>OY292315.1:53336289-53441637 GCA_958496155.1 Sisyra nigra
TAGAAAATTACAATGTTCAATCACATATGACTTGGTTTAGTTTAGTTCGGTATTTTTCTGTCTTGATGTTTGTATGATAATTCTGGTGGATTTTGGTTGAACCCTTTCTCGTATTGTTAAACTATATAGTTATTTATTATTTGTCAAAGAATTTATAGTTAAATTATTTATTTATTAGAACACATTTCTCAGTACTGTTATAGGTAAACGTTTTTTTTCCTCGTTCCAGAAAAACCAGGTTAGGGCTAGTTCCCCCCGCAGTGCAGCCTTCGGCTTATTGTACTCCTATGCTATGCGCATGTATCACTGTTGTACAAGGATTTTTGCGTATTCCAGGTTCAGCATTCTGCCTAGCAAAAGCTAGGGCTAAGCCCTAAGCTTGCGCGATTTGTGCCTGTCTGGGCGTCATTTACAGGTGTCGCCACTTTGTGTGGACTTTGCAGTCAAAAATGACATTTTTTAGTTGTCTAACTGTTCAACTAGAAAAGAAAGGTTTCATCTCCTTGCCTGGATTGTTACTGGAAATGGAGATCCGACATCAACTCAACCAAATCTGAAGCCGTCTTCTTCTCTCGCCAAATGCGCAAACCTCCCAAGCTTATCGCGAATGGACATCCCACCAACTGAAGCAACTCTGCCAAATACCTCTGAGTCATCTTCGACAAACACCTCACCTGAACCAAACAAATAACCGCCACCCGCAACTATTGGAGCCTTCGTCAGTTTGAAGCCCTTCTTCAGCAACCCAAAGCTGTCCACCAAAAAGCGAGCCTTCAATGCCATCATCAGAAGCATCTGCGCCTATGCCATTCTACTAATGCCGGCTACTACGCTCCACCCGCAACTTTCCCTGGTTTGTTCGTAACGAACAAATCCTGCGGAAAACCAAACTTCCTTCTATTCCCGAGGCGGCCCGAATCTACGCAACAAATCTGCGGCAGTCCATATCTGGCCACCATAATTATACCATCAGCTCTCTTGCATCAAAATTCAAATGCAAGTAAACCGACTGTTTCAGAAGGCCCAACCTTCTGGTCTCCTGAAGTACTTCAAATCTCTAGCTTCGCCACCGGCGTCCGTGTCCTGCATCCTCTGCTGGACTTCTCTCATCACTTGGTTTATAACGGTTGGTAATCTGTAAGGTGGGGGTTTTAGTCGGTAGATGCTACACGCGAATCCGACACTACCCTTTTTCCTGGGTGTCTTTAGGAGAATTCGCCCACCTTACTTCTGTCAAAAAATAAATAAATAAATAAACAAACACCTACACCAGTTTTCAGTGCACCCAGCCCTGAAGATGCAAGCCTGAGAGCTTGCGAAACGTCGGCGATTGCGGTCCGAGAATGGTGTGGTAAGAAGTTCTTTTAGTTCTTCGCCTATCCTTTCCCTGACCATTCCAATACTTACACGGCTTTTCAACTGAAAAGTTTACCAACATATTCAAGTTGTATTGACTTTGGCCGTGAAAGCCTTAAATCTAAAAATTCTCTTAGAGGTGTTGGCAACCTCTGTATGGATTTAGCGATTCAAATAACCAAAGCCGTTGGTGTTGATTTTGTAGTGGCTCAAAATTCAAACCATTATAAAATGGTTGGATGGTATACAATGAGAGCTATTGACCAAGATTTGATTGGTTTTAAAATTGGTGATAAGATTCCGGTCGGTTGGGTGCAAGACCCGGATGCTAATCCGATTACAGATCCATCATCAAATCTCAATAAGATCTTTTTACCTTAGGGGGGTCTCGAAAACAAGTCCAAAGATACAATGGTTACAGCCTCACTACTATGGTCGAAAGTCTCATAGGAATTCTAGCCGCTACTTTTACAACAAACGCAAAAATGCGTTTTATGTGCAAAATGTTTGCGAAGAAATTAAACGTTACACCTTTGCAAGCATTTTTAACTACTTATACAAGAATGCTAATTGGAAAATTTTTCTCATTTTAGCGTTACTCAAACCAGATTTCATTTCACTGCATTTTATTTTCTGTGTTTAACATCTAGTGGGCGACAAAAATGCATTTCTTCGAAGATTTTTGAAAAGATGTTACTTATGCCAGAAAAGAATTAAAATATCAAAGCAGGACGTTTTGGCGCGGGATTTAAGGTGGACAACCACTGAAGTTTTAAATAGAAAACCAGAAGATGACACAAAAAAATACCCCCGCATACTCTTAGGACCCCGGTACAATGGAGCGAAATCCCCCCCGGGAAAACAATCTGCGCCAAAACGTCCCACGCCAAAATGTCACGTACTGTCAAAATATAATAACTCTTAATATGACATAGTCATAACAATAGTTGTCATTTTAATTTTCTAGGAATGATTTTAAAAAGTCAATTTTTAATTTCAAATCGTTGTTGTAAGATTGAAATAGAAATGACTTTGTACAATTTACCCGTTTTTCGTACCTATTATAGTTACATCTCAATCGAAACTGAAAGCGTGTAAAGTTGTACCAAAAGAAGCAAAAAGATTCATCGTTGACGTATTCCTTAAAGTCGGAGTGTGTTTGGAAAATGCCCAACAGTTAGCCACGGCCATGGTCTCGGCCGATTCCCACGGCGTTTATAGTCACGGGTTGCATCGACTAGGTATTAACGGGCCACCAATAAAACACACCAACTGATAATATTTTCTTTAGATTTGTATATGAAGGATATTTTGGGTGGTAAAATCGATTACAATGCAACCCCAACGATTGAAACAGACGCCCCCGCAAGTGCTTGGGTCGATGGACACAATGGTCTTGGTGTTGTCATCTCCAATTTCTGTATGAAAACAGCAATCGAAAAAGCCACGAAACATGGACTTGGATTCGTCACGTGTCGACGTAAACCTTCATAAATTAGTTAAACATTTTTTTTTTTATGGGGGTTTAAAACAGGATCAAACCACTACGGAATTTCTTCGTATTACACCCAACAAGCAGTTGAAGTTGGAATGATTGGATTTACCGCAACCAATACATCACCCTTGGTCGCTCCAGTCGGAGCTAAAAAAGCTGCCCTCGGCACGAATCCACTAAGTTTTGCAGCACCGGCTTCTAAAAATGATTACTTCAATCTTGACATAACCACAAGTGTGGCATCTTTTGGAAAAGTTAAACATAACCCTCTGAAAAATTTACTCAATTAATCGATTGTAAATTATTAGATTGAATATCTTCGTAAGAAAGGGCGTCCAATACCGGAAGGATGGGCTCAAGATGAAAATGGTAAACCGCTCCTGAAACATAACCCTGATGTACGACCAATTTTATTGCCACTAGGTGGTAAGGATAATGGGGCTAAAGGATATGGCCTGGCGTTAATGGTTGAAAGTCTTTGTGGAATTTTAAGCGGTACAAATTCTTATTTTATTTTTTTTCCTTTGGTCATTAAACATTTTTAAAGGAGCCCACTTTGGTCCGTTCATTCGTACAATGGGACATGACTACGAAGGAATCGCTGATCTAAGTCAATGTTTTTTAGTTATAAACCCCGAATTTTTCGCTCCAGAATTTCGACATCGTCTCTCGTGCTTATTGAAATTTATACGTGAAATCGAACCTGTATGACTAATAACCTAACCTAACTTAATATTATTTTAATTATTTTTTTTTTCAATAAGATTGATGGTAAAACTCCTATAGTCGTACCAGGTGATATGGAAAAGAAACACTTAACCAAAACTGAGGAAATTGGTCTTTTGTACATTCCAAAAGTTATTGAGTTTTGTAATAAATTGGCGAACGACTTAAAAATTACTCCATTAAAATGTATAGAAGCATAAAAAATGAATAAAATATTTCTGGGTTTATTTCTTTGTTAGAGGCTATTTGGCGTCTTTGAAGATGTGCTTATTAAGGTGTGGTAGTTTTTCGATCCACTTCTTACATCTTTTAATTGCTTAGAAGCTGCACGTTTTCCCATTCAGCAGAAAAGCAGGATGGGGTTCATCCCCCTACCAAGGATTATTGGGCTTTTGGTCTGTTATTAACATTTTACTTATCTAAGTCCAAAGTTATTCCTTATAGCAGGAATTCTTTACTAGATTTTGGGAGCATCATTGATACAGATTAAAGGCCATGAGTAGAGTTAGGGTTTGCAAAAAACCGTATTTTTGTAATAACCGGTTTTTCGGTTTTTTTCTTATCTTAACACCGGTTAACCGGTTAAAAACCGGTTTTTTAAGAAAATTAAATCTATAATAAAATCACCCCACCCTTATTGTATTTATTTACAAATAAAATACAATTAATGTTTTTTATTTTTAATTCAACTTCAGTTACAAAAGTTCATTTGCGATTTTCAAATTTAATAAAACTGATAAAAACATGTTTAAAGAGTAATTTTTACTCTAACTTACTTTTAATTGTGTTGTCAAAATTTCCTGACACAGAAAATGTTCTTTCTGAATCCGTCGAAGTTCGTTTAACTGTGATTAAGGCATTTAAAAGTAATTCTAAGTTGCTCGTTCTTTTCCCGGTCGTTTCAAATAATTGATATTCTTTTCTAAATGATCATCATTTGCGACATTTCCACTTCATTCACCTTTATTATATATTTGAATCTCACTATCCTCACCAATTTGGGTTTTTTATACACCAGAGTTCTTTTGTAAAATTCATTTTAAATACAGTTTAAAAAAAATCCCGATTGTTTTTATTGAATAACCGGGTTTTTGGTTTTTGATTTTTACTAAAAAAAAAAAACGGTTTTTAGAAATCGGTTTTAACCGGTTTGCAAACCCTATGTAGAGTATTTAAAAGGACGGACAGGGTCGGATTTAGACTTAATAAGGCCACAATCTAATTGACATATGGGTCCAGATATTGTGGCTTATATGAACTTAAGATATTAGGCCAGTCAAAATCGTCAAAAAAAATTGCTAAAGTCGCAAAACATGATGTATCTCTGATTTTTTAATATGTTATTTGGACTCATTAGAGCTATTCTAAAGTTTGCAACTCTCAAAAAGTTGTGGAAAAAATTTTTTACAGAAAAAACCATGAATTTTTTGAACTTTATTTTAGATTCTGCTCGGTATCTCCAAATCCGTGCATTTTTCTTCGGAAGCTATTCTGTATGGTTTTTAAAAGCATTACATTTGTTACAAACTAAGCCCAACCGGAACTCTGCACGTCAATGGGTTACCGAGTTACGGCACTTTGAAAATAGGCCAGTTCTTTTAAAAAATGAGAATGTTAGTTTTAGACCTTTTTTGGATCAAAGTTGCGTCGAAACCATTGATCCTACGAGCAAAACTTATCAGATATAATTTGTAGGTAATTTAATTAGCTTTAAATTAAGGGTAAAGCGGGGTTTGCAATCCTCGTAGTTCATCTTAAAATCTAAGAAAACCCATCTAGACTAATTTGGGGGTCTTGCAGTGATTGACTAGTCTTGTGAAATGTATTCAGCAAGTAACTCCAGAAATATAACATTACCATAAATTCAAACTCCTTATCAGTATTTTTTGCGCTTCGCTGTTCGAAAAAACGCGCAAAAAAATTGGAGGAAGACTATAGGACGTCCCGGACATGCGGCATTGGTATAAGTAATGCTTCAGTAGATCTATGTATTTAAGTGTATATGGCAGTTGCTCACTCGAACAATTTTTGGGGGCCCCCAGAAAGTAGGGCCCCTAAGCTATAGCTTGTTTAGCTTGTAAGTAAATCCAGCACTGAAGAGGGACGTCTCTTGTCGATGGAAAACTTAATTAATACTCCTTAAAATAAGTGATTCTATTGAAAAACAATTAGAGCCTAATATTTATAGATTTATCAGTTTTACAACCCCTAATTTAAATGCACTGAAATTACTAACTGTCTAAAATTTAAACTAAATAATTTTTGACAAAAATTAGCTAATTTTTAAAATAATAACTCCTTCAGAAGTTAAATACAATCATAAATATTTGTGGTAAAAATAAACACTATGTAAAGTTTTTTTTTTTTTTATAAACATTTTTGCAATAATTACACAGGTCTGCAACAAAAATGCTGTCTGGATGTTTTCAACTGATTTTTATGTATTTAGGTGTTCTGAAAACAAAAAAAAAATACTCAAAAAATTCTAGAACGTCAGGTTTTTTTGTAAAACGCAAAATTTTATTATAACAAAGGGTTTTTTGGGCTAACTTGAAGTCATAAATAAAAAGATACAAATTTATTTTGATTATTGTTTTTAAATTTATACAGGCCTTAACTAACAATCTTTACTTTTTAAATAAATAACACACTGTGTGAGCTAAATTAACAAACATAAACATGTTGTAACATGAACGTGAGCGTTCCGAAAGTGTTTTTTTCACTTCGCTTCGTGCGGTATAATAACGTGTTAACTCGTCATTGTTTTATAGATCTTGGTTCCAAATAGTGTAATGTCGTCTGTGCGGAAGTGTGTGAATTCGTCTGACAGTTTCTGTTATATTTGTGGCGAATATATGGCTATAAAGCAACAATTGAATATTACAGACTTTGTAAAAAAGTATATTCAAGGGAACCTACAAAAACTTTGAATAGGTTCTTTGGAAATTAAAATATAAAGACAACGGTTGGTTAGTGTGCGGTGATTTTAAAATCTTGGGCATGTTGCTCGAACAACAATCTAGGTTTACTAAATTCCCTTGCTTTTTGTGTCTACGGGATAGTAGCGATCGAACAAATCACTGGACCAAAAAGTATTGGTCTCCAAGGGAACTAAAAGTTGGCGAAAAGAACGTCCTGCGTGAAACTTTGGTTCCTCATAAAATTCTTCTACCACCGCTTCACATAAAGCTGGGATTGATGAAGCAATTTGTAAAGAGATAGAAATTGCTTTACATACTTAATTTCAAAGTTTCCAGGTCTTTCGGAGGCAAAGTTGAAAGAAGGTGTTTTCGTTGGACCAAATATATTAGACGGCTTATGGCTGACCCACAATTCATCACAACCATGACGAATCCTCAAAGAGTAGGATGGATTGCTTTTAAAGAAGTCGTACAGACATTTTTAGGCAATAACAAAATCCTAACTTCAAACAAATCGTCAAAAGAATGGTAAAAGCATTTCAAGCTTTAGGTTGCCTCATGAGTTTAAAAGTACATTTTCTTCATTCCCACCTCGACTAATTTCCAGAAAATTTAGGAGATGTGAGTGAAGAGTAAGGTGAACGATTATTATACTGTTGGGCGCTTCAAAGAGACCTTCCAGATACTTCCTACAAGCGAAAATGTACCAAAAAGAGTCTTACTGGGAAAAAAAAAATGTGTTTAGTGCTTACTAATTAATGTATGTTGGGTAAAAAAATAAGTTTAGTAACACAATTATAAATTAAAAAAAATTTTTTAGTCTTTTATCTTTTATTTTAAGATGATAACTTGTTTAACAAAGACACCTACATTGTTGGAAAACGTGACGTTCTATAAAAAAATAAAAATCATTTTTGGATTCAGCACACCCAAAACCATAAGAATTACGCAAAAAAACCAAAACAGCTCTAATTTTTTTCTTTTTTGCAGACCTCTGTGTTATTTGTCTTAAATTTGAACAATTAGCAACACTGAAATTCGTTTTCTAGTTTTTTTTTTTCTAAATTTGAAAAGCATTTTCAAATTTTTATTGTTCAAATAGCACAAACCCAGGGGGTTTACACTCAATACAAAAATCCGGGGCGAAAATGGCGGCCGGCCACATTTTCTATCATATTTCTAGTGACTTTTTTTTCTAGACCGTTTTAACTAGTAAGAAAACAAAAGTATAGCTCTATGGTTGAGGTGTTAATCTTTGATAACTTTAAATAATTTTAATGATATTAATCCAAGGCGGTCTTTTTTATATTTTTTATATCTTAATGTAAGATCTGAAACCAAGAATAAAAAATGGAAACAATGAACAATATTTGTATTTACATTATTTTATTATAATCGTTTTATATGTCACTACACAAAAATCACAATAATTGTTGTTGTTACATTTGATTATTACGTGATCATAGGGTCAAACTTTAATGGAAGTCCAGGATTTTTATCTATGGAGTTTTCAAATCCACCGAACGTCCATATTAGTTTAAATGACCCTAAATAACAAAAAAATATATATATTACAATGTAATAATTAGGATACAATAAATCTATTGCTTTTTTTCAAAAACCATAAATAGATAAATTTTTGGAAAAAATGTGTTATTAATTAGTGGTCTTTATAAAACCTAATATATTTATTTTTTAAGTTAATTATGCAAAGAACTATAAAGTTAACGTTACCACATTAGAAAACTCATTCTACTGAATATTGTGTTTAATTTTATATGCTCTTGTACTGCTTTATGAGTTTTTGTCAACTCAAATATATAAGGATGCATATAAAATTTAATATAAAATTTCAAATTATCCTTACTCTATACATGCAATATTATATGTTACAAGTTAAAATAGAAAAAGTATAACCACCGGGATATCCAAACTCGTTCATTTATAAAAATTTCACTTCCTGCACAAAAGTCAAAATTCTTCTGTAACCAAATGGCATCTTCTGAAGTTAAAGTCTTTTTAAAACTCATATATCTTATTCCGCAACTTCATTTAGTAATTTGTACTTATAGTCGAATTAATGCAATCTGATGAAAGTTATAGGTAATCATTAACCATGGAACGATTCTCAATAATTTTCTTTACTATTGAATCTTTTGCGAAAAGTTTTCTTTAATTTTCCACTGTTTATCATACGGTCAATCTAAAATCAGAACATGATGAAGTTATAAATTATAGTGAGACATAATATTTATCAATCAACTTACATATATTATGAGCAACATTTCAATTTTCACACTTCTAAATTTTTTAAAACAATAGCGTGGTTAGTTGTAAATTGGATGGTTTACTGTCTTCTGTTCCGATATCTGTAAAATAAAATATTTTTAATATCATGTACATGTATGATTCAATGTAATTCTGGTATTAAAAATTAAATTTAGAAGTATCAACAATTATATTCGATAAATTTTAAGTGAAATAGACGTTATTCGTTTTCCTGTGCTTACATTAACGATTTACCTAACTGATAATAGCGAAAAATGGTTCTCACAATAAAGATTCTAATTTTGAAAAATTCAATATTTCATTATGAACAAATAATTATGCTTAAAAAAATTTTATTAATCAAAATATTATAAGTATCTTTGTATATTAAATCGAAATAAATCTAAATTTGTCGCTCGTTCTTAAAATAACCAAAATTAAATAGGTATACATTGAAAATAAAAAAAGTTTCACTTTAAAAAATGTATGTGAAAATATGATTTAATACCTAAGTTAATTTAGTTGATAGAAAAATTAAATTGACCAATCAAATTCGGGGCGAATAACTGCGATAGATATAGAATAGATAAAGGTATGCATATGTTGCCTAGGTGTTTTAATGCTTCTTTTTCTCTTCTACACATGTATATAAATGAAATCGGTATATTTACATAAAATGATCAATTTGTCTTTGGAAAAATTTATACCTGCACAACACGCATAAATTTTAGGGGCGAATAACTGAGAAAGCATGATGTTTTAACCGTTTTAACTTAGAAAAATTTTTCTCGTCGATACTAATATTTATATGTTGGTTTCCATTACAACAGCATAGCCATTACATACAAATATTAGTACTTTTTGACGAGAAAAATTTTTCTAAGTTTAAACGATTAAAACATCATGCTTTCTCAGTTATTCGCCCCTAAAATTTATACGTGTTGTGCAAGTATTAATTTTTCCAAAGACAAATTGATCATTTTATGAGTTTTTTATTAAAAAAATTCAATCAGTCTTACAAAAAGCATGTAAAAATCTCTGCAACTCTTATATCATAAAAAAAGATGTGTGATATATATTAATAAAACCTTAACGCCAAAAGTATATAATCGTAGTACAATATAGTCCAATAGCTAAATTGTAAATATTTTTGAATGTAAATATTTAAAGATTTCTTAAAAAATCCCTACTAAGTAATTATTTTAAAATAACAAATCAGTACCAATTAACGATACGTCCTCCCAGATAATGACTAGTGGTCAAGAAAAGTTGCCTTAAACTTTACCAAATAATTAAGTGCTAAGAATCTATAAACAATACATTTTATATGGTACCCATTGTATTAATTTTACTCCATAACTATGTTTACTCTTAATTACTTTTTGAAGTAGCTAATTTATAAAACGTTAAAACGGGATTCTACTATATGTATGATAACTATCGAAATTGTTTCCCATAAGAAACCTGTACAATGCCTATATACTTTCAAGGATCAAAAAAATTATATAAAAGTATAAAAATATTATTACCTACCTAGTAAAGACAATGTTAGCAATCGTTTTTGATCACTCGATGTCATTTCTCCATATACCTAGTAAATATTCATTTTCTTCTCCAATGTTGATAACAGGATAAGGGAAATTTCCAATTTGTTCACAAAAAGATACATAACTGGTGTTCACTGGAATATTTTACACAATACGAGTACTTTTACCACTTAGTAATCATAGCTGGTTACAGTTACTTAAAAACATTGATTAAATTAACGAAAGAATAAAACGAATCAGTGCTTCGAAAATGTAAAAATAAAATTAGAAATTATCTGATAGCGAATTTTTCGTGACTATTGTTCGTATGACAAGTGTTGTTATGGTTTCTATAATATATATAAATAAAATAGTTCGATTTTTCAAAATAAAGGCGTTTTATTTTTGAATAATTTAAATTAGATTGTGATACACAATAAATCTGAAATACATCACGATTCAATTTTTCAAAAAAAAACATTATGACCAATTAACTAATGGGGGAATATAAAAACTCTGTTCAAAATCGTCCTTCTCTTTTTGTATGTGAAAAATCATATAGCTTTGTCTCTATTATTGGCCCCGGCCTTTAGAGACGATCTCCTATGGAGTGCATACTGCCTGCACAAACCAATCCATTGAAACGGTGATTCTATGTATATTATAAAATGTGTTTGATAGTACCACACTATCGGTTAATACAACCAACAATCGAAAACAATCACCGAAATGAAATGTCATTTGGAGTTTTAAATTACATTTTTCCTTTATAATAAGGGTTCGTTTTGGATTGTATCAAGGAATTATTTGACACCATCCCATAACTAAAAGATATAATAACGCTTTTTATTGGGTTTCAATTGACAATCAAAAATGACAAGAACAATATAAACATGGCGGTATTAAGACAAGAAAATTCTTGACAACGTAAATCAACGTAGTTCTTTCATGCGAAAATTCAACGATGATGAGACTGAAAAAATTTGGTCGTCTTGCATTGGATCGTCGTTATGTTTCCACCTGTAAATATCCTACTGTAAAAAATATTTAAAAAAAAAATAATAATTTTTATACTTAAGGTACGGAGGAATCAAAAATGCCGGTGTTCAGTTTGAGAGAATCGCGTCGTTTCATGAAGGACTGCATACAAGCAGCAGGAGCCTGTGAAGGACATGCCGAGCAACACGCCGATGTTCTAATCGCGGCTGATTGTCGTGGATTATTTGGCCACGGAATGAATCGATTAGGTCTTCCAAAAAATCTTAAAAAAATTTTTTTTTGATCATATAATTTGTAGAAATGTACGTCGAAGATTTGATCAGCGGACGTTGCAACGGGATTGTAAACCCGAAAGTAATTAAAGAAAGTAGTGCGACAGCATGGGTTGACGGCCTGAACACTTTGGGAAGTGTTGTCGGGAATTTTTGTATGGATCTTGCCATTTGTAAGGCGAAAGATGTTGGGATCGCTTTTGTGGCGGTTAAAAGTTCAAACCATTACGGAATTGCAAGTTATTATGCGATTAGAGCCATGAAAGAAAATGTTATTGGTTTCACGGCGTCAAACACGTGGCCGTTGATGGTTCCGACACGTGCCAAAACAGCGGCCATTGGTACGAATCCTCTCAGTATTGCGGCTAATGCTTCATTCGACTCATTCATCTTAGACATGGCCACAAGTGTCGTAACAGATGTAAAGGTACAAACAATTCTTTTTTCTGATAATTTAATTAAATTGATTGATTTTAGTTGGAAATGTTAAGAAGACAGAACCAGCCGTTTCCAGAAGGTTGGGTGCAGACTGAGTCTGGTGCACCACTGACTGATTCATCTTCAACCGAACGACGCGCTCTTCTACCTCTCGGTGGCACCGAGGAAATGTCCAGTTTCAAGGGCTACGGCTTGGCGATAATGGTCGAACTTTTGTGTGGTATTCTGGCAGGTGCCAACTACGGTACGGGTATCCGACCAGGGACTGATCCATCGATCAGCGACGCCAATCTGGGCCAATGTTTCATGGCGATCGATCCAACATTTTTCGTCCCCAATTTCCAACTGCGTTTGGCCGATTTTTTGTTCAAACTACGAGGCCTGGACCCGGTAATCTATTTTAATTACCAAGTCTATGTTAACTTGTTCTGTATGTTGTATGGGGGGGGGGATTCCAATCAAAGTCATAAAGACCTAGGTGTTATATAAACGTTAATTTTTTTAGATTGACCCTAATAAACCAGTTATGTGTCCGGGAGATCCCGAAAAAAAGTTTATGATAAAAGTGGATCGTGACGGTGGGATTCGTTATTTACCCGACCAGATTACGAGGTGCTCGAAACTAGCGACAAAGTTAAATGTTTCCCCCTTGGCTCCCTATAAATTCTAGCCAAATATAAACATTTGCTTAAGTATATAACATAAGCGTTACATGTATGTAATTACGGTTGCCTAACTTATACACATGATGAGTTTTAAAAATGAGCTAGTCGATTAATTTATTGTGTAATTAAAATAAATTTAGCAACAAATATTTCACCTTGAAACTTTTTATTCGTTGATATTTTTAATTGGGTGACTCGTGTAGGCGTTTTCCTAAAAAATTCCGGTAAAGACCTTCCACTTCCTAATTCTAACGGTTCATCATCGTTAATTATACAACATGTTTTCTGACACTTATTTACGTACAAACGGACGGCTATTGTGTGAGCATTGAATATTTCCTCGTTTTGAGCGAGACCTTGGCCCAATTGTGGGGCTTTTAAACGCAAATTTAAACACCCAAATTTATACTCAATGAAACTTTTTATAAAGGATTTTTTAATCGGACCTTGACTTTGAGGTAATTATAAAAAAAAACGCAGTCAATATACACACTTGGAGTGTTAAAATTTCCCACTTATCAAGCCGGATCAAATCGGAATGTCAACATTGTGATAGACACGACGAGCTCGCACGACGAGGTCTTTCCAAACATCGTGGATTTTATTACTTCATACATCTTATAAATATTGGTGTATCAACAAACAAGTTGTAATTTACATTTGATTTTTGAGTGGTGATCGCACGAATAAGGACCTGGTCGGTGACAACGTGCATTTGTGAGAGATAGTGAAGTGAAACCAAGAATTTGTGAGTGAATTACAGCCTTGGAATATTTTAAAATTTTTTTTTTTTGGTGTTTATCGCTGGAGTTGATACTTTAACATTACAGATAAAAATTATTCTGATAAATTTTTTTCGATTTTGATGAAAATTAAATCTGGTTAAAATTTAGTGCATCAACAATGCAGTCTACAATTAAAAGTGCGGGTAAATTATTGTTACATAGTAAGCATGTTCCAATAATTGACTAAGGTCTCTTTTAATTTTTGTTTTGCTTTGTGAATAGCTGAACAAACTGTGACTCCGTTGATAGCGGTTGCTGAAGCTAGGAGGTTTATGCGGGAATGTTTACAAGCAGCAGGAGCAAGTGAAAATCATGCGGATCAACATGCCGAAATTTTGGTGGCCGCTGATCATCGAGGTGTTTTCAGTCACGGCATGAACCGATTAGGTATTGTCCAGAAAAAATTCAAAATGTTTAATTACCAAGCATAGGCAACCCAAACAACAATATGTTTAATGACTGCCTATACTTAAGTAAAGCTACATGGCTAAAGGCCAATAAAGTTCCAAGATTTATAATTCACAGAGCTGTATTAAAAAAAATTTTTTTAATGAAATTTTTAATGTATAGAAATGTACGTTGACGACTTGTTGTCGAATCGATGTGACGGCAAAGTGGATCCAGTTGTACTGAAAGATTCACCCGCCACGGCTTGGGTCGATGGTAAGAATACACTGGGTGGTGTTGTCGGTAACTTTTGTATGGATTTGGCGATCCAAAAAGCCAAAGCCGTTGGTATTGGTTTTGTGGCGGCACGAAATTCAAATCATTACGGAATTGCTGGATGGTATGCGATGAGGGCACTTGATCAAGGTTTGATTGGTCTTTCTTGTACCAATACATCTCCATTGGTTGCCCCAACTCGTTCTAAACAGGTTTCTAACAATTAACTTTAGTTAAAAAATGAAATTTTAACCAAGAAATTTAGGCAGCTCTCGGTACAAACCCTATATCACTAACAGCACCCGCCAACAATGACAGTTTCGTCTTGGATATGGCCACATCAGCCGTGGCTGTTGGTAAATTGGAGATTGCACGACGAAAGGGTGTGGAAATTCCAGTCGGATGGGTGCAAGATCCCGATGGTAATCCGATTACAGATCCATCTTCAAGTCTTAAAACGACTCTCTTACCTTTGGGAGGTCTTGAAAACACCTCCGGATTCAAAGGTTATGGCCTGGCCGCCATGGTCGAAGTTCTTACAGGAGTCCTAGCTGGTAATTTTATAATCAACCTTTTAAAACTTTTTCAAAAATTTTAAATTTAACAGGAGCTCATTTTGGTACGAACATTCGTTCCTGGACCAATCCCGTGGGAGATGCCGATCTGGGTCAATGTTTCATGGCATTGAATCCGGAATTTTTCGCTCCAGGATTCCCAGATCGAATGAGCGAATTGTTGAATATTTTCAGAAACTTAGATCCCGTTTGTTTTAAGTAAATTTTAAGTAGCACTTTGATTGATTTGTGTAATTTTTAGATTGACCCAACGAAACCAGTGTTGGCCTCGGGTGATCCGGAGAAAGCTTTCACGGCTAAAGTCGATGAAGAGGGTGGCATTCATTATTTACCAAATCAAATGGACACGTGCGAGATGCTCTCGAAGAAATTAAACGTTAAGCCTCTACAAGGAACTGATAAATGATAAGATTTAGCGAAGAATCGAACCAATTTTATATTGAACTACCTCTGATTAATAAAAATAAATAATTGTGATCTTTGTACTTAAATTTATTTCAGCTTACCTGGATAATTAGTAAAACTAAACGTTTATGTTTTGTCTTCCAAAAACAAAGCATACTTGTAAGATCAAACTGTGTGAATCAAGTAGCTTGAAATGTTATCTTATAAACTTTAATGTAGATGTCATTCAAATCGTAGACCGACTCTTACAACTATCTCCATTTCACCATAGATTAACGCCATTAACAGATCCTCATCCAAAAAGAGTTCAGGACATGATCTCATTACTTCAAAAACCTACCCCGTTAATCTCTTGTACTCCTCACCTCTATTTATAATGCCATGTTGCAACTTTCCTATTTTCGAAAGGTGGATGTTGGAATGATCCTCGACAAACGGCTTTGATGTACACTTAAGAGATCTGGTTTAGCGCACTCGAGCAAAAATTCAGTTATTAAGGTCGCTCATGGGAAGAGCTTCACCCCTTTCACTCTTCGACAAGCGCATGCTTTACACGAGTTTAATTCGCCCAATTTTTAGCACTTTGGAGAGCAGCCCAGATTAATTAAATTGAAAAGGTACAAAATGGTTCAAAATTAACTATTAACATACTAAAAGCGAGTATAGGGCATTTCAGTGGTGCCAACCAAATATAGTCATCCGGTGGAATCCCCCACAAACCAACAATAGCTATTGGCTTCTGTCAGAAACAACAAACCAGTGACGTCAGAGCAAGTCAAAGTTAACACCCCTTGGGGCCCATGGGTTTGGGCGGCATTTGTCCCATACAGGTGTCACCACTTTATGAGGGTTTTGCTGTCAAAAATTACATGGGTCACGTTTTTCTCCCTATCCCCACAAAATCTACAGTTGGGCAAGGTTATTAAATACATAAGGTATGCTCACTTGACTAGGCAGCGTTTCTTTGATCTCTGAAAATGACGTCACTGGTTTGTTGTTTCTGACAGAAGCCAGTAAAAGCGTTTCTGGGGGATTCCACCTAGTAACTGTATTTGGTTGGCACTACTATGTTTATTAAAATTTGCTTTGTATTTAGGTTATTAAATCCCTTTAACAAAATATTTAAACTTTTATTATGCCAATAGTTAATTTTTATAAACATAATAAATGTTAATTTGATTTTTCTTTGTTATTTTATTTTAATGGAATAATCAAGATATATTTCTTCTTGAATCTATACCTTAATTAGCTATATATTTTGAATTCCCGCGTCAGTCAACAAACCAGTGTTTTGATATATCATCATTATTCAACTAAAATCATAAGAACGATAAGAACCAACGATATCAGATAGCTAATGGCTGCTAACGCCTCTACTGGCTTCTGTCAGAAACAACAAACCAGTGACGTCAGAGCAAGGTAATAACCTTGATAGTGAGCTTTCCATGGCAGTTAGTGTCCTGTTGAGGCATCCCAATAGTCTACAGATGCTTTTTCAGTCTACAGTGCCTGATTATCAGTCCCGTCACTGTCCGGTAAAACCTCAGCCATGAGCGAGAGGCAAATTCTTCCCATCATTCTTTGCTGAGCTTCTGACTGAAAATTTCTAGCCCTCATTTGTTTTGCAGCTGCCTCAGTCAACTTTTTAATCGTCCCTTTTGACAGAAGATTTGGTGATCCCCACTCCAGGCTCCGGGTCTTCAAACCAGTCTTCGTGCAAGCATCAGCTTCTTCATTGCCTTCAACTTTCTTTTGCCCCGACACTCAACCAAGTTTGACTCGGTTATGCTTTGCAAGGTTCTCCAGGAGTTTCCGACACTCCAGCACCAACTTCACGCAATAGTGATGTATTTATGTAAATTACAGAAAAGTTGACAATAATTAAAAAAAAAAAATTGTTATCAAAGACTTTTCGAGGTTATCAAAATTGCTGTCAAAGTTGATTTGATTTAAACTTGATTTCAGGTATTTCAAGTCATTTGCAGGACTTACAACGTTTGCAGAACTTTTTGCAAAGTTTTATGTTTATTTTAATTTCATTTTGTAAATCTAAATTAATTAATGGTATTAATAATTCAGGATTCAGTAGACTTCATCAGGCACATAGAAATTGAAATATTGGGTTGGCAAGAAAGTTCTTGTGGCTTACACTAGTAGTTAGCGTTATGTTTATTTTGTTATTTTTTTGTCAATGTTAGATTTTTTTCTTTTAAGATTTGGTAGTCGATACCTTCAGGTAGTTATATTAACTAATTTTGTGTAATTTTGTTTACAATTTTCAGTTTACGGTCAGTTTTAACATGGAGTGAAAAAATAAGCAATTTCGACACATTTTACTTTTTTATTTTCATAAAGGCAAGAAAGCGGCTGATCGTTTTCGATTAACGTTATTGTATAAGATCCATTTTTCATCGTCAATGATAATTCGTTTCAAAAAAAGGTCGATTGTATTACGTTAGAAATGCGTATCACAAACATTTGTTCGTTGTATTCGGTGACTTTCTTTCAATTTGTGCGGAACCCAAAAATCGATCTTCTTAACACGTCCTATATGTCTTATATGCTTATCAATTGTTGTGTGTGATACATTTAACTGTTTTGCAAACTCTTGCACAGCTATGTAACGATTCGATTCAATTATCGCTCCTATTTTGTCATCATCAACTTGAGAAGGTCGACCAGAACGTTGGTCATCTTTCAGTGAGAATTCTCCAGAACGAAATTTTTTAAACCAATTTTAACAAGTGCGTTCTGTTAAACAATCAACACCATAAACTTTACATATCGTCTTGTGGGGTTCAGCCGCTTTCTTGCCTTTACGAAAATAAAAAAGTAAAATGTGTCGAAAATGCTAATTTTTCACTCCATGTTAAAACTGACCATAAATTGAAAGTTCGAAACAAAATTAGATGAAATTCGTTTCTATAGCGACCTTAAGGTATCGACTACCAAACCTTAAAAACCGACTTCAAAATAAATAAAAAATCTTAAACAAGAAATGCACTAAAAAGTAAAAAAAATAATTGCGTATCTTGCAGTGTCTACAAGTTACAAATTATTAGGATGATATAATGTACAACTATTGTTATTTTTAGAGTTGGTGTCAGCCAAGGAAATACGATTATATTGGTGCTTAGCAAAAAACGAGAATACCTTATGAAAATTATTTTTCAAATGAACTTTTAAACAATATACTCGAACTGTAACAATATCTAGCGACCTTTAAACTACAAAATACCAATACCAACTAAACTTTTTTACAATTTTTACAAATTACCATTAATATTTATTTTTATGGCTGACACCAACTCCAAAAATAACAATAGTTGTACATTAACTTATCCTAATAATTTGTAAATTGTAAACACTGCAAGGATACGCCATTATTTTGTTACTTTTTAGTGCATTTCTTGTTTAAGAATTTTTATATATTTTGAAGTCGGTTTTTCATTTTTTTATAATATTTATTTATATCTCGAGTTTTAGTGATCTGAAGTTATAACTGATTTTATTTTTTTGAAAATGGTTAAACCTTCTAAACGCGCTGCTCATATGAGGCAGCGCTATTTAATATTAAAAGTTACTACATCATCCCATTTTGCCCTTAAGGGTTGAAATTTTTTGCTTTCTAAATGTAATAACAAAACTAAGTGGATTAATCTTTCCAAAACAAAAAAAAATTATCAAAATTCAATGATTCAGTTAAATGTCACTATTTCATCCTCTATTTTCATCCTTAGGGGGTGGATTTTTTTCTTCAAATTGAAATGTGAACAATTTATAGGTACATTGTATGTAATAGAAACAAAATTATCAAAATCGGGTTAGCCAGGAAAAATGTATAATATTATTTCATCTTTAATTTTTAACTTCTTATGGGTGGAGTTTTTTTAAATAAAAAATGGATAGGAGATTAATTTAAAATTGTGTTCTACAAATAAAAAAAGAATTATCAAAATCAGGCTATCCAATAAGAAGTTAATATTTCATCCTTTAGTTTTCAACCCCTTAGAAGTAGAAGATTTCCTTCAAATGAAAACTGTACTCCATGGAAAGCACCAGCTTTCAAATAAAAAAAGAATTAACAAAATCGAGCTACCCAATAAGAAGTTAATTTTTCATCCCTTAGTTTTCAACACTTTAGAAGTGAAAGATTTTCCTTGAATTAAAATGGGACCACACGGAAAGCACTGGCTTTCAAATAAATAAATAATTTTCAAAATCGAGCTATCCAATAAGAAGTTAGTATTTCATCCCTTAGTTTTCAACCCCTTAAAAGTCAACGAACATTGACAAAAGAATAACGAAATAAACATAACATTGCCAACCTAATATTTCGAATTGAAGTCGGAATCACACCGACGAAACGTCGCAAATTTTTATAAATTTAAAAAAAAAATCATTGATCAATTGGTCTTGTGAATCCTGACTTATTGATATCGATTATTTTTATGTCAAATATTTAACATATTATATTGAAATAAACGCAAAGAAGAATTTATAATTCAAAAATTTAATAAAAATTTTCCAGTTAAAATCAACTAACATGAAATTCAAAACCAATATAGAAACGATTTCCAACTATAAAAAATTGATTTGGCTAAATTATTTTCTCATTTAACCAACAATTGCACTACGTAGCAACAAATTCATTCGCATGATAAACTGCTCTACGCAGTAATGATTCGTGCTATTATCGTTCTGTGTCTTGGAACTTTTACGACGCCAATTTCTTTCCGTGAGACAATTTGTAACGTTTACGACCCAGATAATAAAAAGCTTTTTAAGTTAATCCGCAAAATTGGTTGCAGATGCATCTAACCATGTGCGTCTTGACGGTGGACGACCCGTGCTAAATCAAGGCAGTCCACCGTTCTTTGCTCAAGTGGTGTACATGAACCGGTTCCATTGCGGCGGTACGATTATAAGTGATCGTGCGATTTTAACCGCGGCCTCCTGTTTAATGTTCGATACACTTTACAACTATAAGGTGTACGTCGGTAACCAGAGTATATACCAAGGTGATGTTTATCATGTCTTAGATATAATTAAGCATCCGGAGTTCAGTATGGCCACGTATGAGCATAATATCGGATTGATACACGTAAGATGTAAACAGGGTATCCAATTTTAGTACAAAATATAAAATCTCATTAAACTTTTCCCCAGACTACTGAACCTATTTTATATAGAGAATCCGATGTCGAAACTCTGCCCCTGTACTCGGGCTCGATCCCATTGAAAGACCTCAAGTACGTAGTGGTTATGGGTTTCGGATATAGCAAGGTAAGTTGATGGATTCCCTAAAAAATTCAATTCAATCAATCTTACCAATCTATCCAGGAAGACACCACATATACACAAACCATTAATACGGGACTGGCACAGGTCGTATCAAACGAACAATGTAACAATTCGTACCATAATGAACCTCTGGCCATGGCCAAAATCGATGAAAACATTTTCTGTACTGGCGGAAAAACGGGGCCGTGCAAAGGCGATGAAGGTGGCCCAGCCGTTTATATGGACCAACTCATTGGAGTCGTTTCATGGGGCCTGGACTGTGGAGAACCAAAATATCCACGCACCTACGTTTATGTACCAAATTACAAAGAATGGATTCTGGATAATATAGGCAAGTTATTTAAGTCGCTAGAATCCGCCCGCTTCACTGAGCATACCTAAAACCCGGGTATAAATAGTTAGGTACTTTGTATATTTGAAGTAGGGCTAATGTAAGCTAAATATCTGTCGATTATCCAAAAAATCGAAAATTTAAGAGGAGGCGTTAAATGATATGGGTTGCGTTTTTCTTTCTATCCCCACACAATCTGTATTTAGAGTCTTATTGAGACAACTCAAAAGGGTTACAAGTGCTTCCTTGGTCTACAGTTTTGTGGTATTAGGGACTCTGATTTAAAATGCATCGAAACCTTCCAAAGCTCATATATAACTGAACCTTTTGGTGTTGGTGTACCACAAGGGAGCGAACTCGGGTCAGTACTCTATCTTCTATACACCAGAGATATTCCCCAGATAGAAGCAGTTGGTATGGCAACTTTTCGCAGGCGACTCATCATGGAGGCACTGTAGATTAGTCAACAGGTGTCTTGCAGAGGGCTTTAAACAAGGTAGAGCAGAACGAAACCAAGTCAATGCCCAATTAGTTCATTAATAGAAGGAGCCCAACATATCCCAGTGTACTTGAACATGCATCGTGTTCCTTTTATTAACACTGCCAAATACTTGGGATTAACATTTGACACTAAACTGCGTTGGTAGGAACACGTGAAGGTCAAGAAACGGGAACTTCAAATAAGGTACAAAAGGAAGCAATGGCTGCTTAGAAGACAAGCAGGACTGAGCACAGACAATTAACTCCTGCACATTCTAAAACCCATCTGGGCATATTAAATTTAGTTTTGGGGCTGTGCAGAGCTCACGATCTGGAAAATTACACAAATATTCCAAAATAAAGTGCTCAGAAGCATTGTCAATGTACTCTGGGACGTTAGGAACTCAGAAGTACACAGAGATTTAAATGTCAACACGATTGAGGAAGAAATTAAGAAATGCGGGAAAACACCAGCAGCGTTCAAAACCCTGAGGTCTAAAAGATGCTTAGTAACCATGAGCCTTCTCGTCGGCTCGAGAGAACAAGTCCAGCTGATCTCATATAGCCTTGCGTCTGTATGGGAACAACCCCCTGACCGGTTTTTTCAGCGGTTTTAGCCGACTTTTCATCGCTCTTTTGTCAGCAGATTTGGTGATCCCCACTCCCGGCTCTGGGCCCACGAGTGGATAGAACCAGCTCTAGCGCAAGCATCAGCTCCTTCATAGCCCTCGTTGGCTTTTTGGCCCGACTCCCAACCAAGTTTGACTCGGTTGTGCTTTGCCAAGTCTTCCAGGAGCCGCCACTCCAGTAAGAAATAACCTGTTTTGTCACAGTCTGAGAACCTTAAAGATGGAGGAGTGTCGTCATTTTGTTAGTCTGAAGAAACCTGGTGAAATTACCAGGAACTCTAGAAACTTTTCTGGACCACCCGTGGCGTGAAGGGTTGACCAAAAGGATTACTCGATGTGCGAGAGAGAAGGCAATATTTTTAGAAGCTTCTACCCGCAATTCTTTATGGATAGGAAGAAGCCTTAGTTCGACTCGGTTGCGCTATGCTAGGTCCTCCAGGAGTTTGGTCTTCCAGTTACAACTGATCGTTGTAATGGCAATCTCTTTTATCTCTTTATGTTCCTATTTCGATAGGAACCTGAAAAATAGTTGTCGAGCCCACAAGTGGCTTTGAGATGCCCTTTTTTGGTTCTCTTTCCGCTAATCCCACGCCAGATCCTTCGTCCATAACCGATCCAACCGTGGACCACACCAGTTTATCATTTGTTTCTTTATGTTTCCCCATATGTGGCTTTAAAGTTACCACGTAGGGGCACTTGAACCGGTTTACAGTAGGCATCCAGTCATTTACTGTTCTTAGATGGGGGCCACTATCACAGTCGCAGCCTATGTGAGCTCTCCCGGGTCCCTACTCTTACCCACAAGCAAAAAGATTCCTTTAACATATGATTCAGCTAAACCAGCGTTTCTTAGGAACATTTAAAATACGACCCTAATTGAATCTAAAAGGCCGACTTAAGTGATCCTTATTGTACTCGAATTGTAGCTACTTAAATAAACTTGTAAGACCTCGAGTTTATTATATTTTGAGTAAATTTTTTTTTTTGTGACAGTACCTATCGAGATGCCTCCGTACAAAGACAACGGTAATACAGGAACAATTAAATATACTATGGTTTATATAGCTGAGGGGAAAGAGATCATGTGCGTTGCTGTCATCATAACGGTACGTGATTTCTTAACGTCCACTTATTGTAGTACCGAAATAGAGGCAACAACATGGTCTATTTATCATGGCCACTACTATCCAATCATTAAGGTGTATCCAGGCTTCTCTATATATCCAGAAGAGACAAACAAACAGTACGACATTATTTTTCTTCAGGTTAACCATTTAATTTTTATTTTATTTTTTAACATTGATTTGGTGGTTTTTTTTTTTTTAAAGACCAATCCAATACAATTATTAGAGCCGTACTATCCGGTGATCTATGTCAGTTCCTATGCGAATATTACTAAGTTTAGAAAAGATGCATCGTTGCTAACGTTTGAATATATCCAGGTATCAATTATTATTTTAATGTCTGCTGATTTATTAGAACCACTTGGTAACCTCTATTAATGGGTGCGTTTTACTGTTAAAGAGTATTGGAGAACATTATGTGGAAGTGTACACACGAATGATTGAAATTATATATAAGGATAGATGTCAGTTTAAATATGGCGAGGTGATACCATTTAAGATGGATTATCTTAATTTTTGCATAAAACTTGTGGAGGAGGACGACCACTTTGGCACGCTGAACGCGTCGCCCGTTTTCAGTGCATTGACTGAACTGCTTGGGATGATCGTGTGGCAAGGAACGTATAAAGGAGAAGCGTTTGCTGTCGCTCTGTACACGCCACGGTTTTTCGCTTATTGGGAAAAATTTATTTTCAATGGGACTTCCGAATGTAGAAATGGAAAATGTTAGAGAAGTTATTAGTTACATTTAAATTTGGTGAATTACATTTGTAGTTATGCTTTTTGATTATTAAAAATACAAATACAAAAAAACTGGTATTATTCATTCATGTCTCGACATCCCGCCATCTGTCTACGAACTCCAGAAGCAACGTCACTTAACCGAATACAAGCGTTTAATGCCACCAAAATTAAACTATTTTTCGACCAACTAGAAGCCCTCCAACGCAAATACACTTTTCCTAGTCATCGTATATTCAACATCGATGAAACCGGTATTAATACTGTTTAGAGAAATTCGAAAATATTGGCTCCAAAAGGTTTGAAGCAAATAGCAAAAGCGACAAGCGCTGAGCGCGCTATTACCATTACCGTTGTTTGTGCGGCTAATGCTAGCGGATTATATATATATGTACCTCCAATGTTTACCTTCAAAAGAAGGCGTATGTGTGACCTGTTGCTTAATGTATTAATAAACTAGCTGATACCCGCGACTTCGTCTGCGTAGGTTATTATGATCAGAATAAATTTAATTTACAGAGGAAAAACATTTAAAAAATTGAAAATAACAATTTATTAAATATAACTGGAAAGAACTTAGCGTAGAACATTTTTAACTATATGCCAAAAAATTGATTCTAAATTGCTATTTTTCACAAGTTTGTAAATTCAAAAATAAAAACTGCTATATTATAATTGAAAATAATCACTGTTTTATTTATTTTTTTCAAAAAATTGTTAATTAAATGCTCTTTCCGGGTCCGTAATTGCTCCTGGTGTAAAGTTAATTATTAATTCAATTTTTAAATTTTAAATTTATGTTTATAAAATCCAACGGCAGCTGATGACGTCATAGTACAACAATACATGAATAAATAGTTAAAAAGAATTAATTATTAAAAATATTGCAAAATTTTGATCAATTATTTGTGTAATGAAAAGAGCAGATAGAGAGCTTAAAAAAAAATTCAATTAAAAATTATTTAAGGTTTTATAGCAGTTTTAATTTTTGAGTTTGAATTTTTTCTAAAAATTTAATTATTATTTAACTGTTAACTATACACCTGGAGCAATTGCGGATCCGGAAAGAGCATTTAAGGAGCAATTTAAAAAAATAAACTAAAAAAGTGACTTTTTGGTATTTTACAGTAATTTTAATTTTTAGTTTGCAAATTTTCAAAAAATTATTTGTCAATCAATTAATAACTAGTCATTTGGAGGAATTGCGGATTCTGAGGGAGCAATTTTTTGGCATATAGTTTAATTTAAAAAAATATATTTCTCGCTAACTTAATTCTTTCTGGTTAAAAAATATATGCAATAATAAAAGGGAGTGTTGAAATGTAATTTGCTTATTGTAACGGTTGTAACTTAAAAATGTATTTTGAATTTATATTTACAGTAAAATATAAAAATTTTAAAAGAGAATTTCAGAAAAAAGCTACAAAAAATATTTTTTAAAACTGCTTAACAAATAGAAAATGGGATTCAAAAAATCTTAATTAATCTAATATCTCGCTGAGCTGCATTAAGTCTACGCTCAAATATGAAATAATCAGTTGGCAGTGGAAGGAGAAACATCCTCTCTCCAGCTTATGCGCATAAGATTGTTTGCCTCACTCTATCAATGCGATGAAAATCAACCGGTTAATGCGTTTTGCTTGTAAGAATTGCATTTTTTTAAAACTTTAATTACTTTTCTTTTAATGAAGATATCAAGATAATTATTTTTTTAGATAAAGACCAAGTATATTTGCAGTAAAACAAAAAAAAATGATCCAAATCCATCCAGTAGTTTTTGAGTTAAAAGAGAACATTGGAAAACAGCTAATATTTTATTTATATTGATTCAAAAATGACAGTCAAAATCTAATTACTTAGGTTTGTGATACACCAACTGAAAAAAAATTCTTGCGGACGATCAAGCGATAATATCACACAATCATCAAAACCAAAATACCATTTTTTTCATGTTCATCAAACCGATACAACCATTAATACATCCATTTCTTCATTTACTCCTGTGCTCCTGTCTGACATAGCCAATGTACCTACCATTCCTTAAATAAAAACTTTTCAACGAAGAAAAAGAAAACATTATCAAAGTTTATCCGGCACTCCCATTAAACATCAATTAGAAGAAAAACAAAAAAGACAAACTGAAAAGAAAAATATTCAATTACAACAACGAGGAAGTACAAGATTTAATTCGAAGCCACCATCAGTTAAGAATACAATGGTCGTTGGAAATTTGAAAACGGTGTTCGAGGAAAGTGACGACGTGGACTATTTTTGTATATTCTGCACGGAAAAATATGAATCACCCCCTAAAGAAGACTGGATTATGTGTACCAAATGTAAGAAATGGGCCCATGACGAATGCACTAGCGGTTAATCCACATCTAATGATTACGTCTGTGATTTTTGTGAAACATAGTTTACAAACATTACAATTTATATGATATAAATCATTATCCAATTTAATTTCTATTTCTTTCGTGGATTGATTTCAATTACCCCATCCACTATCAGGTAAATAGGAATCGTAATATTCTTTACTTTTGTTATTATTATGTTAATTTTAAAAAAAATTGATAATAGTGTTACAAAGTAGATAGGTAATGTTATAAAAAAAAGTTTATTATATTTGTTATTTGGTTTTATGAACTAAAATAATTTTAGGTTAGGTGTTCTCAAATGACCCCACTTTCCCCTAAGTTTCGCCTTATTATATTTTCCGGTTGATAACTAAAAATCAATTAATAAATATCTGAAATATAATTAAATTATGATATAAATTTATATAAATTGATTAGCCGAAATGTCGAAATAATTAATTGCATTTGTTTAAGTAACTTGAGGATGTCTTAAACGCACGGCTAGATACAAAATTGTCGTCATACGATGAAAGTCATAATTATCTTATTTATCGTTGGGATATTTTTGAAAGAAAGCCTTTTGAGGCATGCAGACAATATTGAACGTATTGTCGGAGGTGAAAGCGGCATTCCGGCACCGTTTTTCGCTCAAATTTTCATCACATGGAAATATTACGGCGGCGGTTCAATCATCAGCAATCGTATTATCGTAACGGCCGCCCAATGTCTCATCACCAACATTCTGGACGATTATAGAATATTTTTGGGCGACAAAGGGTTGGGAGAGGGCGACGAATATCGCGTTTTAAACACGTTAGTTCATCCAGAATACAATCGAAAAACGATGATTAACGATATTGGAATTATAATGGTAAAGATTTGTGTTTAATGACAACAAACTTATTTTTAAACAATTGTACTTATTGTTTTTTTTGTCACTCACTATTGCACTGTTTCACTTTATTTCACAATGTTCACAGTTTATTTAACACTGTTCACTTTCACTATTTATTTTAGCACTGATCACTTTCAGACTGCAACTTCTTCGTTCAAACGAACCTCTTTTTAACCGACTTTAAAAAAAGGAGGAGGTTCTCAATTTGACTGTATTTTTTTTTTTATGTTTGTTACCTCAGCATTTCCGACTGGGTAAAGCGATTTTGATGATTCTTTTTTTATTTGAAAGCCAGTGCTTTTCGTGTGGTTCCATTTTAATTTGAAGGAAATCGTTCACTTCTAAGGGGTTGAAAACTAAGGGATTAAATACTTACTTCTTATTGGATAGTTCGATTTTGAAAATTATTTTTATATTTGAAAGCCAGTACTTTCCGTGTGGTTCCATTTTAATTTAAAGAAAATCTTTCACTTCTAAAGGGTTGAAAACTAAGGGATAAAATACTAACTTCTTATTGGATAGCTCGATTTCGATAATTCTTTTTTTATTTGTAAGCTAGTGCTTCTCGTGTGGTCCCAGTTTAATTTGAGGGAAATCTTTTACTTCTAAAGGGTTGAAAACTAAGGGATGAAATATTAACTTCTTATTGGATAGCTCGATTTTAATAATTATTTTTTTATTTGAAAGCTGGTGCTTTCCGTGGGATTCAGTTTTTATTTCAGGAAAATCTTCTACTTCTAAGGGGTTGAAAACTAAGGGATGAAATATTAACTTCTTATTGGATAGCTCGATTTTGATAATTCTTTTTTTATTTGTAGTACACAATTTTAAATTAATCTCCTATCCATTTTTTATAAAAAAAAAACTCCACTCATAAGGGGTTAAAAATTAGAGATGAAATAATATTATACATTTTTCCTGGCTAACCCGATTTTGATAATTTTGTTTCTATTACGTACAACCTACCTTTAAATTGTTCACATTTCAATTTGAAAAAAAAAATCCACCCCTTAAAGATGAAAATAAGGGATGAAATAGTGACATTTAACCGAATCATCGAGTTTTGATAATTTTTTTTTCTGTTGGAAAGAGTAATCCACTTAGTTTTGTTATTACATTTAAAAGCAAAAAATTTCAACCCTTAAGGTCTAAAAGGGATGATGTAGTAACTTTTAATATTAAACGGCGCTGCCTCATATAAGCAGCGCGTTTAGAAGGTTTAACCATTTTCAAAAAAATAAAATCAGTTATCAAACTTCAGATCACTAAAACGCGAGAAATAAATAAATATTATAAAAAAATGAAAAACCAACTTCAAAATAAATAAAAAATCTTAAACAAGAAATGCACTAAAAAGTAACAAAATAATGGCGTATCCTTGCAGTATCTACAACTTACAAATTATTAGGATAATATAAAGTACAACTATTGTTATTTTTGGAGTTGGTGTCAGTCAAGAAAGTAAATATTAATGGTAATTTGTAAAAATTGTAAAAAGGTTTAGTTAAAGGTTAAAGGTCGCTAGATATTGTTACAGTTCGAGTATATTGTTTAAAAGTTCATTTGAAAAATAATTTTCATAAGATATTCTCGTTTTTAGCTAAGTACCATAATAGTCGTATTTCCTTGGCTGACTCCAACTCCAAAAATAACAATAGTTGTACATTGTATCATCCTAATAAATTGTAAGTTGTAGATACTGCAAGGATACTCCATTATTTGGTTACTTTTTAGTGCATTTCTTGTTTAAGATTTTTTATTTATTTTGAAGTTGATTTTTCATTTTTTTATAATATTTATTTATTATATTAGTTTGTTCAGTTTCGAGAATGTTCCCTCTTTTTATTCGTTTGTTAAAAATGTCTTTTCTTTTGTCTAACACTTCGTGCTAGGTGGTCTCAAAGACGAAGTTTTTAGAGAAAGAATATTCTCGAATTTCAAGAATTTCTTGAATACTTTGGTGCTTGGTTTGGCCCACTCACGGGTGAGAGCAGGTGACCCACCCCAGAGTCATAAAATGGCGACACTCCCTTTAAAAATTAAATTTTCAATTTTTTATTTTTTTTTGTTTTTTAGACGACCGAAACGATTTATTTTTATAATAATGTTGATTTTATTCATGTGCACACGAATGTATCAATGTCGGCGATCTATGATTTCGTTATGGTTTATGGTTATGGATCGGCGGGTGTACGTTTTGATTAGGATTAGATCTTATTGGTAAAATGAAGATTGAATTTCTTTTTTTTTTTAACAGGAGTCATCGTATGATACTTCGGAAATATTACATGGAGCTCGTGTACGAACCATTGATAATACCCGGTGTATTGATATGTACAAGGAAAAAGCTCCTGATAGTTTGATCACGGATAATCAATTTTGTTCGGTTCCTGATAACGGACGGGATGCATGTTATATGGACCGAGGCGGTCCCACTGTCTTTAAAGATAACCTTTATGGGATTATTTCGTGGAGCAAAAGTTGTGCTCATAGTGAATACCCCAGAGTGCATACGCACGTTACCAAATATCAAGATTGGTTGGAAGAAAACATGGGTAACCTTATTTTTGAGAATCTTCAAAAAATTTTTTCATTTTTATTATTGCAGTTCCCATCGAAAGACCAAAACAATGTCAAAGTACCGATCGCCTCACGCAATTTTACACGGTGTCATTGACGAAGAACAAAACAATGGTGTGCATCTGTACGATTATCAACAACCACGCGTTTCTTACGTCCAGCAGTTGCATTCCATCGCCCAATGAGGTGGATCAGTATCAAATTTATCACGAACAATACTATGATATTAACTCTTATGAAACGGGAGCCAATTTAATCCCGTCAATGATTAATTCTTCGTACGACATGATCATTGTTAAGGTCACTAAAAACGTAACGTTTCAAATGCATTATGAAGCACCGCCAGTTGTTTCGGAACTGAAAGAATTCACGCGAATGAAATGGGCTCAATTGATCAAACACCAATTCTTTGAGGTATATCAAGGTAACTGATCCAACAAACAATTACACACTGGGCATTTGTAGGACATTGGAACTGTTGAGGTCTATCCCCAGAATGAGCAGGTCGACGTGGTGTCAATGGATACATGCCAGAAAGATTATGCGGACATATTGCCGATTAAAATACAGAAGCCGTATTTTTGTATCAAGAGTGAGTGCATTGCTCCGCAAACGGAACTAACGATTTGTTCGGATCTGGGTGGTGCACCAGTGTTTACCATGCTGGATGAATTGGTCGGGTTGGTCGTGTGGCAAAGTGCATGCAACACGCATGGCATCGCTGTCGTACTGTTTTTACCGAATTTTTTGGATGTGGTTCAAAGAAATCATCAAAGATCCTTACTAAAAACACAATGAGAACAATTATAATCTAACACCTGTAATGATTAAGTGAAGAAAATTTTCAAACTTGAGATTTTCTACATCTGCATTTAAGTGATACTTTCCAAATATTTCTTTTTCAGTGATAAAAGAGTTGGTCTCTAGCGGATCTATTTCTTCAGTGTATGAACTTTATAGAAATGCAGATTATATTATATACATATTAGACCAGGGTTGATAATTTTTGAACCCAAAAAAATATAGTAGGATGAAACCCATTAGAAAAGGAAGAGAATATAACAAAAATGAAAGGAAAAATAAATTACGGTCGATCTGAGGCCGGGAAGTGGAAAAGGGAAGGGGTTTAAGGGTAGAAACGGTTTATCTTGATTTCCGACAAAACTAGAAGTTCTATGGAAAAAAGTCAAAAAGCAAAGTTGTAGATAATAAGAAGATCTACAACTTTTATACTAACACTTTTTTTACATAACCTCAAAATTTATGTGAAAAATTCCAATAACCAAGATTTTGTTTTTCTTATCTTTTAAAAAAAAAAAATTTTTTCATAAAATTTGGTAAAAACTTACCTATTAACATATTAGACCAGGGTCGATAATTTTTGAACCCAAAAAAATTAGTAGGATGAAACCCATTAGAAAAGGAAGAGAATATAACAAAATGAAAGGAAAAATAAATTACGGTCGATCTGAGGCCGGAAAGTAGAAAAGGGAGGGGGGTTTAAGGGTAGAAACGGTTTATCTCGATTTCCAACAAAACTAGAAGTTCTATGGAAAAAAGTCAAAAAGCAAAGTTGTAGATAATAAGAAGATCTACAACTTTTATACTAACACTATTTTCACATAACCTCAAAATGTATGTGAAAAATTCCAAAAACCAAGTTTTTGTTTTTCTTATCTTTTAAAAAAAAATTTTTTCATAAAATTTGGTAAAAACTTACCTATTAACATATTAGACCAGGGTCGATAATTTTTGAACCCCAAAAAATATAGTAGGATGAAACCCATTAGAAAAGGAAGAGAATATAACAAAAATGAAAGGAAAAATAAATTACGGTCGATCTGAGGCCGGGAAGTGGAAAAGGGAGGGGGGTTTAAGGGTAGAAACGGTTTATCTTGATTTCCGACAAAACTACAAGTCCTATATAAAAAAGTTAAATGACAAAGTTGTAGGTAATAAGAAGATCTACAACTTTTATACTAACACTCTTTTTACATAGCCTCAAAATATATGTGAAAAACTCCAATAACCAAGTTTTTGTTTCTCTTTTCTTTTACAAAAAAATTCATAAAATTTGGTAAAAACTTACCTATTTATGTCCCAAACACATTGTAATTTTTTTGTTTTAAAATATCTATTTTTTCACCTTATTTTGACTAAATATTGAAAAAGCACCTTAACTTACAAACGAAAAAAAATGCATCATCAGAAAGTAGAGATTTCAGCAAACAAAAAGCTCACTGACTCTTTCAAAAAATTAGCTGTTTTGATGTGAGAATTTTCGATTGTAAATTAGGGTGTTTAGGTAAATTAGGGCCCTAAGTTAGTATGGGTCTGATCATGGGTAAATCATAAGAGAACACTCTCTACGAAGGTTTGATATTTATAGAAGAGATTAAAGCTAAGCGAGCATTTGTTTCCCTTATTTTTGAGGTGATATGATCTCTCCAGCTTAGTCTGCTGTCGAAGAATAGGGGAAATGGGGGGTATTTGAGAACAGTTAACTTTAAATTATCTTAATAAATAAAAACAAAATAACAATTTTAATAAACTTTTGTTATAACATAAACATTACTTTTCTACTTTAAAAATATAAAAGCAAAACTATAAAATTAACATAATAATAAGAAAAATATAGCCATTGTATGTGGGATAGTTGAAATCGATCCACAAGGGAAAATAGAAACTAAAACGGATATTGATTTATATAATATAAATTTTAATGATTGTTAACTATGTTTCACACAAATCACATACGTAATCATTAGACGTGGATTGACCGTTTGTGCATTCGTCATGGGCCCATCTCTTTTTTTTTCACATGATCCATTTACTTTAGGGGGTGATTCATATTTTTCCATGCAGAAAATGCAATAATAGTCCACGTCGTCACTTTCCTTGAAAACACCGTTTTTAAAGGGTCTAGCCGAATAAGCATATCTCAGCGGGCCCAGGGTGTTTTATAGCGTCACGTTTATTTTGTTCTCCTCCACATATAGCTCTAGCTAGATGTAGTAAGTATACTTGATATTAGAGCGCTACCCCTTCTATTAACGGAGCTAGAGGGGTTACAACCCTAAATTTAAATACAGAAAGTGTTTCGGTCAATTAAAAATAAGTCGTGGACCAAATGATATAAAATGAATTGCTATTAATCTGTAAATAGACATAAAAGTAGGTAAATATAATTTTTAATAATCTAAAAATAACTACAAATATAATTGACCAAATTTAAATGTAAACATTTCTAACATTGAGCATTTCTACATTCGGGAGTCTTATTGAAGAGAAATTTTTCCCAGTAGGCGAAAAACCGTGGCGTGTACAGAGCGACAGCAAACGCTTCTTCTTTAAACTTCCCTTGCCACACGATCATCCCCATCAGGTCATACAATGCGCTAAAAACGGGCGACGCGTTCATGCTGCCAAAGTACTCGTACTCGTCCTCAAGTGTTATGCAAAAATGAAGATATCCCATCGTAAATGGTATCACCTCGCCATATTTCAACTGACATCTATCCTTATAAATAATTTTAATCATTCGTTTGTGCACTTCCACATACGGTTCTGCAATAGTCTTTAACAATAAAATACACCCATTAATAAGGGTTACCAAGTGGTTCTAATAAATAAGCAGACATTAAAATAATACCTGGATATATACATGAGTTAGTAACCATGCATCTTCCCTCAACCCAGTAATATTCTCATAGGAATTGACATAGGTCACCGGCTGGTACGGCTCTATTAATTTTATTGGATCGGTCTTAAAAAAACATCAAATCAATGTTAAAAAATCAAAAAAAAAAAATCAAATGGTTAACCTTAAGAAAAATGATGTCGTACTGTTTGTTTGTCTTACCCGGATATATAGAGAATCCTCGATACACCTTAATGAGTGGATGCTGAGCGTGCTGGGAGCCATGATAAATAGACCATGTTGTTTCCTGTATTTCTGAACTACATGCAGTGGACGTTAAGAAATCCCGTACTGTTATGATGGCAGCAACGCACACGATCTCGCCCCCCTCGGCTAAATAAACCATAGTGTGCGGTATTCCCCATGCATCGCCTTTGATTTTATACGGAGGCATATTGGCAGGTACTGACACAAAAAAAAATCAATTTATTTAAAAATATAATAAGCTATAAGTTTTCTCTTAAAATTTCGATTTTTCAGTAAACGACAGATTCCATTAGTCTTACTTTCTGCTTATACAAGAGCCTACAGTAAGACAATTTTAAATGCACTTAGTACCTAAATAATTGTACCCCGGTTTTTTATATAATGTACTAGCTGATACCCGCTCGCTTCGCTGAGTGTATCTAAATTTAACTGATTGATTAAAAGATTTCCTACATTCTTAGCGAAATATAAAAATTAATCTATTTTGACAGAAAAAGATGATTAGATACTTTCAGATTCAAAGACAGTTCATCAAAATTCATAAAATTACTGTTCAAGAAAGAGATGTTAGCTGTCTCACATCAGCTTCTATACGATTTTTAGTAAAAAAGAACCTATATTTCTTCCTTTAGGACTTGAAAATCTTTCATATCAAATGTCATTTAAAACCGTACAGCTATTATAGGGGGCTATTTTAGATCCATTAATTGCACGAGGCGTTTTTTGATATTGTTGATATCCCATCTCCTCCTCTCTGGTAAGATGTTATGAGATTTGGTATATATCGTTCCCCCAATCCGAAATATTATGTGATATTTTTCAAAACAAAAAAAATACGTGATATTTAGGAAACCTTCTCTTTCCCCAAAGTAAGATTAGATAAGATTCGGCTCGACCTCATCGGCCCCTGAACACCTCACGTAATTTATGGATGTGCTCTTAAAAGAATAGATTAGTAGCTATCCTACAGGATCTTTAACAAAACTTCATTTCAATTCGTTCCGTTAAGTAATTGATGAATTTTGAAATTTTTAGTTTAATATTTTAATACGTTTAATATCTTCGGCAATGAACAATCAAAAAAGCTGGTCCCCGCCCGCTTCGCTGAGCGTATCTAAATTATACTGATTGAATAATGGAAACTTGCATCCCATCAACAAAAAAAGACAGATAGATATTTCTAGATCTTTGATTCATAGAAAGTTCATGAAAATCAAATAAACTACTTTTCCAGGAAGATATTCTATATATAGTTATCTAGAAGAGCTATCTTATTGGTTCTATACGTTTTTATGAATATTATCTATATTATATCATATTTTGCTGTAGAAATTGTAATTTTTATTTAAACTGTTTTGGAATGATTGTGTTAAAACGCTATTTCACAAACTTTAGGAAAAGCTTTTTTAAAACACGATTCTTGCAGGATAAGTACAATTGTTATGCTATCTTGTGAGTATCGTGCATTATTCTAACATACGAATTAATAATCTATACTTTTCTCTGACCTTTCAACTACCCTATTGTAAAGAATCATGTCAATCTTTTGCTCTATGACAAACAAAAACATATCTATCCCACGGGAGTAGTACATTTTTTCTGGATAAAAAAAAGATCAGGCCTTCTTGAGGATAATGCGCTAGAACTCTATTTCACGTACTTTAACGAAACTTCTATTAAATACACGGCTCCTGTAAGATACAATTGCCTTGTTATCCCACGGGAAGAGTACAATTATGTCGATTTTTTGCTCTATGGAAAATAAAAACGTATCTAGCCCACGGGCCTGTACATTTTTCCTGGATAAAAGGTAGACCAATGTTTCTTGAAAAAAATTCCATAAAACGCTTATCCATGAACTTTTACGAAACTCCTTTTAAATATTCAGTTACTGAAGGATACCATTCTAATCCTATCCTACGGGAACCGTACTATATTCTGACATAAAAGGTAGCCTATATTTATTCTCTGACTCTCAATTAACCACCTCATTGTAAGAAATTATGGTAATCTTTTGCTCTGTGAAAAATATAAGAACATATAAGAATGTAGGATAAGAAAATTATTTTTTGCCTTGAGGACATTATGAGTTATACCTATTAATATACTCTATTATAATCAGCTAAAAACGTTTAGTTTCAGCATGATTTTTCTTTAAACCATTTTTTCTATTTTCCCGTTGAAATGAGAAATTTTTCCGAAATAAAACGTATTGTAGATAATCATTCACATATTTAGCTATCATCATACTTATAAATATCACCAATATTCATTTTCAAATAAAAATGTATAGTTTATGCATAATTTTTTTCTCCAAACCGTTTTTCAATTTCCCGGATAAATGAGACATTTTCCCGTTATAAAAAGTATTCTTTTTTATGACTCAGATTGTCATTTTTCATCATACCAAACTTCATTAAAACTCGTATTTATTTGGGTAAGAATTAATAATATGTTTCAAGAAACAATTTCGCAAATAATGATTTATTTTTGGAACAACTTTAATAACCATTAAAAGGGTTATAGCGGGCTAACCTTCAAAGATAGAAATAAGTCACCGTGGACTTTTTTTAGAACTTTTTAAGAGGAACAATTTTGCTTTACATGATTTTGGCGTAACTTTAATCATTTACGCAGGGCAGGCAACAAACGCTCTCAAAAGGAAAATTTTTTTCTGTTTTTTGCAACATTTTCCATTGATGCTCTGCTGCTATTGGTCGTAGAGTGATGTTGTATAACCTAAAGCCTTCGTCGATAATTAAGCTATCCAACACAAAAAGAATTTTTTAATTTGAACCAGTAGTTCCTGAGATTAGCGCGTTTAACAAAACAATCAAACATACAAACAAACTCTTCAATTTTATATATTAGTATAGATAATATCTTTGGCAATGAACAATGAAAATATTCAAATATTTAAAAAAATTTTATTGTTAATTTTATCGGGTGTTAAATTGAAATTCATATTTATTTTCCAGTAAAAATTGTCAATTTTTAAATTTTAAGTTTGTAGAGATTTCTTACGTTATTGTGTAAAATTGAAGGAAAATTCGTTAAAATTCTATTTCACGAACTTTACCGAAACTTTTTAAAATGTACAGTTCCTGTAGGATATAATTGTTTTGCCATCCTATGGGAACTATGCATTATTCTAGACTTAAAAGTAAGCTATATCATTCTCCCCGAAACTACCACGTTGCAAAAATCATATCAATCTTTAACTCTGAGATAAACAAAAACATATCTATCCCACGGGAACAGTACATCTCTCCTGAGTAAAAAGTAGATCAAATCTTTTTAAAGAAAATGAGTTAAGACTCTATTTAGTGGATTTTAATGAAACTGCTTTTAAATACACGGCTCTTATAGAATAAATACTTGTTTTGCTATCCCAAGGGAACCGTTTATTATTCCGGTATGAGAAGTAGTCTATATCATTTTCTGACCCCTAAACTACCACATTACAAAAAAGGAAGTTAATCTTTTGCTCTGTAAAAAATAAAAAAATATCTATCCCACGGGAACCGTACATTTTTTCTAGATATAAAGTATACTATAACTTAAAAAACTTGCCCATATTATCCAAAATCCATTCTTTGTAATTTGGTACATAAACGTAGGTTCGTGGATATTGTGGCTGTCCACAGCCCATGCCCCATGAAATGATCCCAATGAGTTGGTCCTCATAAACGGCTGGACCACCTTCATCGCCGTCACACGGCCCCGTATTTTCACCAGTACAGAAAACGTCTTCATTGATTGCGACCATCGGCTTAGGTCCAGTACTCGTATTGTACGCATTGGCACATTGTTCGTTTGGTATGACTTGTGCAAGTACCGTATTAACGAGGTCTGTATAATCGTTTTCTTTCTATAGATTTAAACGATTGGTAAGATTTAGCTTAGTTGAATTTTTAGGCAACTTACTTCGGTATATCCGAACCCCATAACCACTACGTGCTTGAGGTGTTCCAATGGGAACGGGCCAGAGTACAGGGGCAGAAATCCGGTTTGTGTTTCTTTATATGAAATAGGTTTAGCTGTCTGGAGAAGTGTTAAATGATACTTTTTTCTACTAAAATTGGTTTCATTTTTGACATCTTACTAATATCACTGCGATATTATGCTCATACGTCTCTATTCTGAACTTAGGATGCTTAATTTTATCTAAGATATGATATTTAACGCCCTCGAATATATTATGTTCACCGACAACCACCGTATATTGCAGAATTAAAGAGGAACTAAAACAGGAGGCCGCGGTTAAAATCGCACGTTCACTTATAATCGTACCGCCGCAACAATGCTTGTAGCCGTGCAGCATTTGAGCAAAGAACGGTGTAGAACTTTGATTTAGCACGGGCCGTCCACCGGCAATACGTAGATGATTAGGTTCATCTGCAAACAATTTTCGGATTAACGGATCTTAAACATTGCAAATTCGCTCACTGAAAGTAATTGGCGTCGTAAAAGTTCCAAGATAAAGAACGATAATAACACGAATCATTTCTGCGTAGAGAAGTTTATCACACGAATGATCCTTTAACTACGTAGTGCATTTTGATTAAATAATTGAGAAAATAATTTAGCCAAATCAATTTTTTATTGTTTTAAATCGATTTTTAAATTGCTCGATCAACCGTGGCAATTTTTTCAATTTCTTTTTAGTTGATTTTAACTGGAACATTTTGATTAAATTTTGTACGTTCTTGTTAAACTAAACAAATTAAAATTATAGATATTGTAACCGTTTTTAACGGCTTCTTGGATTTCTGTTTGAACGACGAGAAATTTATTATTTAACAAATGTTTATTTATTTACACTTTGAGGTTAAGTTAACTGTTACAATATTCACAGTCAGGAATTGTCACTCACTGTTTATATTTCACTATATACACTGCACTGTTACACTTTATTTAATAATGTTCACAATTTATTTAACACTCACGTTGACGATTTATTTCAGACTGTCCTGCATGTGCTTGTCATCCCCTTATATAAGAACTCGGAAATCTTCCAGAACATTCTATACTATTATTCGTCGCCAAAATTACCATTCTTTTGTCTTTTTCTTATCCATAAGGAATTACGGGTAGAAAATACTAGAAAGATTGTCCTTTCTCTCTCATACACCGAGTAATTCTTTTGGTCAAACCCTTCGCCCTACGGGGGTCCGATATCTTGAGACTTTCTAGAAAGGTCTAACATCCGTCGCTCTCCATTGGGGCTGGTTGATTGGCTTGGCCCACCCACGGTTGAGACAGTTTAAAGAGCAGACGTTACCCCAAACTCACAAAATGGCGACACTCCCCCTCATTAAAAACCTTAGACTGTGACAATATAAATCTATGTTTTAATATTATAGAAGATGACATAAAAATAATCATTGAAGTTTATTCACAAGTGACTTGAGATTCCTGAAATCAAGTTTATTTCAAGTCAATTACTTGATTTTTTAAAGTTAAACTTTTTATACATCGCCTGAAATTTTTTGGCCTGTCTTTAGCATGTCGCTAAATGTAACACATTCTCGGCAGGGAATCGACAAGTGTTCGGCAGAGCTCGTATACACATTGTTAGCTATATACCATGTCGTTTTCCCAGGCCTGTTACGCGAGCTATTACTGAATGTAATGAGCTATTTTCTTCTCCATGCCAACGTTTTAGTATATTATAAGTTGTCATTAATTGTCAATCATATTTGTTTTGGTATTTGTATTTTGATCAGTGTATTGATATAAATATTATTGTTTACTTGATCATGATAGACAAAGATACAGCTAGTGAGAATAGTGCAAAAATATCCGACGGTGATGTCACAATAGATAACAACAGGCAGATGATCGATTTAACAATAATCAACAAATTCAATAATGAAAATAACATTCGAGTATTGACATGAATAATGGAAATTCAAAATTAGTTGCAACGGCGCGCGTCAAGTTAGACAGCGAATTCGTGCCACATCCCTTTCTTTCTATTCTATTTTCATACCCTAAATCGATGAATTTTCCGATTATTTTCAGTTATTTAAGTGCCTTAAATCCGAAAAAAAGTTTCACTTGCATCGTAGTGTCGTAGAATCACACAATATTTTTTCTTTTTTTTGGAAAATTTCCATTGTTTGTAATTTTATACTAGCAACCTCAAAAAGTCTTTGAAAAAAAATTTGTTGTTTTTTGTCAACTTTTCTGTAATTTACATAATTATATCACTATTAAGTGAATTTAGTATTAGGAATATAACGATCAGCTCTAGGTTGGTGCTGGAGTGTCAAAGCACAACCGAAACTTGGTTGGGTTCCGGGACATAAGGTAGTTGAGGGCAATTAAGAAGATGGTACTGGCTTGAGGGTTGGTTCGACCCACTCGTGGGTCCAAAGCCTGCAGTGGGGATCGCTAAATCTGCTGTCAAAACGGTGATAAAAAGTTCCTGTCAGAAACTCAGCAAGAAATCTTAATGAATGAGTTTTCTCCTCGTTTGCCGCTGTGGTTTAAAGGCTGGGAAAGAACCAACTCAGAACAGTAACCAGACTGATAATTGGACACTATAGACTGATGAAGCATCTGCAACCTATTGGGGTGTCTCAACAAGACCCTATACAATTAATAATTGAATGTACAATAGTACATTGATTGTTATGATTACAGTATGTATCAAGCAGTATCAAGTAATAAAATTCACGATATTTGGGGAGACCTCGTGAGAGCATGTCGAGTCTATCACAAATGTTGACATTCCGATTTAATCCGACTTAAAACGGGGATATTTTAAAAATCCAAAAGATTTTATATTACTATCGATAAACTGAGGAAAACCTCAGTCATGGGTTCTTACAACTTCGCGTTCTTCAGCAATTGGTAAAAGCACATTTTTCAAGAGATTTTTATAAAAACTAAATAAAATAAAATAAAAACACCAAGTATAGCGATAACTAAAAAAATATTACAATATGAGTGAGAACTCAACATTAAATATTTTTGTCTAATCATGTATAATTATATATGATTATATATGATTATATATGATTATATATGATTAGACAAAAACATTTTTCTCGGAGAAAATCGGCTACATATATGTTAAATAAGGTGGGTCCTAGCACCGAGCCTTGAGGAACTTCAGATCTTGATTGTTTAACTTTACAGGAAAGTGCTTCAGTCAATTAAAAATAAGTCGTGAACCAAATGATAGAAAATGGAATGCTTTTAATCTGTAAAATAGAAATCAATGGCCGTCAATTCATAACGGTAAACAAAGTTTTTAATAATCTGCAAAAAAAAAACTACAAATGTAAACATTTCTAACAGTGTGCATTTCTACATTCGGGAGTCTTATTGAAGAGAAATTTTTCCCAGTAGGCGAAAAACCGTGGCGTGTACAGAGCGACAGCAAACGTTTCTTCTTTAAACTTTCCTTGCCACACGATCATCCCCATCAGGTCATACAATGCGCTAAAAACGGGCGACGCGTTCATGCTGCCAAAGTACTCGTACTCGTCCTCAAGTGTTATGCAAAAATGAAGATATCCCATCGTAAATGGTATCACCTCGCCATATTTCAACTGACATCTATCCTTATAAATAATTTTAATCATTCGTTTGTACACTTCCACATACGGGTCTTCAATAGTCTTTAACAAAAAAATACACCCATTAAAAAGGGTTACCAAGTGGTTCTAATAAATAAGCAGACATTAAAAGAATACCTGGATATATACATGAGTTAGTAACCATGCATCTTCCCTCAACCCAGTAATATTCTCATAGGAACTGACATAGGTCACCGGCTGGTACAGTTCTAATAATTTAATTGGATCGGTCTTAAAAAAAACATCACATCAATGTTAAAAAATCAAATAAAAATCAAATGGTTAACCTTAAGAAAAATGATGTCGTACAGTTTGTTTGTCTTATCCGGATATATAGAGAATCCTCGATACACCTTAATGAGTGGATGCTGAGCGTGCTGGGAGCCATGATGAATAAACCATGTTGTTTCCTGTATTTCAGAACTACAAGCAGTGGACGTTAAAAAATCCCGTACTGTTATGATGGCAGCGACGCACACAATCTCGTCCCCCTCAGCTAAATAAACCATAGTGTACTGAATTTTTCCTATATTTCCTATATTGTCTTCGTACGGAGGCATATTGGCAGGTACTGTCCCAAAAAAAAAAAAAAAATCAATTTGATCAAAACATAATAAGCTGCCGGATGTACTCAACATTTTTCAAGTATCTACAATTCAAGTACAATCGGGATCACTTAAGTTGGGCGTTTAGAATCATTTAGGACCGTATTTATGAATGTTCCTAAGAAATGCCAACTGGATTTTATGTTAAGGGAACCTTGTTTTAGCTTTTTTCACAAGTGAGTGGTGGCCCGACGAAGCTCATATAGGCAACGACTGAATAACACTTGGGGGTCAACTCCGCGTGGGCATGCAGGGATAGTGGACGTCATTACCAGCCCCTTTCTAGGATTACTTAATTACTGTATGCCTTTATTGTGTGCAGGTTCAAGTGCCCGTACATGGTAACGTTAAATCCAAATATGGGGGAAAATAAAGAATCAAACGATGTTAGTCCACGGATGGATCAGTTATGAACGGAGGTTCTGACGCGGGAGTAGCGTGAGGGAAACCACAAATCTTAGTGCCGCTTGCAGGCTCGACCACTAATTTTCAGGTGAAGCTCACGCCCATTGTCCTTTGTGCCATAGAAAACTTAGATATGGGCTATTTATTTTAGACTATTCAGACTTACGATTTATTTAAGACTGGTCACGTTAACGATTTATTTTCGACTGTCTTGTCTATGTTTCCCGGGACTTATATAGCAATTTGGCCATCTCTCTAGAAAATTTTTACTCCACTTATTACATTCTAGAACTTTTTATTATTCTTGGCACAATTCGGAAAAACTGGTAGAAACTTTGAGAAAGATTGTTCTCTCTGTTATAGACCGAGTAATCCTTTTGGTCAACCTTTCGCGCTAAGGGTGGCCCAGAGAACTTTCTAGAGTTCCTGGAAATTTCGTCAGGTTTCTTGATACTAACAAATCTTTAGGGTCCTCAGACTGTGACAAAACAGATTCTTTCTTACTGGAGTGGCGGCAACTACTGGAAGACTTGGCAAAGCACAACCGAGTCAAACTTGGTTGGGAGTCGGACCATAAAGCCAACGAGGGCAATGAAGTAGTTGATGCTTGCGGAAGGGCTGGTTCCATCCACTCCAGGGCCCAGAGCCGGCAGTGGGGATCACCAAATCTGCTGTCAAAAAAGTGATGAAAAGTCAGCTGAGACAGCAGAAAACTGCAAAACAAATGCTGGCTAGAAATTTCCGGTCAGAATTACAGCAAAAAAAAATATGGAGAGAGTTTGTCCCTCGTTCACCGCTGAGGTTTTACGAATGGGAAGGAATTAGCTCAGGACAATAACGGGATTGATAACCGGAGACTGTAACTTTCCTTTTTTTTAAACCAATTTGTTATATCTGAGCTTTGGCTCATTAAGCAACTTATTTATGCGTGTCGAGAACCAGTGGATGTTCCCATATAATATTATAAGAAGGGTCAGGCCTTTTCAGCATCTTCTGGACATCAAGGTTTGGGTTTACTCGAAGATACTGCTGGTGTTTTTCCGCATTTTTTCTCATTTCTTCCTTGATCGTGCGGATATTTAAATCCCTATGTACGTCAAGGTTCCTAACGTACCAAAGTACATTGGCAATGCCTCTGAGCACTTTATTTTGGAATATTTGGATAAGTTTCCTGTCTGTGGGCCTTACACAGCTTTAATTTAGGTACGCTCAGTGAAGCGGGCGGATACTGTATAGTATATTGATTGTGTTAAATAACTTGCCCATATTATCCAGAGTCCACTCTTTGTAATTTGGTACATAAACGTAGGTTCGGGGATATTGTGGCTGTCCGCAGCCCATGCCCCATGAAATGATCCCAATGAGTTGGTCCTCATAAACGGCTGGACCACCTTCATCGCCTTCACACGGCCCCGTATTTTCACCAGTACAGAAAACGTTTTCATTGATTGCGACCATCGGCTTAGGTCCAGTACTCGTATTGTACGCATTGGCACATTGTTCGTTTGGTATGACTTGTGCAAGTACCGTTTTAATGAGGTCTGAATAATCGGTTTCTTTCTATAGATGTAAACGATTGGTAAGATTTATTAAAAAAAAATTTGGCTGAGTTGAATTTTTAGGCAACTTACTTCGAGATATCCGAACCCCATAACCACTACGTGCTTGAGGCGTTCCAATGGGTTCGAGCCAGAGTACAGGGGCAGAGTTTCGACACTCGATTTTTTAAATAAAATATTTTTAACTGTCTGGAGAAGAGTTTCATAAAATTTTATATTGTGTGCTAATAGTCCAGTCAACTATAAGTGTTATAATCGCAATTTTTGCAGAATGGCTGACTTTTACAAAAACATTTTCTGGAAAATTCATAAAATTGAACATCGGTGAACATTTGAACATTAAGATTTGATGTCACTAACTACGTAAACCCTTTACTTAAGGAAAAAACCGCAGATTTTTATTTGAGGAAATTACTGGAAAATTTGCCACGTTTTGTAAATTTCTATAACAGACTCGATTTAAGTAGATACCACCAAAAATCCTACAATATATAATTTTATAAATGTTCTAGCTGATTCTAGCTGATACCCGCTCGCTTCGCTGAGTGTATCTTTTAACTGATTGATTAAAAGATTTCCTACGTTCTTAGCGAAATATAAAAATTAATCTATTTTGACAGAAAAAAATGATAGGATACTTTCAGACTTTAGATCCAAAAAAAGTTCATCAAAATTCGTAAAACTACTTTTCAAGAAAAAGATGATAGCTGTCTCACATCAGCCTCTATACGATTTTTAGTAAAAAAGTACCTAAATTCCTTCCGTTAGGACTTGAATATCTTTCATACCAAATGTCATTTAAAACCGTACAGCTATTTTAGGGGGCATCCATTAATTGCGCGAGGCGTTTTTTGCGATTTTTGAAATCCCATCCCCTCTCTTCTGGTAAAATATCATGAGATTTGGCATATATCATTCCCCCAACCCGCAATCTAATATGATATTTTTCAAAACAAAAAATACGTGATATTTGCGAGACCTTTCCTTTTCCCAAAGTAAGATTAGATGTGATTCGGCTCGACCCCATCGGCCCCTGATCTTTAGCAAAACTTCATTAAAACTCGTTCCGTTAAGTAATTGTTGGATTTTGAAATTTTTAGTTTATTATTTTGATACGTTTATTTCTATAATTAATATCTTCGACAATGAACAATGAAAAAATTCAAATATTTAAAAAAATTTCATTGGTACTTTTATCGGGTGTTAAATTAAAATTCATATTTTTTTCCAGTAAAAATTGTCTTTTTTTAAATTTTATCTTTGTACAGATTTCTTTCGTTATTGTGTAAAATTGGAAGAAAATGCTGCGTTAAAATTCTATTTCACGAACTTTACCAAAACTTTTTAAATGTACGGTTCCTGTAGGATATAACTGTTTTGCCATCCCATGGGAACTATGCATTATTTTTGCCTTAAAAGTAAGCTATATAATTCTCCCCCAAACTACCACATTGCAAAAATCATATCAATCTTTTACTATGTGGTAAAAAAAAAACATATCTATCCCAGAGGAATAGTACATTACTCCTGAGTAAAAAGTAGATCGGTCTTCTTAAGGAAAATGAGTTAAGACTCTATTTAGTGGATTTTAATGAAACTGCTTTTAAATACACGGTTCTTATAGAACGCATACTTGTTTTGCTATCCCAAGGGAACCGTTTATTATTCCGGTATAAGAAGTAATCTATATAATTTTCTGACCCCTAAACTACCACATTACAAAAGAGGAAATTAATCTTTTGCTCTGTAAAAAACAAAAAATATCTATCCCCCAGGAACCGTACATTTTTTCTGGATATTAAGTTTATTATATGTTAAACCAAATTTCATCCAGATCTATTCAGTACTTTTTGAGTGAAAGATCAACAAACATCTATACAAACTTTCACGTTTATAATATAAGTTTGATATGTATATATTATTATATATTATGTATATCTATATTATCTTTACATAGTATAAAACAAAGTTGCTCCCGCTGTCTGTTCCCTTAGATCTTTTAAATTACGAAACGGATTTTAATGCAGTTTTCAGCAATTGATAGAGTAATTCAAGAGCAAGGTTTGCAGGCATAAAACATGCATATTATAGTAGAGAAAAGTTGGGAAATTCAAAAATTTGTAATGTGATGTCATAACAAACATATTTTTGTGCACTTACATTGCAAACGCTGGCTTAACCTTTCGAGATAGATCAAACGAATATGCGGCGAAATTGTGTATCTTAAAAAGATTGATAAAAAAGTCCCCACCGGTATATGCCTATCTCCTAAGGATAACCCATAGGAACCATTTTTATCTTTTACAAATTACAAAGTAATTATAATTAATTTACCAAGCTATATTTAACCATACAGTATTATTCCTTATCCAATTAAATACGTCAGTTACGTAGTGTATTTCACGTAGATCATAATTGCCCTTTACAGCATATCATAAAAATGAATATCTTAGAAGATATCACCGATTTAAAAAGCGTTGGCAGAGCGACTGGATATTGTACGTCGTACGTAGAGGCTATTTTATTGCTATCTTTTTCTTATAAATAAAAAAATGTTATGTTGGCCCTTATTTAGGACAAAAACTCGAAATATTCTACACCAATTAGGTATGTAAGGTACATCTAGTCTTAAAAGAGTACGGCTGGTCACCCTACATAGGATAGCATAACAATTGAATCCTACAGGAACCGTGTGTTTCGTGATATGTTCGGTAATTTTTGTTAAAGTTGTTAAAATAGCATTTTAACGCATTTTCCTCAAGAAGGCCGGACCAATTTTACACAGTAACGAAAGAAATCTCTACAAAGTTTAAACTAAAAAATTGACCACGTTTACTGGATAATAAATGTTATGAATAATGAAAACTACGAGGCTTACAGACCCCACGCTGCACTTAATTTACAGCTAATTAAATTGCTTACAAATTATATTCAATAAGTTCTGCTCGTAGGATCAATGGTTTTGACGCAACTTCGATCCAAAAAAGGTCTAAAACTAAAATTTTTAATATTTGAAAAATTTGGCCTATTTTTCAAAATGCCGTACCTTGGTAACCCATTGACGTGCAGAGCTCCAATTGGGCTTTGTTTGTAACAAATTTGATGCTCTTCAAAAACATACTGAATAGCTTTCGAAGAAAAATGTATGGATTCGGAGATACCGAGCAGAATCTGAAATAAGGTCAACATTTTCACGGTTTTTCCTCTATAAAATTTTTTTCACAACTTTTTGAGAGTTACAAACTTGAGAATAGATAGCCCTAAAAATAACATACTAAAAAATCAGAAATACATCATGTTTTGTTAATTTATTACTGATTATGACTGGCCTAAATATAACATAGTCTTTTACAAATTTTGATTTTAGGTAACATTTCTAATGGAAAATTTGATGGTTTTTTAAATCCCTCCTAGCAGCTAAACTATCTGGAAAATTTGATAAGAACATTTTCTATGTAATTCCATTTTTTAAAAATTTCATCAGAAACTTTTTTTTTTCTAACTTTTCACCTATTGGAATTATTTTGAACTAACTGATACCCGCGACGTTGTCTGCGTAGGTTATTATGTTAAGAAGTAAGAACATATTAAATTTACAGAGGAACAAAATTTAAAAAATTGAAAGCGAAAATATATTAAAAATAACCGGAAAGAACTAAGCGTCGCACATTTTTAACTAAAAATTGCTATATAATCCAAAATAATCACTTTCTTAATTTTTTTTTCAAAAAATTGTTCCTTAAACGCTCTTTCCGAATCCACAATTGCTCCAGATGTATAGTTAATTAGTAATTCAATTCTTAAACTATTCATGTTTATAAGATCCAACGGCAGTTGTTGACGTCATCGTACAACAATACATATATACATAAATAGTTAATAATAATTAATTTTTTAAATATTGCATAAATTTGATCAATTATTTACGTAATGAAAAGAGCAGATAGAAAGGCTTTAAAAAAACAAACAAAAACCTCAATTAAAAATTATTTTTGGTTTTATAGCGATTATAATTGTTGAATTTCAAAAATTTAAAAGAAAAATTATTTATTAAGTAACTATTAACTATACACCTGGAGCAATTGCAGATCCGGAAAGAACATTTAAAGAGCAATTTTTAAAATAAGTGCCTTTTTTGTATTTTACAGCAATTTTAATTTTTAGTTTGCATATTTTGGAACAATTAATTATTAATCAATTAATAACTATACACTTGGAGAAATTGTGGATGTTAAGGGAGCAATTTTTTGGCATATGGTTTAATTAAAAAAAAAAAAAACCTTTCTCGCTGACTTAACTCTTTCTGATTAAAAAATATAGGCAATAATAAAAGGCAGTGTTGAAATGTAATTTGATTATTGTCACAGTTGTAACTTCAACATGTATTTTGAATCTGTATTTACAGTAAAATTTAAAAAATGCTAAAAGAGAATTTAAAAAAAAGCTACAAAAAATATTTTTAAAAAAACTGCTAAACAAATAGAAAATAGAATTCAAAAAATCCTTGGTAATCTAATATCTCGCTGAGCTGCATTAAGTCTACGCTCAAATATGACATAATCAGTAGGCAGTGGAAGGAGAAACATATTTTCTCTCCAGCGCATGGGTATTAGATCGTTTGCCCCACTCTATCAAAGCGACGAAAAATCCACCGCTTAACGCGTTTTGCTTGTACAAATCGCATTTTTTAAAACTTTAATTGGTTTGACTTTAATGAAGATATCGTGAGAATTCTTTGTTTAGATAAGGACCAAATATATAAGAAGTAAAACAAAAAAAAAATTGATCGAAATCTATCCAATAGTTTTTGAGTTAAAAGCGAACATTGGAAAAGAGCTATTTATATAGATTTACATTTTCTTTATTTTTTTACCAACCTGCGCCGGGTAGTGGGGACAAAAACATTTTCACAGATTGTTATAGAATATGTCAAAGAAAATTATATCGAAAATTCAGCTATTTTGCAACGATTTAAAGACTTAGTTGACTGGACTATAAGATTGGTATCACTTTTGACATCTTACTAATATCACTCCAATATTATGCTCATACATCTCATATCTGAACCCAGGATGCTGAATTACATCTAAGATCCGATATTCAACTCCTTGTTGTATACGATTGTCACCGATATACACCCTATAAAAAACAAGTGGTCTGTACATTAAACAGGAGGCCGCGGTTAAAATCGCACGTTCACTTATAATCGTCCCGCCGCAATGATACCGGTTCATGTACACCACTTGAGCAAAAAACGGTGTATAGCTTTGATTTGGCACGGGTCGTCCACCGGCAATACGTAGATGGTTGGGTTCATCTGCAAACAATTTTCGGATTAACGGGTCTTAAACATTGTAAAATCGCTCACTGAAAGTAATTGGCGTCGTAAAAGTTCCAAGACAAAGAACGATAATAACACGAATCATTTCTGCGTAGAGAAATTTATCACACGAATGATCCTTTAACTACGTAGTGCATTTTGATTAAATAATTGAGAAAATAACTGAGCCAAATCAATTTTTTATAGTTTAAAATCGATTTTTAAATTGCTCGATCAACCGTGGCAATTTTTTCAATTTATTTTTAGTTGATTTTAACTGGAACATTTTGATTAAATTTTGTACGTTCTTGTTAAACTAAACACATTAAAATTATAGATATTGTAACCTTTTTTAACGGCTTCTTGGATTTCTGTTTGAACGACGAGAAATTTATTATTTAACAAATGTTTATTTATTTACACTTTGAGGTTAAGTTCACTGTTACAATGTTCACAGCCACGAATTGTCACTCACTGTTTATATTTCACTATATATACTGCACTGTTACACTTTATTTAACAATGTTCACAATTTATTTAACACTCACGTTGACGATTTATTTCAGACTGTCCTGCATGTGCTTGTCTTCCTCTTATATAAGAACTCGGAATTCTTCCAGAACATTCTATACTATTATTCATCACTAAAATTACCATTCTTTTGTCTCTTTTTTATCCATAAGGAATTACGGGTAGAAAATACTAGGAACATTGTCCTCTCTCTCTCTCTCTCTCTCATACACCGAGTAATCCTTTTGATCAAACCCTTCGCCCCACGGGGGTTCGATATCTTGAGACTTTCTAGAAAGGTCTAACATCCGTCGCTATTCCATTGGGGCTGGTTGATTGCCCACCCACGACTGAGACAGTTTAAAAAGCAGACGTCACCCCAAACTCACAAAATGGCGACACCCCCCTCATTAAGAAATCTTTGTTTGAATATTATAGAAAAGGACATAAAAATAATTATGAAACTTTGCTAAAAGTTCTTTCTCAAGTGATTTGAGATTCCTGAAATTAATTTTAATTCAAGGCAATTACTTGATTTTTTTAAAGTAAAACTTTTTATACATCGTCTCAAATTTTTTGGCTTGTCTTTAGCATGTCGCTAAATGTAACACATTCTCGGCAGGGATTCGGCAGAGATGGTATACACATTGTTAGCTATATACCATGTCGTTTTCCCAGGCCTGTTACGCGAGCTATTACTGAATGTAATGAGCTATTTTTCTCTCTATGCCAACGTTTTAGTATATTATAAGTTGTCATTAATTGTCAATCATATTTGTTTTGGTATTTGTATTTTGATCAGTGTAATGATATAAATGTTATTGTTCACTTGATCATGATAGACAAAGATACAGCTAGTGAGAATAGTGCAAAAATATCCGACGGTGATGTCACAATAGATAACAACAGGCAGATGATCGATTTAACAATAATCAACAAATTCAATAATGAAAATAACATTCGAGTATTGACATGAATAATGGAAATTCAAAATTAGTTGCAACGGCGCGCGTCAAGTTAGACAGCGAATTCGTGCCATATCTCTTTCTTTCTATTCTATTTTCATACCCTAAATCGAATAATTTCCCGAACATTTTCAGTTACTTAAGTGCCTTAAATCCAAAAAACTGTTTCACTTGCATCGTGATTTCGTAAAATCACACAATAATTTTTTTTTTTTGGAAAATTTTCATTGTTTGTAATTTTATACCAGCAACCTCAAAAAGTCTTTGAAAATTTTTTTTTTTTGTCAATTTTTCTGTAATTTACATAATTACATCATTAGGAATAAAACGATCAGCTCTAAGTTGGTGCTGGAGTGTCAAAGCACAACCAAGTCAAATTTGGTTGGGTGCCGGGGCATAAGGGTGTTGAGGGCAATGAAGAAGCTGGTACTGGCTTAAGGGTTGGTTCGACCCACTCGTGGGTCCAAAGCCTGCAGGGGGATCACCAAATCTGCTGTCAAAAGGGTGATAAAAAGTTCCTGTCTGAAACTCAGCAAGAGATGTTGATGAATGAGTTTTTCCTCGTTTACCGCTGTGGTTTTAAGGCCGGGAAAGAACCAACTCAGGACAGTAACGAGACTGATAATTGGACACTGTAAACTCAGAAAGCATCTGCACCCTATTGGGGTGTCTCAACAAGACCCGAATTGCAGACTGTGTGGGAATGGGGTGGAAACCGCGACCCATGTATGATTTGTTTTTGCAAGACAAAACTTAAAGGTTTAGTGTTACTAATTATCAAAGTAAGCTGAAATAAAATTAAATACAAATATCACAATTATTTATTTTTATTAATCAAAGGTAGTACAATATAAAGTTGGTTCGATTCTTCGCTAAATCTTGTCATTAATCAGTTCCTTGTAGCGGCGTAACGTTTAATTTCTTCGAGAGCATCTCGCACGTGTCCATTTGATTTGGTAAATAATGAATGCCACCCTCTTCATCGACTTTAGTCGTGAAAGCTTTCTCCGGATCACCCGAGGCCAACACTGGTTTCGTTGGGTCAATCTAAAAATTACACAAATCAATCAAAATGCTACGTAAAATTTACTTAAAACAAACGGGATCTAAGTTTCGGAAAGTATTCAACAATTTGCTCATTCGATCTGGGAATCCTAGAGCAAAAAATTCCGGATTCAATGCCATAAAACATTGACCCAGATCGGCATTTTCAGTGGAAGATGGGTTGGTCCAGGAACGATTGTTCGTTCCAAAATTAGCTCCTGTTAAGAAAGAATTTTTATAATTTCTTTGTTATAAAGTTTTATTATTAAAGTACCAGCTAGGATTCCTGTAAGAACCTCGACCATAGCGGCCAGGCCATAACCTTTGAATCCGGAGGTGTTTTCAAGACCTCCCAAAGGTAAGAGAGTCGTTTCTAGACTTGAGGATGGATCTGTAATTGGATTACCATCCAGATCTTGCGCCCAACCTACTGGAATATCAACACCTTTTCGTCGTGCCATCTCCAATTTACCAAGAGCCACGGTTGATGTGGCCATATCCAGGACAAAACTGTCATTGTTGGCGGGTGCTGTTAGTGATATAGGGTTCGTACCGAGAGCTGCCTAAATTTCTTGGTTAAAATTTCATTCGTTAACTAAATTTAATTGTTAGAAACCTGTTTAGAACGAGTCGGTGCAACCACTGGAGATGTATTGGTACAAGAAAGACCAATCAAACCTTGATCAAGTGCCCTCATCGCATACCATCCAGCAATTCCGTAATGATTTGAATTTCGTGCCGCCACAAAACCAATACCAACGGCTTTGGCTTTTTGGATCGCCAAATCCATACAAAAGTTACCGACAACACCACCCAGTGTATTCTTACCATCGACCCAAGCCGTGGCGGGTGACTCTTTCAGTACAACTGGATCCACTTTGCCGTCACATCGATTCGACAACAAGTCGTCAACGTACATTTCTATACATTAAAAATTTTATTTAAAATAATTTTTTTAATACCGTCTTTTTCCGAAAATAAGACATCCCCCGAAAATAAGCCATATCGTGATTTTTGGAACTTTTTTTAATATAAGCCATCCCCCGAAAATAAGCCATAGTTTAAAAACAATATGAAAAAAAGAATTCGTTAAAAAATGTTGTTGATTTATTAAGTATGTTTAGCTGTCCTAATACTCGTATGGTTCAAAAATGGCGTGCAGGCTCTGATAACCTGTGTCAACTGGTGAACCAAGGAAATGAGAAAAAACGCAGAGTTGGATCAGGTCGGCAGCCATTTTCTGAGTTGGAAGAATGCATCTGGGGATGGATTGCCGACAGGAGAGCAGGGCTGATATTCAAAAATTTGCCCTTGAAACGGCAATTGAATTCAATATATCCACAGAAGAATTTAAAGCATCGTCACACTGGATGGACAACTTCTTTCAACGACATAAACTGTCTCTAAGAAGATCAACAACAATGTTTAAGCTGGAAGACAATGAAGTTGTTAAACGTGCACTTTCGTTTAAGCTTTTTGTTGATAACATCGATTTTTCGAAATACCAACTCTCCAACATGATTGCTATGGATGAGATCGCGGTATTCCTAGGCCAAGGAGCTCAACCGACGGTTCACCACAAGGCTTCCTCGGCAATTTACGTTCCTTCTACCGGTTACGATAGTGCACGTGTTACCTGTATTTTGGCGATTCGTCTAGATAGCAAGAAAGTATCGCCATTTTTAATCACTAAAGGTAAAACAGACCAGATTCAACGCGTTTCAGGAATTTATGTCATTGAAAGTGAAAAACCCTGGTACACCCAAGCAGTTATAAGGAAGTGGGTTAATTTCATGCTGCCACCAATGTTGAGGGGACGAAATAGAAGTTTACTAGTTTAGGATTCAGCCAATACTCACCGCGCTAAAGACATGAAAAACTTTCTTGCTGAGAGGAAGATTGATGAAATAATGATTCCGGCAGGAATGACTGGTTACTTCCAGACACTTGACATTGCAATAAACAAGCCATTTAAGGATCATTTGCGGATGGAAATCAATGAATATATTGAAAACAGAATGTTCAGAAAGCATCGAGGTAATTTTGTAAAACCAAGCTTACAAGAGGTTGTGAATTGGGTAAAAAATTCATGGGACCAAATAAGTAGAACGGAAGAAATCGCCCTCACAAGACTGAGAACAGGCCACACCAGGGCTACCCATTCCCACATCCTTTCTCGAGAGCCTGCACCGAATTGTCGAAGTTGTGGGGCTCGGATAGATGTACCGCACCTGGTTTTCCCAGGTCCCAGCTGTGACTTGTCTTTCAACCAATCAGACCTGAGGGCTGCTCTCGACCCGGAACACCCCGAATTTGACGACAACTGGAGGAGAATAAAAAACTCCACCTTCTACAAAACCCTCTAATTAACCATCAAATAAATGGATTGTTATCACTGTTACCATTGTTATCATCGTTATGTCCATTGTAATCATTGTTACCACTATCCAGCCTATATCAATTTTTTTTTTTTCTTTTTTCTTCCAATCTAATATTTTTATCAAAATCTAATTAATTTACTAGGCATAGTACTACTATGCGCAGTCGCTAATAGCCCTAGAAGTTGAAGCGACTTTAAAAAAAAAAAAATAAAAAAAAAAAAAAAAAATAACTGACGGTTGTGTTTCCAATGCACTACGAACAGGCTACTTAGACAAGAAGTATTCATTTAACGATAGCTATACTGCAAGACATGAGAGATTCGGACCAATGATTCAACGGGAAATGGATTTGGAGGAAAATCAGAACAGAATTCAGAATTTGATAATTTATGACGATGTTCCAGAAGAATATGACATGACTGTAATTGAATAAATTTAAACTGTATATAATAAATAAATATTAAATAAAAATATATAAATATACTTTTATTTTTGCCCTCCCCCAAAAATAAGCCATGGCGCATATTTTGAACCAAAAAAGAAAGTAAGACAGTGTCTTATTTTCGGAAAAAGACGGTACGTCTGTGTGAATTATAAATTTTGAAACTTTAATTTGTGATCTTACAGCTAGCTTTCATCAGTTCTGACAATCCGGAATTGACTTTTAGCTATGTAGCTTTGCTTTAGTATAGGCAATAATTTACCATAATGTAATTTTGGTTGCCTATGCGTAGTAATTAAAAATTTTGAATTTTTTCTGGATAATACCTAATCGGTTCATGCCGTGGCTGAAAACACCTCGATGATCAGCGGCCACCAAAATTTCGGCATGTTGATCCGCATGGTTTTCACTCGCTCCTGCTGCTTGTAAACATTCCCGCATAAACCTCCTAGCTTCAGCAACCGCTATCAACGGAGTCACAGTTTGTTGCGCTATTCACAAAACAAAAAAAAAATTAAAAGAGACCTTAATGAATTATTGCAACATGCTGACTATGTCATAATCATTTACCCGCACTGTTAATTGTGGATTGCATTGTTGATGCATTAAATTTTAAACAGATTCAAGTTTCACTAAAACTGAGAAAATTTTATGTGAAATATATTTTTAGGGGTTTAATGTATCATCTGCAGCTATACAAATAGGATAAGTTTTTTCAAACCGAAACTCAGAAATCTTGGTTTCATTTCACTGTCACTCACAAATGCATTTTGTTACCGACTAGGACTTAACTTGTGAGATAAAATTTATTACAATTTGTTTGTTGATACAACAATATTTATAAACTGTATGTTTATATTAGCATCTACAATGGACCATAAATAAAACCATTTGTTTATGATTAGAGTTTGTATCAAGCAGTAGGTATTAAGTAATAAAATCCACAATATATTTGGGGAGACCTCGTGAGAGCATGTCGAGTCTATCACAAATGTTGACATTCCGATTTGATCCGCCTTGATAAGGGGGAAATTTTAAGACTCCAATAGATTTTTTATTACAATCGATAAACTGAGGAAAACCTCATTTATGGGTCCTGTCAACTTGGCGTTCTTCAGCAGTGACCCCTACAAGTGAAGTAGTTTTAGTAAATAAGTATATATTTAAAAAAAATGCCATAAGCATAGTATCTAGAATTGTATTTAGTAAATATTTTCCTCGTTTTATATTATTTGTTTTATGTTATCTCAAATGTTGAGGTAACACTATAAATACGTAATGCCTATTAAGTCTTTGATAAAGGACAGAGTCGTTTAAATAAAAGAAATATCAGCTGCGAGGCGTCACAGTACTTTCTTTAATGAAACTCGTTGTTGGTGAAAAGAACTATAAGCACTTAATAACTATATAAACAGAACTATATGCATACAGACTCCATGTAAATATATACTCCCACCCTTAACACCAGAACCGTTCTTATTCGAATTTTCTCAAGAAAAAGTTCCAAATAAAAGTTTTAAGTATCAATGAGTCTCAGAACTATAGAAAGTTTAAAGAAAATCGTTGGAGCCGTTTTCGAAAAAAATTGAAAAAGCTCAAAAATTCCTAGAATAAAATGGAGCTTCCTGTTAATTGATTTCAACCAAAAGCTTTGCGGTACAACTAGATATAATATAAAGGCAAAATTCTGAGTTTTGTGAAATTCGGATTAAGCTTTCGATACGATATGGCTGTCACACACACAGACATGTTTCTAAAAACCACTTTTTACTTTCTTTTACTACTATATAGTAAAGGAAGTATTGTAATCGAGTCGAATTTTCGAATTCGAGCTTTCACCGGAAATACATGTTTTGAGGTCACCTGAGTCCAAAAAAGTGGTTTTTAAAAAATATCTGTGTGTATGTGACAGCCATATCGTATCGAAAGCTCTATCCGAATTTCACCAAACTTGGAATTTGACCTCCATATTATACCTAATTGTGTCGCGAAGCTTTTGGTTGAAATCGGTCAGCCGAAAGCTCCACATTATTTTTTTTTTAGTTTTTTCATTTTTTTTCGAAAACGGCTCCTTTTTCTGTACACTTTTTATAGTTCTTAGACTCATTGATGCCTTTTTTTGAAATTTTTTCCTGGGAAAATTCGAATAAGGACTAATAACTATAATGTACTAATTAACTTTTGATTTTGATGATTCTTTTTTATTTGAAAGCTGGTGCTTCCCGAATGGTCCCATTTTAATTTGAAGGAAATCGTTCACTTCTAAAGGGTTGAAAACTAAGGGATGAAATACTAACTTCTTATTGGATAGCTCGATTTCGATAATTCTTTTTTTATTTGAAAGCTAGTGCTTCTCGTGTGTTCCCATTTTAATTTGAGGAACATTTTTCACTTCTAAAGGGTTGAAAACTAAAGAATAAATATATACTAATATTAACTTCTTATTGGATAGCTCGATTTTAATAATTCTTTTTTTATTTGAAAGCTGGTGCTTTTCGTGGGGTCCAGTTTTAATTTGAGGGAAATCTTCCACTTCTTAGGGGTTGAAAACTAAGGGATGAAATATTAACTTCTTACTGGATAGCTCGATTTTGATAATTCTTTTTTTATTTATAGAACACAACCTTAAATTAATCTCCTATCCATTTAAAAAAAAAACTCCACTCATAAGGGGTTAAAATTAGAGATGAAATAATATTATAATTTTTTTCTGGCTAACCCGATTTTGAAAATTTTATTTCTATTATGTACAACGTACCTTTAAATTGTTCACATTTCAATTTAAAGAAAAAAATCCACCCCTTAAAGATAAAAATAGGAGATGAAATAGTGACATTTAACCGAATTTTGATAATTTTTTTTCTGTTGGAAAGAATAATCCATTTAGTTTTGTTATTACATTTAAAAGCAAAAAATTTCAACCCTTAAGGGCAAAAAGGGATGATGTAGTAACTTTTAATATTTAACGGCGCTGTTTCATATGAGCAGCGCGTTTGGAAGGTTAACCATTTTCAAGAAAATAAAATCAGTTATCGAACTTTAGATTACTAAAACGCGAGAAATAAATAAATATTATAAAGAAATGAAAAACCGACCGAAAATAAAAAATTGTAAGCAAGAAATGCACTAAAAAGTAAAAAAATAATTGCGTATCCTTGCAGTATCTACAACTTACAAATTATTAGGATTATACAATGTACAACTATTGTTATTTTTGGAGTTGGTGTCAGTCAAGAAAATAAATATTAATGGTAATTTGTGAAAATTGTAAAAAGGTTTAGTTGGTAATTGATATTTTGTAGTTTAAAGATCGCTAGATATTGTTACAGTTCGAGTATATTGTTTAAAAGTTCATTTGAAAACTAATTTTCATAAGGTATTCTAGTTTTTTGCTAAGTACCAATATAGTCGTATTTCCTTGACTGACACCAACTCCAAAAATAACAATAGTTGTACATTGTATCATCCTAATAATTTGTAAGTTGTAGATACTGCAAGGATACGCCATTATTTTGTTACTTTTTAGTGCATTTCTTGTTTAAGAATTGTTGTATATTTTGAAGTCGGTTTTTTCATTTTTTTATAATATTTATTTATTGTTATCAATGTTTTTTCCTCTGTAAATTAAATGCGTTCTTAAAATTCAAACCTGCGCAGACTACGTCGCGGGAATCAGCTAGTATAAAATAAAAATAAATCTAGCACATTTATGGAAACTTTTACGAACAGCCCTAGAAGAACGAAAATTTAAAGCACGAGTCAATACATCACTCGCTGATATTTATTTAAAATCTGGAGTACCTCAAGGTAGTGTTTTGGGGTCCTTCGTGTACCTGTTGTATACCTCAGATTTGTCTACAAGCGACGACACTCTGACCGGGACTTTCGCGGACGATAAGCACTGTGATCCAGGCAACTCATACTGATGCTTCAAACAACACCTGGATCTGCTGAGCATGAAAAATCACTTAAATGAAGCCACAGATTACCTTCGCACTCAAAAAGGTAATATGTTCTAAATTCTATCGAGATCCTCTAATCAGACAGTGTTAAGTTTCTTGGGATCTATCTGGACTGAAGACTTTCTTGGAAACACCACCCAAAACAGGAAATTAATGTGCAACAGGTTTAAAAATCTAGACTGGCTTTTAGGAAAACGTTTCAAACTTTTACTTGAGAACAAAAAAAATTTTATACAAAACAATAAAAGTCCCAATCTGGACGTAAAGGATTGAGCTATGGGAATCTACCAGCAAGTCTAACAAAGCTATTAGAAAGAGCTTAATCAAAAATGCTCAGAGACCTGGAAGACGCTCCATGATGCATGACCAATGAAGCCCTGCGTACGGACTTAACAATTATATCAGTAGCCAGTCAGATTGAGGCTCGTGCCACCAATTTTTACAAAAAGCTCCACCAACACCTGCATCCTCTAATTTAACCAACCCTGAAGCCTCAAAAAAGTAGACGATTAAAGAGGAAGGTGCCCCGTGACCTGGTTATGGTATAATGATACTCCATTGGGAGTATGCTCTATCAAGCCCGATCTAGACACCAGATAAAAGGACCACTGTCCTGATGGTCAATAAAAATAAATATAAAAAAAAATTATTGATATAGTATGTAGGGTTTGCAAACCGGTTAAAACCGGTTTTTAAAACCCGGTTTTTTAGTAAAAATGAAAAACCGAAGACCCGGTTATTCAATAAAAATAATCGGGATTTTTTTTAACTGTATTTACTTAATATTATTTAAAATTAATTTTACAAAAGAACTTTGGCAAAGTATTTTTAAAGACCAAATTATGCAAAAATCAAATCAATAATTATTCAACCGGGAGTTGCTCTGCCATATTCGTCAAAATCAGTTGTGTTAAATTTAGGGAGGCGATTATTAGAAAGAATGATTCAAATTGAATCAGAACCAGAAAATGTGTAGGTGAAGATAGTGAGATTGAAATATATAACATAATAAAGGTGAATGAAGTGGAAACGTTGCTTAATGATGAACGTTAAAAAATAATGTCATTTTGAATGTTATTTGAAGCAACCGGGAAAAAAACGAGCAACTGAGAATCTATATATTAATACGTGAAGCAAAAATTTTAAACCCCTTTTACCGAATATTATACGAACGGAGGAGTATGAAATTTGGCACAATTGAAGTTTATATGAGGAAGTTGCGTTATGAGATAATATTTTTTTTTATAATAATGCTTCAAAATACCTTAAATTAATGAAAAAAGACGTCACACACACTACCATGCGTTTGACACACACAGACACACAATACACAAATATGTAGATTTTTAAATCGCAGTTGTTCAGTTTGACCACAGACTTCAACCATATTCCAAATGTCATTATTTAAACAAAATATTGTGAGAGAAATTTAAATTTTGAAATTGTAATTATTGAAATTGAAGAAAACAAATTTAACCGATTATTTGATTATTGAGTAATATTATTAAACTATATATTTAAAAGATACGTATAACTTTAAATACACAACGTTTCAACCATTTTATTTGGTCTTCATCAGGTGTTTCTTGATTATTATATAACGTATAAATAATTCGTACTATATTCTTTTGGCAAAATCATTCAAATAAATTACACGAAAAATTAATTTAGGTAGGTAGGTACTATTTAAAAAAAAAAGCTTAGCTTAATTCAAAGTTTTAAACAGGACTTATGCAGCCTATTTCCATTTTTTTATCTTTAGCTTTTAAATGAAAAAATCTAAACATAAAGGTACTTTTGTTTTACTTTTGAACGTAGGAAACTCACTTGAAATTACTTCTGATGTTTCATAGTCATATTTTTTTTTGTTTGTCTAAAAAATATTTCAGAATACTGTAATTTGAATTGACATACAACATTATAAAAAAAAATATCTGCTGCGTGGCGTCACAGTACTTTCTTTTACTTTCATTTATACCAACTGTTGCTGTTGGTTAAAAGAAATTATATAAGCACCTTATAACTATACATAGCAGAACTATATGCATACAAGTATACAACATATATGTATTTATGAATTCCCAACCTTCACTCCAGAACCGTCCTTAATCGAATTTTCCCAAGAAAAAGTTTCAAATAAAAGTTTTAGCCATTAATAATTTAAGAACTATCATAAGCTCAAAGAAAATCTTTGCAGCCGTTTTCGAAAAAATTTGAAAAAGCTTAAAAACTCCGAGAATAAAGTGGAGCTTTCGGTTAACCGATTTCAACTAAAAGCTTCACGGCAAAACAAGATATAATATGAAGGAAAATTTCCAAGCTTGGTGAAATTCGGAAAAGCGTTCGATACGATATGGCTGTCACACACAGACATGTTTCTAAAAACTACTTTTTTGGACTCAGAGGACCTCAAAACATGTATGATATGAACGAATTGATATTTAGTTTTGAAATTTTTAGAGAATATTCTGAAATAATTTTGTAAAAGTTTTATGGAAGAAAAAAAAAATATTTTGAAACCTCTACACCTATTTCCTTCCTTAACTTAAAATAAATATTTTCAATCATTTTATGACGCACTTTCTTTAAATGAACCTTGAAGAAAAAATTAGGCAAGAAATTATTTTCCAAACATTCGCAAATGCAATTCATTATCTGCTGTAGTTAGCTTAGTAACTAAAGTTTTTGAGGCAGTTACAAGTGAAGTGTACCCTTAGGTATGTAAAAATTGTAACAAATTATGGTCGAATTTCGACCACTGGGCGACCTCTAGTTACTTTTAAATGCCTTAATCACAGTTAAACCACGAGGAATTCAGAAAGAACATTTTCTGTGTCAGGAAATTTTGACAAGAAAATTAGAAATAAGTTAGAGTAAAATTACTCTTTAAACATGTTTTTATCAGTTTTATTAAATTTTGAAATTCGCAAATGAACTTTTATAACAAAAGTTAAATTAAATATAATAAAAAATCATTAATTAATGGTGTTTTATTTGTGAATAAATACAATAAGAGTGGGTTAATTTTATTATAGATTTAATTTTCTTAAAAACCCGGTATTTAACCGGTTAACCGGGTTTAAGATAGGAAAAATAAACGAAAACCGGTATTTAACCGGTAATTAATATAATATTTAACAAAAATACGGTTTTTTGCAAATCCTAATAGTATGTCTTATAGGTAAGAACTCTTAATCAATCAGGTAACACCAAACTATCAATTTTCATTTATTTACTAATTGAATTTTTTATTTTCAGTCTCGCCCAAGACCCCAACTAGACAAAAACTTAGGGGTGAAAAGAGCGACTGCAAAATGATTTGCTCTGAATACACCTTGCCACACGACCAATCCAATCAGTTCATCAACGCCGTTGAACACGGGCGACGATTGCATCTCGGACATAAATCCATGAGGACTCGTCAGACAGAAATGCGTGTGCTTCAACACAAACGGTATAACTTTTCCATAATGCTGTTGACACGTATACGGCAACTCAATGTCAATCGTTTGTTTTTCGACTTGCACAAATTCAGCATCGATATTCTTAAAAAACAAATGCATATCAAAACATATTTATTAGCCTTACAGGATATCATTGGTTCACCTGTATCAAGGTATGTTTCAATGCAACACTTCCAAATTTATATCTTTCGATTCGATCATTGGATTTGGTGCGGGCGATCGGTTTGTATGGCTCTAGTAACTTTACCTGTTTTGACTAAAAGAAAAAACTAAATAGTTTAAAGCAACAAAGGATCTAGCCCAATAGCCATAAGCAAAGTGCCCCAGGCGGTTTTTGAAAAATGCTTTCGTGTGTTGATTCCTCTCCATGAAAAACTTATTGTCGCGCAATTTTAACCCGCTACCCCTACTTGTATTGGAGTTACGGGGGAAACTACCCCAGACGTTAAAATTTTTTTTCAAAAAACTATTGAAGATTTTTTCATGAAATTAAAACTGTACGTAGATATTGATAAAACGCATAATATATATTTTTTTCAGAATTTTTGTAAATCTATAAATGATGAAAAATATTATTTTTATTTTTTGAGGGTGGTTTTTTACATCAACCCTTAAAATGACACCTTTTTTTAAAAATGTGATAAGTGCATTTATTATCTATTTTTTATTTAAAAAAAGTCGGTTTAAGAAATAGTGTCGCTCACCACCAAAATGAGGTCATCCAGGGACAGGTTTGTAGTAAACAGCCAATGAGTCGATGCATTTATTGCTTTATGACTTGTATATAATAATATGGTTTTCGTCAAGAAAAAAAGTCCTGAGACAGAAATTAATTTTTGAAATTTTTTAATAGGCCTATTAACAATATATTGCTAGGATCTTTTATCCATTTTTTATACTAATAATAAATTCAATAAAAGTTTGCTAAATAATACCTACATACTTGCAATTATTTTGGATCTTATATTACCTACGTATATACTCAAATATTGTTTGAATCAAGTTATATTTTTGTTTGTTATAACTAAATTAATTAGAATCATAATTGATTGGAAATAATAGTAATTTAGAAATTGAATATAGCCTTTTCTTAGTCGCTATAGGATTCTTCTTCTATACCTAATTGTCGATATAGTTTTGGAATTCTACAAATTCATTTTTCTGCTGGCTTACGTTTTTTACGTCTTAATTTATAAAGACCATGTACTAAATAGTATAACTGCTGCAGCACAGGTACAAAACAGCCACCAATTCTATTTCCATTATTACCACAATAACATATAAAACGTATTTTTTAAATCATTCAACATTTTTTTAGTTTCATATTATCATAACGTTCATTATTCAAGAAAGCAATTTGGTTTTTCTATTGAAATGCCTTCGATTGCACTTCCCCCTCTTATAATTGTTCTAAAATGTTTAAAATATTGACGGCTTAAGCCTGCAATAGTTATTATTTTGGAAAGATAACAAACTGCTTGCGCCAATTGATAAGTGCCGTTGAATATTATTTTAAGATTTTCTTCAGTAGTTCTGGTAATGTCTACTAAACCCGTAGAATTTATCATTGAAAACTTTTTTTTTACATCGATTGAAATTCTAATTGACATTTCTTCATATAAGAAATTATTTTATCCGCCATGACAACTTCTGATTTACCTAAGTCTATTCCCAAACCTAAAGTGTAAAAATTCAGCTATCTTACACAGTGATTAAACCAAGAATAACAATTTGTCCCTTAATTAAATCTTTATGCTAAATACTGTTTTTATTGACCGATCGTACCATGTACCTACAGATTCGACAACCCAATCCACTTGTTACAAATGTTTTACAAATGTTTACAGATGTTTTTGCTTCCCCCGTAAACAAATTCTAAATTAATATTCTACTAATTATTGTTAGTTATAAAAAACAAAAATATAACTTGACTCAAATAATAATATTAACAATATTTGAGTATATACGTAGGTAATATAAGATCCAAAATAATTACAAGTAGGTATTATTTAGCAAACTTTCGTTGAATTTATTATTTGTATAAAGAATGGATAAAAGATCCCTGCACTATATTGTTAATAGGCCTATTAAAAAATTTCAAAAATTAATTTCTGTCTCAGGACTTTTTTTCTTGACGACAACCATATTATGGCATATACAATAAAGCAATAAATGCATTTACGAAATGCGCTGTCTATTACAAACCTGTCCCTGGATGACCTCATTTTGGTGGTGAGCGACAACTAATTTCTTGAAGCGACTTTTTTTAAATGAAAGATGAATAATAAATGCCCTAATTGAATTTTTAAAAAAAGGTGTCACTTTAAGGGTTGATGTAAAAAACCACCCTCAAAAAAAAAAAAATAATATTTTTCATCATTTATAGATTTATAAAAATTCTGAAAAAAATATATATTATGCGTTTTATCAATATCTACGTACAGTTTTAATTTCATGAAAAAATCTTCAATAGTTTTTAACCGACTTTAAAAAAAGGAGGAGGTTCTCAATTTGACTGTATTTTTTTTTTATGTTTGTTACCTCAGCATTTCCGACTGGGTAAAGCGATTTTGATGATTCTTTTATTATTTGAAAGCTGGTGCTTCCCGAATGGTCACATTTGAAGGAAATCGTTTACTTTTAAGGGGTTGAAAACTAAGGGATGAAATACTAACTTCTTATTGGATAGCTCGATTTTGAAAATTATTTTTTTATTTCAAAGCAAGTGCTTTTCGTGTGGTCCCATTTTAATTTGAAGAAAATCTTTCACTTCTAAAGGGTTGAATACTAAGGGATGAAATATTAACTTCTTATTGGATAGCTCGATTTTGATAATTCTTTTTTTATTTGAAAGCTGGTGCTTTTCGTGGGATACAGTTTTAATTTCAGGGAAATCTTCTACTTCTAAGGGGTTGAAAACTAAGGGATGAAATATTAACTTCTTATTGGATAGCTCGATTTTGAAAATTACTTTTTTTATTTGAGAGCCAGTGCTTTTCGTGGGGTCCAGTTTTAATTTGAGGGAAATCTTTCATTTCTAAGGGGTTGAAAACTAAGGGATGAAATATTAACTTCTTATTGGATAGCTCGATTTTGATAATTCTTTTTTTATTTGTAGAACACAACATTAAATTAATCTCCTATCCATTTAAAAAAAAAAACTCCACTCATAAAGGGTTAAAAATTAGAGATGAAATAAGATTATAAATTTTTTCTGGCTAACCCAATTTTGATAATTTTGTTTCTATTACGTACAACGTACCTTTAAATTGTTCACATTTCAATTTGAAGAAAAAAATCCACCCCTTAAGGATAAAAATAGGGGATGAAATAGTGACATTTAACCGAATTTTGATAATTTTTTTCTGTTGGAAAGAATAATCCACTTAGTTTTGTTATTACATTTAAAAGCAAAAAATTTCAACCCTTAAGGAAAAAAAGGGATGATGTAATAACTTTTAATATTAAACGGCGCTACCTCATATAAGCAGCGCGTTTAGAAGGTTTAACCATTTTCAAGAAAATAAAATCAGTTATCAAACTGCAGATCACTAAAACGCGAGAAATAAATAAATATCATAAAAAAATGAAAAACCGACTTCAAAATAAATAAAAAATCTTAAACAAGAAATGCACTAAAAAGTAACAAAATAATGGCGTATCCTTGCAGTATTTACAACTTACAAATTATTAGGATGATACAATGTACAACTATTGTTATTTTTGGAGTTGGTGTCAGTCAAGAAAATAAATATTAATAGTATTTTGTAAAAAATTTAAAAAGGTTTAGTTGGTATTGGTATTTTGTAGTTTAACCCTTATGTCAATACCCAGTCGTTACAACGTTGTTCAATAGCCGGGGTACCTGGGTACCCACATGGATTATTCTTTCCATATAAGAATTTAAATTCCTGAAAACTTTGATATTTCAATTCATCTCATTAGAGATTTTCCAAATAATTATCGATCATCTGAAAAACTCTATTTCTAAAGAAATAATAACCTTGGGAGGGATGAAAAGGTAGAAAATTAGCAATAACAATTAGAAATAATGGTCATTTTCAAACTGGACTTGATTTAAAGTAAAAATGAATATTTGTGAATATTTTGTAAGCATAGTGTGTATTTTTCTGCCTGAAATTTGTGAGAAAATTGTTATAAATATCTAATGGAAAATTTATCACCAACTGAGTTTTCAAAGTACGTTCAAGTTTTTCATATAAATAGTAGTTATTTGAATGGATCAACTTTATACAATTAAATGCTTATTACACTATATAATTAAAAAATTTATAATTTAACAAACTGACGGTTGATGAAAAACATAGATATTTGAATGAATTATTGGGAGAAGATTCCGCTGTCGAGGATAATGCCGCAGATAGTGGGTAGAGTGGCAGATAGGCAGATATGCCTCCGACGAGGACTACTACCTAACAGAGAGCATTCAGAAGCCTCAGACTGCGAAGAATCTGGTACTTAATTACTATTATTTTTTCTAGCATTACAATTTCTATATTCAAATATAATGTAGATAATCTTTTAATATTTCTGTAATTTATATAATATGTCTGTGTTTAATGGAAAATCGTGAGAGTGAGGCTGAGTTAGACACAACAGTTACAATTAGTGGCGAATCGACACAGTCGACAACAGTCTGGTTGAAATGGTCGACATAATTATTCGTACCACCAACAAAAAGGCAATTTCTGTATGCAATTTGTACAGTAAAGAAAATCCTAGGAAAAAAATTTCGTGGAAAAATATAACTATTCAAGAGTTCTACGCATTCTTGGGAGTTTTAATTATGACAGGTGCAAATAATTCCAATACTGGACCATACATTAGATATGTCTAAATCAACTTCAAATCTATTATACCGAGCGGCTATGGGTATCAATAGATTTTAGGGCATTCTAAGATTAATTCGGTTTTGTACTGTAATGGTTTGATACTGCCAATACGACGTTCGAATAAAAGAAGATAAGGCAGCGCCGTTCCGCGATATCTGGACAATGGTGAATGCCAATTTATCAGCACTTTATAAGCCGACAGAGTGTTTGACAGTCGATGAGCAAGTCTACCCATACAGAGGGAGAACGAAATGCACCCAGTATATGCCATCGAAACCAGCAAAGTATGGAATCAAAGTATGGTAGATATGCGACGCAGACAATTTATACCCATTGAAAGGTCAAATTTAAACCGGCAAATCATCAACTTTTTAATAATAAAATTAAATAAAATCGTTTGTTTATATATTGAGTATTATTTTTTATTCCTTGAGACAAGTTTAATTATTTATTACTCCGCAATTTTGTAGACACACTAAATTTTTACATATGGGTACCCGGGTATTGGGCAATGGGGGGTTAAACTTTAAATCTTAAATTTATATATTTTTTTGCATATTTAAATGTTTTAACATGTACGAATCGATGTTGTTAGATTCAAATAACGAGGATCTAAAAGGATTTGGTAATTTTCCGTTAGAAACAAAAGATATGTGAGTAAGAAAATGCAAAAGGGTACCCAGGTACCCGGGTATTGACATAAGGGTTAAAGGTCACTAGATATTGTTACAGTTCGAGTATATTGTTTAAATGTTCATTTAAAAAATAATTTTCGTAAGGTATTCTCGTTTATTTCTCAGTACTTATTTAGTCGTATTTCCTTGGCTGACACCAACTCCAAAAATAACAATAGTTGTACATTATATCATCCTAATAATTTTTAAGTTGTAGATACTGCAAGTATACGCCATTATTTTGTTACTTTTTAGTGCATTTTTTGTTAAAGAATTTTTATATATTTTGAATTCGGTTTTTCATTTTTTTATATTTATTTTTATGAAAAAAAATGTTAACGTCTGGGGTAGTTTCCCCCGTAACTCCAATACAAGTGGGGGTAGCGGGTTAAAATTGCGCGACAATAAGTTTTTCATGGAGAGGAATCAGCACACGGAAGCATTTTTCAAAAACCGCCTGGGCCACTTTGCTTATGGCTATTGGGCTAGATCCTTTATGGTTTAACTCACCTTAATTAGTATAACATCATAGTCATGGTCTGTAAGCTCTGGAAGTGTTTCATGTCCATATAAAACTTCAGTGATTTCATAAAATGCATTATGAAAAATGAAAAAATTCTTCACATTTACATTTCGAGAAATGCAAAGGCTTGATGTTAAAAATGCATGGTCCGATAGAATGAGAGTGACGCAAATGGTTTGTTTGGAATCAACCAAATAAGCTATGTTGTATTGAAGTAGTTTTGTGTTGTTACTGACGACATATGTTGGTATGTCCGTCTTTGATGCTGCCCAGAAAGATTTACATTAATTTAAAAAAAAAAAATCTAGGTAATTGTTTCACCTATATTATCTAAAATCCAGTCTCGATATTTTGGCACGAACGTGTAAATACGAGGATATTCGGGTCGTCCACATCCATTAGCCCACGAAACGATACCAGCTAATCGATTTTGATAGATGGCTGGACCGCCTTCATCCAGACTACACGGTCCGGTATTGTCAAGGAAACCAGTACAAAAGTGATTGTCGCTATTTTCCGGTTTTAGATATGCTTTGTTGTACAGTTCGATACACTTTTTGTTTGGTATAACCTTTGCAAGAGCTTCCCTCAGTTCTAGGGTCACACCTAACGACTCCTATATCGGAAAAAATAAAAACATTTTCTTATAATTAACAGACGCTTAACACGAAAGAGCTTTTCAAATTTTGTATCGGTCCCAAATAAAAAAAGACCGCTTAGAGGTTCGATCACTATTTTTCAGGGGGGGGGATCACGGCCATTGCCATATGTGCCAGAGAAAACCTAGATATGGACCAAGGGATACTCACTTTCAAGGTTATGACCTTGCTCTGACGTCACTGGTTTGTTGTCTCTGGCAGAAGCCAGTAGAGCCATTAGCTATCTGTTATCGTTGCTATCGTTCTTTTGATTTTAATTGAATAATGATTATAAATCAAAACACTGGTTGTTTTCTTGACTGACGCGGGAATTCAAAATATATAGCTAAGTAAGGTATAGATTCTAGAAGAAATATATCTTCATTATTCAATTAAAATAAAATAACAAAGAAAAATCAAATTAACATTTATTATGTTCATAATAAATTAACTATTGACATAATAAAAGTTTAAATTTTTTGTTAAAGGGATTTAATAACCTAAATAAAAAGCATATTTTATTAAATATAGTAGTGCCAACCAAATGCAGTCACCAAGTGGAATCCCCCACAAACTAACGATAGCTAATGGCCTTTAACGCCTCTACTGGGTTCTGTCAGAAACAACAAACCAGTGACGTCATTTCCAGAGATCAAAGAAACGGGACTGATAAAATCGGACACTGTGGACTGAGAAAGCATCTGAAAACTATTGGGGTGTCTCAACAGGACCCCAGATGCAGACTGTATAGGGATGGGGAGGAAAACGCGACACATGTCATTTTTGACTCGACAAAGCACTCACAAAGTGGCGACACCTTAAGGAATAAATGACGCCCTAACAGATACAAATCGCACAAAAAGCTAAGTACAGGGACTGCTTCTGCTAGGCAGAAAGCTGAACCTGGAATAAGCAAGAATCCTTGTGCAACAGAGATGCATGAGCAGAACAGGAGTACAATAAGCCTAAAGCTGCAATGCAGGGGGATAGAGCCCTAACCGGGCTTTCTGCCATCGGAAAAAAATGTCTAAGATTTCATTGTTAATCTTTTCCGCACTGCAACAGTAAAAATTTTTGTTCATTACAAAATGATAACAATAACAGAATATTGTAATTTCCATATGTGGTCGTTCGAAGAATTCGTGTTTAAAATCTATCTACTTGGCTAGCGTTCCCCGATTTTTTCGAGGATTTTTCCGTTTATCTCGATTTTTGACAAAACTACAAGTCCTATAAAAAAGTTAAATAGCAAAGTGGTAGGAAATAAGAAGATCTACAACTTTTGTGCTAACACTTTTTTCACATAACCTCAAAATTTGTGTAAAAAATTTAAATTAGCAAATAATATTAAGTCAAAATAAGGTGAAAAAATAAATATTTTAAATAAAAAAATATTATACTGTGTTTGGGACATAAAAAGGTAAATTTTCACTAAATTTCGTGAAAAAAAAAAATGTTTGTAAAAGATAAAAATTAAAAACGAAAAATTTGCAAATTTAAATTTTTTACACAAATTTTGAGGTTATGTGCAAAAAGTGTTATCATAAAAGTTATAGATCTTCTTATTATCTACAACTTTTCTATTTAACTTTTTTTCATAGGAGTTGTAGTTTTGTCAGAAACCGAGATAAACCATTTCTACCCTTAAACCCCTTCCTCTTTTACACCTCCCGACCTCAGATCGACCGTAATTTATTTTTCCTTTCATTTTTGTTATATTCTCTTCCTTTTTTAACGGGTTTCATCCTACTATAATTTTTTTTTTGGGTTCGTTAATTGTCGACCTTGGTCTATTTACTTTTACTCCCATAAAGGTCACTTTTGCAACTTTTAAATACAGTAATCCTCCTTATAGCAGGGTAGATTGGTTCCGCGATAAAGGAAAACGCGTTGTAGGAGTAATCTCGTATAATGAGCCCGTACGACCCCCTATAACGCGGTGTGTACAAATGGTTCACGTTTAACCTTTCTCGATAAGGGTAATTGGGGGTTTAAGTCAATACGTATTAAGGGAAAAAAAGAGAGTGCAGGAATCAACTGGAAGTTCATTTATAATTAGAGTGCTTATAGATTGATGAGATGCAAAAGAAATGACCTTTGGAGATCCAAAAAATTTTAAATAAAATTTCTACATTCAGAAATAAAACATGGGAAATATAGAAAAAAAAAACTCGTGCTATACGAAAGACTTGAAATCGCGTTATAAGAGTGTCGTTTTATAGGGGGGATTATTATATGTAGAAACCTTAGTAAGTTTAGTATTTGTTTATCTGGGACCTACTCAAAAATGGGGGGGAAGTATGCAGTTCCTTGGGTGCCCGATTTGACGACGGATTGTTATAGATCTTGCTAAAATAAATCGAAAATTACGAATACAATTTTTCGAATTTTCGCTTAAATTTCGAGATATTAAATTTTAAAAGTTACATTGACAACGTCTTCGGTTAAAAAACAACGCGATGGTCAGACCTAACTTGCTATTTTCTCTTGAAAACATAAGTTGGGATGGATTTATTTTATTTTGGGGGCTCTGCCCCCAAACTCTCACCGGGGGGTGAACCCCCCGGCTGTACTTCCAAAATAGTTGCAAGGAGCTGTCAAAACTTCGTAATTTCAAAAATGGCCGCATTCACAAAATTTATCAATAACAAATAACATTGTAGCATTGCTACTAAAATCCAATTTTTCACGAAAACTCGAAAAATTGTACATTTCATTTTCGTTTTATTTTGGCAAAAGAATAAGGGTTCAAATTTTGGCACCCAAAAATATTCCAGTTTTTTTTTTCTTTTTAACGTCGGCGTCGGTTAAATTTTTTTCTCAACTTACGTTAGAAGCCCCAAAACCCATTATCAATACAAAGTGGTTTGTCGGAATTGGTGAATCACGATCAGAAAGTTCCAATAATTCAACACTCGACTGCTTAAATATAATCGGTTCGGTCGTCTATAAAACAAAGTTATATGAAAAATTAAAAAAAAAGAAATCTGCAATTATCTCGTGATACTTGACCAGTAAAATTCCAATATCATGCTCATGAGTTTTTTCATTATACTTCGGATGCTTAATCAAATGAATGGCCTGGTACTTATCACCTTTATACAAGCTCAGATCACCCACATACACCTGGTAGTTGTTAATCGAGCCGGACAAACACTTGGCCGCCGTCAACACGGCGTTTTCACTGATAACCGTACCACCGCAGAGATATTTGTCGGCGACCACAATTTGAGCAAAAAACGATAAGCTTTCATTTACCAGTACAGGTTTTCCAGATAAAATACGTATATCATCTGAAAACAATTTGAAAATATAACTTTCAGAACCATCTGTAAGAACATAAAACTAACCGTGACCAAAGGAAGTTTTCGACATTAACGTTACAAAAGAAACAATCAGAACAACAAACATTTCTTGTTAAAATTTTTTTGTGTTTTAAGTTACAATCAAAATCATTCTTTAATAGTAAATGATTTGGACTAATCGATTTATTTCATAAATGAAACGGATGTGGAAATTTTAAATCGATTTGTTTGTAAGTTTTGAATTTCTTTAATTTAAGTTTTTTAATATTTAATTATTACCATTTACTTGATGTTTTGCCTTTTAGATTGTCCCTGAACGTCCCCAGATGTTGGTGTAGGAGAGACCAAATCCTGAAAGATATTCTATGCAAATAAAGTGGTAATATTAAAGTGGCACTATTTACATTGTCAAAGTCTCAAAAAGATGTGAGAAACAGAACGACGAAATTTTCCTCTATAGAAATAATGCAAGCTTTTATTCTCATGGACTTAACTTCGGATCAGAGTTAGGAAAATATTTCGACTCCAATGAGAAATTAACTCTAAATATTGTAACGGGTTTATCTCAAATCTGTACCTATAAAGTACCACGTTTAGTCTTTGGAAATTGAATCTCTAAAAATTTCACTTTATTTTACAAACTCAAAATATATCACGATTTAAATCAAAACAGCAATCGATGATCGAATAAATTGCACTTAACTTACGATGTAATAAATCTCATCGAATGTGTAGAATTCAATAATGTTTATAGAATGTTTTAACTTTTATTTGTCCCGATCGGAATGTCATAGAAGTTTTAAAAGATTTTCCTTTGTTGATAACGGAACTTTTTCGACTGTTCGATTTAAATTGATTGTCGATCATTCCAAAATGTTTCGCCCTTTTTCAATGAGTGATTGTTGACATAAAAACAACATTCTATCTATTTAATTTGCAGCCTATTATTACTTTCTTTTACCTACTACTATATAGTAAAAGAAGTATTGTAATCGGGTCGAATTTTCGAATTCGAGCTTTCACCGGAAATACATGTTTTGAGGTACCCTGAGTCCAAAAAAGTGGTTTTTAAAAAAATGTCTGTGTGTGTGTGTGTAAGTAACGATGGACGTATCGTTGAAAAGGGCATTGAAAGTTTTATCAAACGGTTTGATTTTCCGAAACATTTCACAGCGAAAAGCAAAGCATTTTTTTATTCACAGCTTTTCCGTTTGATTTTCCTACAGTTTTTTTGGGTCAAATAAAAAAGTTTGTTACCTTCTTTTCATCGATACACCAATCGTTACTCTACGATTGATAGTTATCGAGATATTCACTTTTGAAAATTCGGGAATTTTGTTGTTATGTATACATAACTGTAACGTTGGTTGTCTATGCAAAGCATAGAAGTGCTCATTAAGAATTTGTAAAATGGAAAATTACGAATATCTCGGGAAGGACAAAAAGTTTAAAAAATCGGCTTCGACAACTTTTCCGATCTTACTCTCGACTATCTTTATTCTGAGTTTCATCATGAAAATCAATCAGGAAATCTCAACAGAAGTTTTTCCTGACCCAAGTTTGGAGGTGTATTGACACATTGAAATTATATGGAGTATAAAATAATGATTTATATAGAAGTTTCAACGAGGTTTTTTCAGTTCTCTTGTAGCCTAGGTGATAGAGATGTCGGCAGCCAAGCAGTGGACCCACGGTTCGATTCCAGCCCTCTAACCCCGGATTTTTTCTTATGTTAATGTATTTCTATATGTATTACAGCATGGATTTTCATATATTAACATTCATTCGCATTTTTCAGTTATTCTTCGATTTAATTCAGGCCTTCAATCGTTCAAGTCCTTCGTGATTTGAACGGTCGATGGATTGAAGGTAGTTTTCTTTTTTCTCATTATGCAAATTGATTTTCATCATTGCTTTATTAAAAAAAAAAAAACTATTGGAAATTTGGTCGGAAAATTTGGTTGTCAATTTTCCAATTTTCACTTTTAGGAAAGCAAGGGTTGAATCGTGCTTCAATTTCCAGCCGATCCCGAAATTTTGATTTGCCATTTTTCATTTTTTTTTTTTTTGATGCGGCGCCGCAGTAGAACCGCACCAAAATCAGAGAAATTCTTGAAAAAGTGGCAAAATTGGCACTTTTCGCAACTTTAACGTCGAATATCTCGTTAACTATCGATCGTACGTTAACGAGCGTAGCATCACTGGAATCAGCATAAATTACTCTATCGATTGACACCAAGAAAATCCCGGAAAAGCTTAAAGGGGCGATTTTAATTTTACGACTTTTGAGATTTTTTGAATCCCTGATGAAACCATCGAGGAAAAAAGTTGAATTTCATAAACGAATTTTTCGATGAAATTCAGAATACAGATAGAGGATGGAAAAATGGGAAGAGTTGTTAAATCAGATTTTCAAAATCTTTTGTCGTTTCAGAGATAATCGTGATTTTCGATTTGAAAATTTCTCGTTAATGACGTCAATTTTTCTTTAGATTTACACCTGTCAAAATAAGATACTTACCCCGCCACCTATCCACAATACGCTGAACTATTTTTGAACTTATATTTTTAGTCCAGCGTATTGTGGATAGGTGGCGAGGTAAGTATCTTATTTTGACAGGTAAAAAGGTAAAAATCTACGAAAAAATGACTTCATTAACGATAAATTTTCAAATTTAAATTTAAATTATCTTGGAAACGAAAAAAGATTTTCAAAATCTGACAAGACAATTTTCCCCATATCGCAATCCTCTATCTATATTCTGAATTTCATCGAAAAATTCGTCCATGCATTTCAACTTTTTTCCTCGATGGTTTCATCAGGGATTCAAAAAATCTCAAAAGTTACAAAATTAAAATCGTTCCCTTAAGCGTTTTCGGGAGTTTCTTGGTGTCAATCGATAGAGTAATTAACGCTGATTCCAATGATGCTACGATCGTTAACGTACGATCGATAGATTACGAGATATTAGACGTTAAAGTTGCAAAAAGTGCCAATTTTGCCACTTTTTCAGGAATTTCTCAGATTTTGGTGCGGTTCTGCTGCGGCGCCGCATCAAAGAAATAAAAAAAGCCTATTCAAAATTCGGGGATCGGCTGGAAATTGAAGCACGATTCAAACCTTGCTTTCCTATAATCGAAAATTGGAAAATTGACAACGAAATTTTCCGACAAAATTTCCAAAAAATTTTTTTTTTTTTTAAATCAATTTGCATAATGAGGAAAAAGAAAGCTTCCGTTAATCCATCGACCGTTCAAGTCACGAAGGACTTGAACGATCGAAGGACCGAATTAAATCGAGGGATAACTGGAAAATTCGAATGAATGTTAATATATGAAAATTCATGCTGTAATACATATAGAAATTACATTAATATTAGAAAAAAATCCGGGGTCAGGTGCTGGAATCGAACCGTGGATCCACTGCTTGGCTGCCGACATCTCTATCACCTAGGCTACAAGAGAACTGAAAAAACCTCGTTGAAACTTCTATATAAATCATTATTTTATACTCCATATAATTTCAATGTGTCAATACACCTCCAAACTTGGGTCAGGAAAAACTTCTGTTGAGATTTCCTGATTGATTTTCATGATGAAACTCAGAATAAAGATAGTCGAGAGTAAGATCGGAAAAGTTGTCGAAGCCGATTTTTTAAATTTTTTGTCCTTCCCGAGATATTCGTAATTTTCCATTTTACAAATTCTTAATGAGCACTTCTATGCTTTGCATAGACAACCTACGTTACAGCTATGTATACATAACAACAAAATTCCCGAATTTTCAAAAGGGAATATCTCGATAACTATCATTCGTAGAGTAACGATTGAGGTATCGATGTAAAAAGGGTAACAAACCCTCTCAATTGAATCAAAGAAAACAATTGGAAAATGAAACCGTAAAACTGTGGACAAAGAAAAAATTTGTTGCTCTTTGCTGTGAAAAGTTTCGGAAATTTGTCACGTACGGTTTGATAGAGCTTTTAAATCTCATTTCAACAATACTCATTTCATCGTTACTATACGATCGATAGTTATCGAAATATTCACGTTTGAAAATTTAGAAATTTTGTTAAAATTTACATTGAAAAATGACATTTGAATAACAGGGCAACAGAAGATGTCGGATAACGTCACAAAAATCGATAAAATTTTAGCAGCTTTTAAACGTAAATAACTCAAAAACTTTAAATCATAGAGTAACGTTTGCGATATCGATGAGAACAGAGTAACAAAGTTTTTATATTTGAAAATATCTGCAAAATAAAAAGGGATAGTTCTAGAAATAAAAAGTAATACTTCAACAAATAAAATCTTTATTAGAATTTTATATCGTACACATAACAATATCATATATATATAATTATAATTTTATATATTTAATATAATAAATATACAGAAAATTAAGTTTAAGTGCAGTAGGTACAATTATAATTTCTAGTGTTAAAGATATTCGAAACAATCTATGAAGTTTTGACATGCATGATCGATAAGAAGTGCAATAAGTTCAGTTATTGTTGCGAAAAATCGACAATTTTTATCAACAATTTTGTTCGTATTTACACCCCTTTTGGAACTCATTTTATAGCCCTTAATGTTTTCATGAGAGACGTGAGAAATAAAACAACTGCCAAGTTCTTGTATGACTTTGAATGATTTTAACAATCAATTATCATCAACTATGAGGCCCTCAACGTGTGTGCAAAGTTTGAACGAAATCTGGACGAAATTTTTTTTTCGTCGAAATAGTCGGTGAACTATAGTTCAGTGATTTTTGTGAAAAATCGAACATTTTTAAGATGCCTTTTTTCGAACAGAAATGCATTGGGGAGGCTCCCCAATGCAAGGCTTGTGCACCAAAATTCTCATGAACGACTTATGAAATGCAAAATTCGTCACACCCTTAAACTATTAAAAGAATCTAATAGTCAAGTATCATCCATTAAGCGATTTTCAAACTTAAATTACTCGATAAGTATAAATCCTCAGAAAAGCTGAGGAAAAAAAAATATTTTGCTCTTCGCTGTGGAATGTTTCGAAAAATTGTCTGATATCATTTGATAGAGCTTTCAATGCCCTTTCCAACGATATGCCCATCGTTACTATACGATTGATAGTTATCGAGATATTGAAGTTTGAAAATTCGGAACTTTTGTTTAAGACAGAAGATGTCAGACGACGTCACAAAATTAATACTTCAGATAGGCAAATCCAACATATATGTAAAAATAGTTGCCTATACAAATTTTTCAATTAAATTTTAGCGACCTTAAAATTTAAATAACTCAATAACTATAAATCGAAAATTAACAATTGAGGTATCGGCAAGAAGAGGGTAAAAAACCCTTTCATTCAAATTTAAAAAAACTTTAGGAAAAACAAACGAAAAATCTGTGGACAAAAAAAAAGGTTTTGCTCCTGGCTGTAAAAATGTTTCGGAAAATCGTCACATACCGTTTCATAGAGCTTTTAAAGCCCTTTCCAACGATACGTCCATCAATACTATACGATCGATAGTTATCGAGATATTCACGTTTGAAAATGTTGTTAAAATTTACATTGAATAAAGCTGATCGAGTAATAGGGCGACAGAAGATGTCAGATGACGTCACAAAATTGTAATCAATTTTAGCGATTTTTTCACTTCAATACTTTGATAAGTATATATCGTAAAGTAACGATTGAGGTATCGATGGAAAGAGGGTAATAAACCCTTCCGTTTGCATTGAAGGAAAATCAATGTTTTGCTATTTGCTCTGAAATGTTTCGGAAAATCAGCAAATACCGTTTGATAGAGCTTTTAAAGCCCTTTCCATTTATATGTCTATCGTCACTATATGATCCATAGTTATCGAGATATTCATGTTTGAAAATAAGGGGAAAATTTTGTCTTAAAATACACATTGAAATTGACCGTTTGAGTTCCACGTGTATACAGTTTGAAAGCAATCAACGAGAAAAAAAAATTTTGTCCCAACATTCGGTGGATTATAGAGTTCAGTGATTTTTGTAAAAAATCGACAAAATTTAAGGTTCCAATTTTTTGATTGCAAATTCATTGGGGAGGTTTCCCAATGCCTGGGCATCGAAACTTTCGCATTCACATCCCCCCTGTAACCACCTTCACAATCAACTTTCTATGTTTAATTTACATCTTACAGGATTAATATTTTGTCACAAGTCTAAGAATGACGCCATTTTAATACACTGAGTTGGTCTCATCCACTCCTTGTGAGAGGATTGTTTTCACCCGCTGTCAACTTGGGTGGTATTGGCCAATCACCAGCGAAAGTGGGAGCATTATTTTAAAAGATAAGAAGAACGTTTTCAAGAAAGTTCTCTTTCTAAGAATTTCGTGGCACCAATTTTATGACTGAAGGATTTGTGGGCTGGCAAGAACTCCTATTGTGAGAATTAATGTAACAATAGAGGAGCTGGATAGAATGTTGTTTCCAGAAAGTTCTCCATTGATTTATTAATAGACTAACTGATACTCGCCCGCTTCGCAGAGCGTACCTAAATTAATTTGATTGAATAATAGAAAATTTTACCCAAAATAAGAAATTCAGATATTTTTACAAAAAAAGATAATTAGATATTTCTAGATCTTTATTTCATGAAAGTTCATGAAAGTCCGTTAAACTTCTTTTTCAGGAACAGATATAAGCTATCTTATAGGTAGGATCTTTACGTTTTTTTGAATATTGTAAGATATTAAGAAAATTGTAAGCCTTGAGAACCTTTCACACCAAATGTCATATGAAATCATTTATTAATTTTAGTAGAATAAATTAGTAGTTATCCTTTAGGAAGTGTACCTTTTTTAGGATCAATAATATTAAATGTGTTATCTTAAGATCTGAAATATCAGGTTTGGGGTTGCCTTAGGTTCATTATTCTAGAATATAGTATTAACTCCATTATGTCTTATCGGCAAGTCTGCTATTTCCCGGGATCTAAGATTAGACAACGAATTCTTATGGATCTTGCTAAAATAAATTGAAAAGTAAAAATAAAATTTTTTGATTAAAAAAAAACAACGCGATGGTCACATCTAAGTTGCTATTTTCTCTTGAAAAATAAGTTAGGCTGGATTTCTTTTTATTCTGAGGGCTTTGCCTAACGGCTTTACCTCTCTTAGTCAAACTCCTAATCGGGATCACTTAAGTCGAACTGTCTGTTTTTGTTATTTATTTTTACGGGTCTCATTTTTTAACTAAGATATTTCTTTTTATGAATGAAATCATATTTACTGCAGAGGATTTCCTTCTCCTCCCTCGATAATTCGAACGTTTATTCAGCCGAACTATTCATAATATATTAACTACTCGTAAATTCACAATGGATTTATGGTTTCTAGGAATTTAACCTATCGCTTTACTTCTATCATGGTTATAATTTTCAAATTTGCGAACATTAATTTATAAGAATAACAAATTACATAGTTTAAAATGATATCGTCTTTACAATATGATATGGTATATGTACATTGTATCACAGCTGCCTGCCGATGTATGTTTTTCGTTGCGCAGTTTTTATAGTTTTTATTTTTTTTCTTATAAAATCAACATTTTTTTCGGAATAAAAAGTATTTTAAAGCACTTTTTGTTATATTTACTACTTGTAGTGAAAATCTCGTTCAAATCGGAACAGCCGTTTTCAAGTTTGCCAAGCACAAACAAACAGACAGGGAAAACTATTCGAAATAAAAAATAGCCTATAATGTAAGTTACAATATTTAATAACTTTTTGTGAAAATTCCATTAAAATCCGCTTAGCTGTTTTCAAGTTTATCCTGGACAAACCCTGTTATTACCTTGTTCTTTTGGGGAAAATTACAATGTAAATGGCATTTATTTTTTTGCATTAAATATATGAAAATGTAGGCAATAAAGAGTATTCAACAAAACACCTTAAATTTTTTAGATTAGATAAAAATCTTAACTGGGAAAAATGATTCCGTTTTTCGTTCTCTCGCGCAGGAGAGATGGAACGTTTTATAATATATAGGTATTCAAGTATTAAAAATCTTATTATTGGTATAGATGAGAAGAAGACAGACGCTAAGACAATGGATCGAATCTTCTAGTAATGGAAAATTTATCACTTAGAAAATTCAAGAACGATGATTGGTTGGTATAAATAACCCAGAAGACGGGCCAGCTAGAACAATTGTAAACGAATCGACATTACGTGTGATATAAATCTTCGACCATTGTTAAAATAAATATTGGAAGTGCTCAGTGTTAAAGTGTAAACGGTGAAAAGTGATCAGTGCTTAAATAAATAAATTAAGTGACCAGTGTTATAGTGAATAGGTGACTGTGAAAACTAACTAATTGTTAACGTCTAGTGTATAAGCAAAACTTACGAACCCGTAAAAACGTTACAATATTCTTCCAGTACTTCTTGAACACCCTATTTGATCTTCTAGGTCTTCCTCACCTTCAGCTGGATGAAGCTAAAATCTGCCAGGACTTTTAATCTAGAAAACAATAAGTTTTAATGTTAATCAAAAGCTTTAGGCAATAAAATATCAAGAGGCAATATTTGCAATAGAATTACACAAACATACAAAGACACAATTAAGGAGAAGAAAACGATGCACTCGAGATGCATAGAACAAGGAAAGAAATCGTAGAGGCAATTGCTGTCCCCATTCTTCCGAGGCAAAAAGCCTTCTCTCACGAGCCTCTTTTAGATCAAATATTCGTTAAGATGTACATACACACACACACACACACACAAACAAAATATTGATAAAACCAGATATAAAACATTCCAATCGAGCCAGTGAGACTCTCGATAGTGCGACTCGCGCGACTCCTCCACTGCTTTTTCTCTATGTTGTCTCGGCTCGGCTCAAACAATCGCACAACAACAAACAACAACAAAAACCAACCACAACAATTGGATAAACAAACTTTTATAGTATTTAATTGTTCAACGATTCTTATCACTTTGAAATTCCTCTACTAATTATTTTCGATACCATTTAATTTAATAATTACCTGCACCAATATATTGAGTCAAGTTGATTTGATTACATCGATAGTGTGCTAGTGTGAAGCCAACAATTAAAAGTGTGTTTTGTTTTTGTTTTTGTTTTTTTTTTCTAAACAAGTGATAAACAGTGTGAAACAAAAGCTTATTGGAAAAAATGGCGTTAATTGGCAGCAATTGTTTTAGTAGTTTTTCATTGTCGTCATTGTTGGTGATAGTCAGTTGTTGTTTTTTGGTTGTCGGACAAAATTTACGGGTTCAAAAGGATAATGGTAAGTCTTAACAAATGAACAACGAAAAACTTTCAAGTATATTATACTTATATATTAATAAGTTAGACAAGTAATAATTGAGGAAAGGAATTTGAATATGTTACAAGTGAAAGTCTTTTTTTAAAATTTCAAAAAGAGAAATGTTACAATTTATATTATCGCGTTAGTCATTTTTTTTTTAAATTTTAAACTTTTTAAAAAGTTTAAATCTAGGATTCATAACAGTCTTGCATTTTATATGCAGATAATTGATCATTAAAAATCTCTTCTTCTTTTTTTTTTTTAAATTTTCAATCAAGAAATCAAGGTTATGTAAGTGAGAAAGTTTCGTTCTTTTTTTTTTTTCAATTTTTTTCTTGATCTTTTAAAAACGAGTTTAGGATCATCAATTGCTTTTCTATATACAAGCCAATTAATTTCTTATCTGTTATTTTTGGATCATAATTTTCTTATTGAGACAATGATGGTACAGCATGAAAATTCCAATCCATTAATCAATAAGATTCATGAAGGTTAAATTTTTTTTTCAATAATTTAAGTCCAAGTTGATTTTCTTGACCTTTTACTTAAAACCGCCATCTAATAATGATTTTTGGTATCATAAATTTAAGTCTTTAAAGATTATTGGTACATAAAGTATTGAAAAACTGCTTTCATCTCGTCTCACTTTCTCTTATCAAATGAACGTCCCACCGACTTTTTCAGTACCACCGAACTTTTTGAATATACACACATTAAAATGGTAATAACAATAATCAGCATATATTAAAATGCACTAAATGCAATAAGTGAAAAAAAAAAAAAACAATAAAAACGAGATTTACTTTTACATCCGAGGGGCAAAAGTAATTTTCTTGACTTGAACGTGTGATTTGAATCTAAAAAATCGTCAATTATTGGTTTTGAAAATTCTTACAATTACTTTGATATATATATAAATGTTTGGATGTATGAGTATATGTGTACTATTATAATATTATTTAACTGTGGTTTTTACACCAACAATCAGCCACTTTCCTTATTTACCGTTTCCTTCCGCCACAAATTGATTCTGTCAATAATTCTTTATGTAAATTGAGAGCAAAACAAAATTAAGTGCGAAACTAAAGTTAACTATAATAATCAAACATGTTTTGTTTTTTCATTTGTTTTCCCATTCATTTTTTTTTTCTCTCTTAACACTAGCTTGTAATTGTTTTCCAAAAAAATCATTTAATAGTACTTTCGAGTAGGAAAATGTGACTAAGGTACCTCTAATAATCTAATATTTTAATTCTAATTCTCTAATAAGACTCCCTTAATGTCAAGTAAAAAATTAAGGAAACTATAATTAGTTTTTGAATAGATAAAAAAATAATTGTGTGGTTTTACGAAACCACGTGAAACTTTTTTTCGGATTTTAGGCACTGAAGTAACTGAAAATGTTCGGAAAATTATTCGATTTAGGGTATGAAAATAGAATAGAAAGAAAGGGATGTGACACGAATTCGCTGTCTAACTTAACGCGCGCCGTTTCAACTAATTTTGAATTTCCATTCAATAATGTCAATACTCGAATGTTATTTTCATTATTGAATTTGTTGATTATTGTTAAATCGATCATCTGCCTGTTGTTATCTGTTGCAACATCACCGTCGGATATTTTTGCACTTTTTTCACTAGCCGTATCAAAATACAAATACCAAAACAAATATGATTGGCAATTAATGACAACTTATAATATACTAAAACGTTGGCATGGAGAGGAAAATAGCTCATTACATTCAGTAATAGCTCGCACAACAGGCCTGGGAAAACGACATGGTATAACAATGGCATAACAATGTGTATACGAGCTCTGCCGAACACTTGCCGATTCCCTGCCGAGAATGTGTTACATTTAGCGACATGCTAAAGACAGGCCAAAAAATTTGAGACGATGTATAAAAAGTTTCTCTTTAAAACATTTAGGAACCATTTTATTGGCCAATTTTAAACGTGTAATTCCGATGGATTCGATTCAACAACGAAATTTTTGTATACCTTAAAAAGTTAGTGTGAACCATACGGTAAGTCACAAAAATTTAAGTCCGACTGAAGAATTTTTGACATTTTTTTCAAAGATACGAGTTTTTAAAAAAAATATCTTAAATTTTTTCTGAACGGTGGTTCATCTTGATTTACTACTTAATATGAGCCACCAGTGGTTAGGACTTTCATAAAAAAGACTCAAAAAAATTGGAAATCCACTAGAGAAGAGTGACATGGTGAATTTTAAACATGGTGGTTCGCATGTTGATTTACAACTTGGTGTGAGCCACCGGTGGTTCACACTGAACACATTCATAAAATATACATAAAACAACTGACTATCAACTAGAAAAGACTAGGCTAGACTAATTTAAAAAAAAAAAATTTGAATTTTTCCAACTTTTCAGTAACAAGTCAGCGTGGACCATATGGTGGGTCACAAAAATTTTAGAATGCTTCAATCGATGATCATTTTTATATTTTTCTAAGTGCTTGTGTTCACTACATTTGATTCTTAATTTTACATGCAAATGTAATTTTGATGAAACAGGTGGTTTTGATTTCTTCGTTGCCATGGTAATTCGAGTTTGTTTAGGTGCATCAAATTTGACTTTTTTGAAATACTCTTTTTTTTTAATTGCAATAAAGTTAAAAAATTACAAAATTTTTAAAAGAGCTAACCCTCTAAAAGATTACAAAACATGAATTATGGTTGTGAGCCACCAGTGGTTCACACCAAGTACATTTTTCTACAAGACTTAAAATAATTGGACATCAATTAGAAAAAATTAAAAATGAGATTTTTTTGGATTTTTTTTTTCCGATTTTCAATAACTAGTCAATGTGAACCACACCGTGGGTCACAGAAAATTAAGTTAAATTGAAAAAGTTTCTTCATTATGAAATTAAAAATTTAATTTTTTTTTTACTGACGCAAAGTAAACATATAACGGGTTTTTGTGAACCACACGGTGGTTCACAACGTTTTGTTACTTGTTACCACCTAGTATAAGTTAAAAAAAAATTAAGACCATTTGAAAAGGGTAGTTTTGAAATTTCTTAGACATTTTTTTTCTCAAAAATTTTTCTGACCTTTCAGTAAAAAGTCGGTTTTGTGAACCACACGGTGGGTCACAAAAGATAAAGTCAAATTAATACATTATTTTTTTTTGTTCATAGATTCGATTTTTTTTTTAAAACAGTAACTATCTGTAATTTTTTTTCTGAACCTCAATGTGGTTCATTTCCATTTAGTATTTAATGTGAGCCACCAGTGGTTCACACCTAATACGTACTTATATAAGACTTAAAACAATTGGAAATCCACTGAAAATGATTGATATAAAATGTTTTTAAATTTTTGTATATTTTTAAAATACCAAGTCGGTGTGAACCACACGGTGGGTCACAAACAACTGAAAATTCTTCATCGATCGTAGGTTTGAATTGGCATGTTTTTCATTCACATGGTGGAATTCTAACACAGTGGTTTCAATTGATTTACAACTTGTTGTGAACCACCAGTGGTTCACGCAAAACATTTATAAAATATACTTAAAACGGAACATCAAATGAAAAATATTAAAAACATTATTTTTCAATTTTTCCGTCTTTTCAATAAAAAGTCAGTGTGAACCAAATGGTGGATCACAAAAAATTTACAATGATTCAATCAATGATCTTTCTAAGTGCATTGTTTTCACAGCATTTTTTTTTCCTTATTAATTTTTCCATACAGCGTTTTCCATAGCAAAGCTTACATATAAATACAATTGCTTTATAAACAACGAACAGGTGGTTTGATGCCTTCGTTACCATGGAAATGCGAGTTTGTTTAGGTGCATCAATTTTGACAGTTTTGACAGTCTTGACATTATCAATGAAGAGAAAAAAAAAATTGAAAAAAAAGCAATGGTATAGTGTTGGCGAATGTGCTGGTGGTAAATGAAAATGTCAGCAATTTATTAATTAACCTTTAATGAGTTATTTTTACCTAGATTTGTATTAAAATTGTTTTCTTTTCATGGGTCAACTCGATTTTAACACGCAATTTATCTGTCATTTGTAAGGACAATGAAGTTTTTTTTCTAAAACCACTGTATATGGAGAAAAGAATACTTGGGGATTTTAATTCCCTTAATTTGTTGGAGCACGATTTTTATTTTAATAATTACATCCAAATTTTTAAATATTCATCCATTGGTAGTCCTTTGGAAGGATAACTAAAAAAAAAATGGAGTTTCTATCTTTTTTTGCTCCCTTGAATATCAAAACTGTCTTTGACGTACAATCTTGCACAAACTGACATTCCCATGGTAACGAAAACATCAAAACCACCTGTTCGTTGTTTATAGTCGTAATATTAATATGGAAATTATTACATTTGCCATTGAAAACGATGAATATGGCAATAATATAGCTGACAATGTGAACGAGAAAAAAAAATGCATTAATTTGACTTGATGTTTTTGTGACCCACCATGTGGTCCACATTGACTTGCTACTGTAAAAATTTAAAAAAATATATCTCAATAGCCTATTTTAATCGATATTGAACACTGTTTTTTAATTTTCTCAAGTTGAGGGTTGGGGCTTCAAATAGGTGTGAACCACTGTGTGGTTCACAATAACACTTATTGGTGAAACTATGAAAAATAATTGGGAAAATTTCGATGGCCCAAAACAGTTTGTTCTATGAGAAAATTTCATTCTCTTAACCGTTTTAGTGCCAATGATTTTTACTCGCATATGCTTAAAAATGCCAACGAAATCTTCGTTTTTGATGTAATTTATTAAATCTTGGACAATAGTAATAAAATTTTAAAAAATCCTTTTTATATTGTAATTACTAATAACATTATGATTTAAACTATATATAACACTTAGAAAGATAAAAAATACCTCTCCTACAGATTGCTAAACAACAACAGATTTTGCGAGCGCTATCGCGCTCGTGGCACTTTAGGGTAGTTTGTACACGAGCGCGATGGCGCTCGTTGACACTCTAAGGGTTAATGTTATTTCTATTAGTGATGCAGGGATCCCGAGTCGAAAATTTAGACCTATTTGGCCCTTAAATGGATCTTTTACCCTCATTTCAACCTACAAAGTGTAAAATGAACCTCATCTCAACCTAAACGATATTTCATCGTCTTCATTTTAACCTACATGAAATTTTTATTATATTTTGTGAACATATCGTCTCGTCTTAAAAAAAGTTTTATCATCATAAAATATAAAATATGGTTGTAAATTTCCTTTTTTTACAATACCTATTGCAAATATTATTTACTAATAACCCAAATTTTTGATCTCTCTCTTTCCTATACTTAGATGCTTAGTATAATATTGTGTATTATTGTATCCATTACTGGTTTGTCCCTTAATCCTGTTCACTCTTGTTCATTTTTACTCAGCTTTAGTCTCTTGTTAACCGTTCGAGTGCTACACGAGTTATTATACAACAATTGAATAAACTTATTTCACTATTTGATTTATTTTCCAATATTGTCTACATCAAAAGGCCTAAAAGTGTAAATGTAGAAAATTAAAAGATGAAATAACCGAGTTTAAAAGAAAAAGTGTGAAGAAATTTACTTTAATGTATTATCTTGAAAGTAATCAGAGAGATGTTATAGAATTAAATAAAATTTCTAAAGAAATGCGCATGGTTGGGTATATTGTGGATTATAATAAAAAGGAAATCCTGGAAAAAAATGATGACAATGGCGACAATAAAGGTGCTGGTAAATAAGGACAAAAAATTAAGAACTGATATTTGTAATATTCGTATTACTTTTAAATTTATCGCTAATATTAAAGAAACTTTTATATTTAATGAATAAAAAAAAACAAAATATTAAAATGAAAATGTTATTCTTTTTGATAAAAAACCCTACCAATAAAACAATAAAAGAGAGTAACAAAGACAGAGTGGAGAAAAGAGAGATAGAGTAAATAAAAAAATTTTGAACCTCATTTGAACCTAAACATTGTATTTTGTCCGATAAATGCCACTTGTAGGTTCAAACGAGGGCCAAAATTCAAATGCAAATGGCCCTCTTGTCAATCTACTTGAACCTCTGAATAGCCTAGATTTTGATGGCGAAAATAGGTCTAAAATTTCGACTCGGGATATTATGAAAATATTTCCGTAATTGTTGCACCATTTTCGCTTCATGTTTCGAACATTGAATGCCCCTAACACAATAGCACTGCTCTCCAACAATAACCATCTATGTATGATACGAGTACATACTAAAATACATAGATGTATGAATGCACTTATTGCATATAGACGACGAGTGGAAAATCTACATTCCATCAAAGCATTATCTCTAAACGATTTCGCTCCACTTTTTTCCTCTTCTTCTACATGATTTTCTCTCGACTATCTTTCACTATTCGTAAGTCTTTGTTATTCCATCTATTTACAACAAGAATGTGGAAGTTTTTCAAAAATTTTCAACTTTATTATGTCATCGTAACGATTCTAGAGAGAGTGAAACTTGCACTTAAAAGTTCCCGACTATGATACAATTGCACTATGTGCAATTTTTTTTAAACTCACATCCATTTTTTTTAGTAATTTGAGGGAGAGACTTTTAAAATTTTTGCATCAGTCAAAAAAAATTTTTTTCTTGTTTCAGAAGTTCTTAGGATGCTCTTAAGTGCATACAAAGACAATAAATAAACGTGTAGTAAATTGCACAAGCGACAGCTCAAAACTCCCCTAATCCCCTACTACTTCACTTGTAGGAACACAAAGGTATTAAATTAATAAATGAAAAATGGACAATTGTCGTAGCAGTAAATTACAGTGAAACCTGTAAACCTGTTCGTATCTACCACACAAAAACTGCTTTCACTGTATTCTTACAAATTTTTTTTCAACCGTCATATTTTATATAAGGTGCAATTAAATTCATTATCTACTTGAGCATTGCGATTTTTCACTTGCCAATTTAATTCGATAATTTGATCATTTATACCAATTAAATCTGTGATGCAATTGCAATAATTGATGAAGTGAAAGAAAGTGAACTTGCACAGAGAACCATCGAGAAAATAAAATTAAAAAAAAAAGTGGACAGTCATTAAATAATCAATACAATCGCAGTATACGATATGGAAGGTAAAAGTGAAACGAGATGTAACCGAAAAATGAAAACGAAGGCGAAAAAATAAACAAATATAGAAATCACATCAATTAGCACCTGTTGAATCAGAGATTGCTCTCGAATCGATGTATGAACCAATCACCTTCAATAATTATTATTAATTTAAAAAAAAATTAATAACTTGGTCAATAATTCCATTGAAATTACCAACTGATTGATATTCAAATAATTTTATCAATCGCTAATAATTTATTGGATTTTTATGCAATTTGATTATTACTCATGTAATGTTTAACAAGTGTTAATTGCTGAATGTCAAAATATAATTTTCACTTTTTTTTTTAGATTTTTTCTGGCTACATTTTAAACCTAGGACTACGTTAAAGACCTAGGATTTTCTTTTTAAAGATATGTTTTTACTATTTTTTTTCAAAGATTTGTTTCTATTAAAACAACAATCGTCATTTTATAGTGAAAGAAATGAATGGGAAAAACAAATGAAAAAAAAAAAAACAATATTGATTATATAGATAGCTTTTTGTTTTAACCATTGTTTTTTTTTTCTATATAAATTTTAGTTAATCAAAGTCCTTAACTATTCAACATCTATCAATATCGTCGAGTTATTTGTTTTTTAATTTATTAGTATCATAATAGTTATGATCTATATTCAAGTGTTTTAAGTAATTCGATGTTGAATTACCAGTTTTAATGCACATTTTGAAGTCCCTTTAGCAAAAAAAAAGCTCTTGAAAAATGTTTTTTCTTCAATTGAAGGTATAAAGTATACATGCTATGAGACTATTAATCATAAACTATCGTTATTCGTTTTTTTTTTTTCGTTTTTTTTTTTGTGAAGTTATACTTCTTTAGGCGTTTTATGAAAAAATGATGAGAGTGAAATTTTTAAATGAGCGGCCATCTTGAGACAAATATTAACAAAACGAAGTTGGCCGCAAAATTACTCGGTTTCTTATCGCGCGTAATTTGAATTTGTGTTATATTTATTTACTTACTTATTTATTTTTATATTAAAATTAAAAATAATTATATATACACATGACATTATATATTATTGATAAATAAGTTATTACTTTTCTCGAATTTTGCAGTAGCTGTTATACTATTTGAAGTTTAGTGATACAAATGACGTCTGCATTTCATGCATATTTTTAGTTATCACGAAATCTGGGACTTTGAAATGATTCAACCACCTTAGAATAATAATTTAGTAAAACAAGATAAGAAGATAGGATTAAGACATTTACTTTGAAAAGTAGCTACTAACTTTATTTCGCCATTTCTATGGCTTCGTTTTCATGACATGCATGAATTGTTAACCAGAAAAATGATCCTGACAAATTTTATAAACGTCTTGCAGCTTTCTTAAAGGATATTATTTATTGATATAAATTAAAATATTATTCTCTTAATTTTATTTTTATTTTTAATAATTATATCTTTAAATATATATATTATTATTGTTATTAAAAAATTTTTTAAAATTGATTATTTAAATGCAATTTATAAAAACTAATTTTTAATGATGCCAAAGAAGTATAACTTCTCACGCGCGTACATGAGTACACGCAACCACTTTTTTTGGTACGTTAAGACTTATATAGTTGTAAATTAAATTTTCTAAGACCTTCACCTCAGAACCGTCCTTATTCGAATTTTTCCAGGAAAAAGTTTCAAATAAAACTTGTAGGCATAATGAGTCGAAGATTTATAGAATGTTTAAAGAAAATCGTTAGAGCCGTTTTCGAAAAAAATTCAAAACACCCATAAACTCATAGAATAAAGTGGGGCTTTCGGTTCACCGATTTTAATCACAAGCTTCGCGGCACAACTGGATGAAATATGAAGGCAAAATGCCAAATTTGGTGAATTTCGGATAAAGCTTGATATCGCTGTCACACACAAACACACACACACACACACACACACAGATTTTTTTAAGAACCATTTTACTTCCGGTGATAACTCAAAATCAAAAATTTGAACCTGATTACAAACTTTTTTTACTATATATTAGTAAAAGAATGTAAAAATGTATGGTTCCTGCAGGACAGTATCAAACAACAAATTTGTTTATTAGATCTCGCACATGGATCGAAGTTTCTTTAGGCATGTTTACATTTTAGTTAAGGTTTGCAATAAAAGGCATTTTAAAGCATATAGAAATTTGTAGAACTAAAATGGTTACTTAAATGGTGTTCGACTCGATTCCAGACTTCCTTAATTACCTAGCACATTACTAAGCTTGAACGTTTTTTATCTCATTAGGTTTGTTCGCGGATCTAATACTGAACCGATAACGATACAGTCCAAGTGGATTTAGAATAATCGCCAAGCCTATACACGCTTATGAACTGATTAAGGGTTATTTTTCCATAAACGGGTTTGAAAATGTTCGGAAGTTATCGGTTCAGTATTAGATCCGCGAACGAACTTATTATGTGCTCACTTTGAAAGACAATGAAGTTATTTTTTTAAATCAAAACTACTGTAGAGAAAAAAATATTATTTCATGTATATTTTAATGTTCTTCTTAAATATTTGTCTAAGCGTTTTTTTTTCAAGATTTACAATTAATTTTTCAAAGATTTTCACTATCATAATCCTCATGCTAATAGAAAGACAGCCAATTACCGGACATGGATTGTGAAGAATTTAATTTGTGATTAAAATTGATTAATAATTTGATAAAAATAAATGAAATTCATATTACACGTATTTGATTTGATTTTGTTTTTGATTGGTTATTAAAAAAATCAAAGCCATCTAAGAGCCCCGAGGGATGTTTTTTGTACTGTTCTGCAAAATAATCACTTAAATATTTTTCATTCGAGTTTTTTGTTTTTTTTTTTTTCTCAAATAAATCATCCTAGTTCTATGATTATCTATCGCTAAACGTTTTCAATGAGCTGCTCGTCAAATTTCGAGGAATACCAAAATACAAAAAAATGTGAAGGAAATCAACTATTACTTTTACTCGATTGTACCTATATCTAGTAATGACTAGGTAAACGAAAAAAAAAATAATAAAATTTTTGAAATTATTTCTAAATGTTACATTGTCAAGCCCTAAAAATTAAAAAATTAAAAAAAAAATTCCATCTTTTTCACTGGTTAATTAATGCCATGGAAATAAACTATGCATAGATATTCCTTATTATTATTATATTTATGTAGGAAGTGGAAGAATGCAACAAGTTTTCTATTTTTATTTTTTTTTTTCTGTTGTCGCTGTACTTCTTTATGACTTCATTGACATTTAAGTATGGGATGCCTTGAACTCGAAATTTGCAATATAGAAAAAAAAATAATTTAAAATATTCTATTAATCATCCTTTCGATGAGCTAATTGATTTTATTCCCTTTCTATTAACCTATTTTATTTCAAAGAATTACTTCAACTATCAAGATTAAAATTTACTAGGAAAGTAGTATAAAAAGAGATTATGATGAAAAATTATAAAAAAAAAATCCTCTTTTTCTAAGGACTTATTGAACGATCCTCGTATATTATATATTTTTAGCTAGTGATTTTTTAGAGATTTTTTATGATCTATAGATCATTATAGATCATTCTAGATCATTATAGATCATTCTAGATCATTGATCAATTTGTAGATCATTGAAGAATTTCAACCTGTTTCAAGCTTTAATTATTTTCCTAATCATAATTTGTATTCACTTACACCCCCTACTAAGGTGCTAATCACTTTAGTGATTCTAAAAAAAAAACAAAGCAAAACTATTAGGAATTTTTGTAATGGTTTATTTTTTTAAACAATATATTTTATAACCCAATAATTTCATCAATGTCAGCTTCTCTAAACGCCCTATTTTAATAAGTTGTAAAAATTTATAATGATCTATAGATCATTGATCAATTTCGCCACAAAACGTTTTTCAAAACCCGTTGTTGATTAAAAAAAATATAAAACCCACGATTGGTTAAGATAAAAATTAAAGTAAAACCTTTCATAAGTTTTACCGATAGGTTTCGCTTTTATGCCTAAATTGAGTTATGAATCTAACCCCCTTTATTTGAATTTTACCAGAAAAACGTGTCAAACAAAAGTTGTAGGGCTCAATGAGACTAATAAGCATAGCAAGTTTAAAAAAAATCGTTAGAGCCATTTTCAAAAAAAATTGAAAAAACGCAAAAAACCCTTCATGTCAAGCGAAAACTTCGCGGCACAAATAGATGCAATATGATGACGAATTTTCAAATTTAGAACATTTTGGAGATACACACAAACACACACTTTTTTTTAAGAACCCTATTACAAACTGTAGATAAATAATCAAGATTAAGCATGATTCAGGATTCCCAAGTTGATTTGATTTTTAAACTACCAGACTTCAATTTAAAATGATTTTTAAAGTTATACTTCTTTAGGCGCGTTATGAAAAAATGATGAGAGTGAAATGTATAGATGGGCGGCCATCTTGAGACAAAAATTAACAAAATGAAGTTGGCCGCAAAACTACTCGGTTTCTTGGCGCGCGTAATTTGAATTTTTGTTTTATTTATTTACTTACTTATTAATTTTTATATTTAAATTAAAAATAATTATATAAACAAATGACACATATTATTAAAAAATAAGTTTTTCTTTTTCTCGAATTTTACACTAGCTGTTAAACTATTTTGAGGTTAGTGATGAAAATGACGCCTGCATTCCATGCATATTCTTAGTTATCACGAAATCTGGGATTCTGAAATGATTCAACCATCTTAATAATAATAATTTAGTAAAACAAGATAAGAATAAGATTAAGACATTTACTTTGAAAAGTAGCTACTCACTTTATTTCGCCATTTCTATGAAGCTTCGTTTTCATGACATGCATGAATTGTTAACCAGAAAAATGATCCTGACAAATTTTATAAACGTCTTGCAGGTTTCTTTGGATATTATTTATTGATACAAATTAAAATATTATTCTCTTAATTTTATTTTTAATAAATATATCTTGAAATATATATATTATTATTATTAAATATTAATTTACAATTTGTAAAATTGATCATTTGAATAAAATTAATAAAAACTAATTTTTAATGACGCTAAAGAAGTATAACTTCTCACGCGCGTACATAAGTGCACGCAACCACTTTTTTTTAGTTTAATGCTCAATAATGATTTAGGTTCAATCGAGTTGCAAAATTGGTGAAAATTACAAAGAATTTTGTTCAGCCCGAATTACGAATTATTTTAACATTCCACTTTCAAAGACCGTTTAAGAAAAAGAGCCCTTAAAAAGTAACCCTTAAAATTTGTGTTAAGTCTTTTTTTAAATAGATATCAGGAGATCATAAAATGACTTTAAATGCATGTCGAACTTTTTATATCAATTGGACGAAAATAAGACAAAACAGAAGCCAATTAACCAAGTACGTGCAATTTCATGGCCTTAATTAGTTACAAATGCATCAAATTTTTTGTTAATGGGACGCCTCTTTTGGGTGTGTTATGGTCAAAGTATTGCTAAAAGAAAGTGTGAACATACATTTCGGGGCCAGAAGAATGCCTCAGTCGTCTCGAGGCGTTCAATACCAGTTTTTATTTTTCACATCTTCCAAAATCTTCAAGAGATGTGCTCAAGAAAGAAATTTTTATATGATCGCATCTTGCGTCATCTAACATAGAAAATTTCTTCTCTATATTACACACACTCATTGTAAAAATTTATGGGTGCAGCCTCCAAAAATTATTTAACTAATACCAACATTTCCCCTAAAAAAACCAAAAGTCTATACGACTTTTATTAGTGTAGTGGGCTATGATTTTCCATGGCTTACTTCATAAAAAAAAAACATAAGAAAATCGATCTAACCATCAATCAAAGGCACCGTGATCTAAAATCGTTCCAAAAAATAACAAAAATCATGATTTCATGATTGATTCGAGACATTCGGTGTCGAAACATTTTGTTGATATTTGCTTTATTACGTCGCGACCGTCATCAAGATATCCCTAATGATAGAAATTTTTTTTTTAGTCTTCTTATACCAAGAAGAAAAGTAAAAGTGAAATTATTTACTTGTTTAAAAAATTAGCTTATTTCGAAAAATATGAAAATATTTGTTCTTTCAATTTGGTCACTGGAGAGGAATTTTTTCGGTCTACATTCAAATAAATATCTGGTATTAGTGCTGTCATTAGAATGCTCGATTTTTTTTTTTTTTTTTTTGGATAGATTGATTTAAGACTTTCACAAAATTACTGAAATTAACTTTTTTTTTGTCTTTTTGAGGGGACAGGGAAAATTTAAAACCACTAATTTAAGGTTTAATGAAGATAAAGTTGGAACCACAGGTGGTTCTCGTCCACTGATTGGTCACATCATGAATAGTTTCAAATCAAAATTTCACTTAATAGTAATGGAATGTTACTAAAATATTTTATCTAAGTTTTGACTAAGTTTTTAATCTCACACGACGTGAACCATGGGGAGGACACTTTTATGAGAAGTGCGGTACTCCTGAATTTTAGTATGGTCGGTTGAACAGAGATGGCGGGGTAATGTCCAAAATGCATTTTTGCATTACGGAGTTGCGCTGTCATCATATAAAAAGCGCGACACTAGCGCCTCTATGAACGAGCGACCTATACTAGACCCCAAGCTAACCTGACTGAAAACGTTTGTGTAAAAAATTAGTTTTTTATGGTTAATTAATGGCCAAAAAAACTCTGGGTTACAATGAAAATAAAATCCAAAGAAAGCCGGAAGACGTGTAAAATTTGTCAGGATCATTTTTCTGGCAAACAGTTCATGGATGAGTCTGGTTAACGAAATGAATGACAGACAAACTTCTTTGAAGTTAAGTTAAAATTACTTCGTTTAACTTAATTGTTATTCTAAGATGGTTGAATAATTTCTAATCCCAGATTTCGTGCCAACCAAGAATATGTATAAAATGCAGACGTCATTTTCATCACTAAACTTCAAATAGTATGATAACAACTACTGCAATATTCGAGAAAAGTAACAATTAATTTAATAATTATATTTTGTTGTGGTAATTGTTAATTTGTTTGTGAAAATTTCTTATGTTATATTTTTTTTTCTAAATACAACATTTTAAAAATAATGACCGTGTTAATAATTTTTAGTTTAAATATAAAAATTAATAAATAAAACAAATATTCAAAACTACGCGCGCCTAGTTAAAAAAAGCAACACAGCGCCTCTATGAACAAGCAACCATACTAATGCCCCAGAAGCTACCACAGTTTAACACTGAGTGTCTCTCCCATGACGTGAACCACTGGTGGTTCACACCCTTGATTCGATGAATCGACAAAAAAAATCTCTAAAAAAGTTGAAAATAAGACCACATAAACCAGAAGTAACATATTCTTTAAAAATTAATTTTTTTACATTAGATCAATCACTAATTGGTGTGACCCACCGTGTGGTTCACAAAATTTTTTATTAAATTTCACCTTATTCTTGACGATGAACATTTGATTTGGAATCTTTAAACTGAAAAAAATTAATAACTTGATAAAAATTTTTGTGTACCACATGGTGGATCACACCGATTAGTGATCGATAAACTGTAAAAAATTTAGATTTTATAGATTATGTTACTTCTGCTTCTTTTATGTGGTCTTATTTTTTACATTTTTAGAGATTTTTTTGTCGATTCATCAAATCAAGGGTGTGAACCACCGTGTGGTTCACGTCGTGTAAAACTATAAACTTAGTCGGAACTTTTTCTTGATAAGAATTGGATTTATATTGAAAAAATGTAAAAATTTGATAAAAATTTTTGTGAACCCACACGGAAAAAAATGTGTTGTAGTTTTAACAACATTCCTTGTTAATTTTATTACATTAACTAGTATTATATAGGATGACACCACGTGTGGTAACGTTTACCAGTCAAGTGTAATTAAAAAACTGTAGTATTATTTACAACACGAACTAGTAAAAATGTAGTTGAATTTTTGACACTTGCATTTATTTGTCAAATTTATTGGTTATGTTGTACATGCGGCCAAAATTTGTTAATAGTACAACACTCAGCAGTTGTAACAGCTACATATATTTACTACACTATGCTAGTAAAAAATACTATACGTTAGAGCTGAATACAACACAGTGTGTTATTTAATGTTACATTTGTGGTTATAGTGAACACAACGTGCAGTAAATATTACTAGTTTAATGTTGTAAATTTTACACCACTATTTTTTTTCCGTGCACCGATTTATGATCAGTCAAGAGTTAAAATTTTAGGTTTTATACAAAATTTTATTCATTGTCTTCATATGGTGTTGTTCCTAATTTTTTTAGGCATTTAAATCATTAGAGATTCACTGCTTGACTTGAGTGATAGGTTGGTGTGAACCACACGGTGGTTCATACTAATGAAAGATCAAATATAGGGTAAGAATTTTATTCAATATTTTCTATTTTACTTATATATATGATCATATTTTCAAATTTTTTGATATTTGAGTTATTGTTTCACTAAGCCATTGGTGTGAGCCACCAGTGGTTCACACCGTATTTAACTACAAAATTACTGATAAACCACTTGAAAAATTGTTTTGTTATATTAAGCCAAATTTTGACTTGATCTTTTTTTGATGTGATCAATGAGGGTACTAAGGGATAGGCCGGTGTGAACTACCGTGTGGTTCACGCCGACCCATCATACATTCCTAAAGAGTAGGATGGTTCACAAAAATTTTGACAAATTGTTGAAATTTTCCAGTTAGAAAAATTTAAATTTTTTGTGAACCGGCGATTATTAAATAGACTTTACTGATTGGTGTGACCCACCGTGTGGTTCACACCAACTGATCACTCCTTTTCGTCGACTAATTGATCAAATCAAAAATCAGTTACTATCAAAATATGGTTTGATGTTTTAAAAAAAAATTTCCAGAAATTCATCACTAACTATGCAAGTTTTATGCGGCGTGAACTACTGGTGGTTCACACCCTTAAGTGAATGAATCAATGAATCAAATGTCTACAAAAATTGAATTAACATTATGCTTCAGTAAAATAAATGAAAATATTTAATAAAATCTAAAATCTGTAGACTTAATTGATCAGTAAATGGTGTGACCCACCGTATGGTTCACATAAAAAAAAATTAAAAATTAATTTTTTTCCTAGCGAGAAATCCTTAATATCAACCTTACCTAAGATTAAAAAAATTAAATTATATTATCATTCAATTTTTTGTGAACCACACGGTGGGCCACGTATTAGTGATCAATATAGTGTAAGAATCTCAGATTTTATAAAATATGTTCTTTATCGTCCTTAGATATTTAGACATCCATGAGATATATGATCCTATTTTCAACTTATTTATTTTTTAAATTATTGTTTCATTGAACCATAGGTGTGAACCACCAGTGGTTCACACCACTTAAAATAGCAAAATTAGTGATAAACGACTTGAGAAAATTTTTTGTAGCATTAAATCAATTTTGACTTAATTTTATTTTTAATGAGTCGATGAGAGTGAAAGACAAGTCTGTGTGAACCACACGGTGGTTCACAGAAATATTGTTCAATTTATTAATTTTTACAATTTCAATATTACAATTTTAATTATGGATTTATTGGTACGAAAAAGTTGAATTTAATTCAATTTTTTTATTGTGGTCCACACGGTGGTCACACCGATTATTGATCAATAAAGTGTATTAAATAACCCAAAAAAATTTTAAAATATTCAACTTTATTCGAACATTAAATACTTAACGTTTTAAGTTGAAAAATTTAATAATTTGATTTGAATTTTTGTGCACCACCATGTGGTTCACACCGACCCATGACTTACTTTCCGCCAATTTATCTACCAGATCAAAAATAAATTCATGACATAATGTGATCTAATGTTTAAAAACATTTTTTCAAGAAGTTTATCAGTAATTTTGTAGTGCTTATGCGGCGTGAACCACTGGTGGTTCACACCCTTGAGTCGATGAATCAATTATACAACTGTCTAAAAAAAATTGAAAGTACCATTGATTAACACCAATAAAATCGGAAATACGTACACTTTCTTGGTCAGTAATTGGTGTGACCCACCATGTGGTTCACGAAAAAATTAATTTTTTTCTAGCGAGATAACTTTGATTTCTAACCTAAAAATTAAAAAAATGCATTTATATCATTAAATTTTTTGTGAACCACACGGTGGGTCATATCAACCTATCAGAAGAATCCAATAAAAATTTTAGAGATAAATACCAATTTAAATCCGCAGCTTCCTAAACAATATTCCATTGTTTTAAGTTTTCCTTAAACAACCCTTTTTTAGGACATTAAAGGACAAGACTAAGACTTGAACAATTAAACAAAATGCTTATCAAGATAACAAAAAAAAAAAACAAATCACATTCAATTGTTATCAAAAAACATTTTTTTTAAGTTTTACGGAAAACGACTTTTATAGGAATCTAAAAAAAATAAAAACAAAATATTGTTGAAACAATTGCATGTCAATCGATCAAAAACAAAACACCATCAAAATGTGTCTTACGAAAAAAATTTCATAAGTACATAAATTATAGGGCGTGAAAAGACTTTAAAAAAATTTGCATACAATTAGTCTTTAAATCAAGGTCTGCATCGTTAGATCAGAGTAGGCCAACGAAAAAAAAAAAAAAAAAAACAAACAATTTTGGCAATTGTTCATGCGTGTGCGCAATTAAATATAATTAAAGATAGTCATTTTTTTTTTTGGAAAATTCAATTGCCTCATTGCTATCTGCACGAAACCAAAATGCATTCGATTGGAAAATTTGGAGCGACATTTTTCGCTGTTTTCCTCTCTAACGAAATCAATTGTATGCAGATTCATGGCACACTCGATGGCATCATTAAAATAATTATTACTGGTCGAAGACAACACAACTTTCCCTTGTTTCGTACTTCAATTGTTTGGAAAAATATTCCCATTAACAAGTAAAATTATTGGTTTAACCATCGGTAATAATAAAGTCTGGTGAGAGAGCAATGACAGCTCCTAGGTAGGTGCTGGCTTTCTTTAGAAGCCAAATGCTCCCCTAGACAGAATAGCGGTTTACCCTAAGCCCGTAAAACAGAAGAATAACCTAATGTCATTCCCAATTTTTCTTCTTGTTTTTCACTTGTTTTAAGTCTCTCTCTGAAAGGAAGGAAAAATGTGAATGACATAAGAACTAAAAAAAAAGAAGCTAATCACTAAAAGAGAAAGACGTTAAATGGAGAGAAAACAAGAAGAAAATGTTGGGTCCATATAAATGTTGTCAGCTTTAAACGTTTTCTTTTTGTTTCTCTCCATGCGCAGGACTGCTCCTGACCACTGTGCCCACTGAACTTGATATTCGGGAATTGGCACGACAGAACAAAATCACACAACAAATTTTACAAAACTATTTGGAGCGGCGTCTGTTTCCGCATTTGAATCGCACCACGCGCGTGCCGACCGTGCAGGAAATTTTACCGCGACAGCCCCTGTACAATGGCGCCGGCGTCTTGAACAATCGTCGTCAACGCCATCGTATGTACAACCATCAAAATCACGGCATTCAAGACGTGTTGCAGTTGCAGTTGTTGGACGACACGGCGAAAAATTCGGCCGACGAAGTCGAATCGTTACAGTCGGTCGAAAGTGAGCACATAACCTCATTCTATGCGAACCACTATAACGACGAGGACGACTTCTTCGACGATGAAGGCATGTAAAAATTATTTTTAGTCTTTCTCTCACTGACTTTTAGTTATTTTTAAATTAAATGTTAATCAATTTTGGAAAAATCAATTTTCAAGTAACAACTAGAAAAAATAAGATAGAAGAATGTGAAATTTCAGCAATAGATAGATATGTACATCATTAATATGACATACTATTATCTTTTATACTACGTCATAAAGTAAATAAAAGGATGTTCTTAATAATTTTCCTTGGATTCCTTGGAAAACAGAAAGGCATAAGAAAATTTGCAATGCGCTTTTTTTCCGTTTTATGGGTCTCAGGATATTCCTTCCTTTTACCACTGCGACCAAGGAGGTTTATTGTGATGTGACCCTCTGTGTTTACTAGGGGAGCATCAGACTTTTAAAGAAAGCCAGCACCTGCCTAGGGGCTGCCATTGCTATTTCGCTAGGCGTCATGTAGTAGGGGAGCTCACGATGCTAAATCGGGATTTACTCGAGCGTTTTCGAGACCTATTGGGTTGCGAAGCTTAGATGATAAAAAGAAAAAAAATGTCATATAATATTTACCCTTTCAGCGGTGGGGGAGCGGCTATAGATTTTCAAAAATGTAAAAAAAAAAAACTGTTACAAGGACATACTCGAGCGCGTCAGATATTGATAGCACCCATGTCCTACGTATTTTTAAAAATGTACATATGTTAATCTGATTGTTTTCATGATGGGGGTGGTCGTACGTAAGGGTTGAAAATAAAGAAAAAAAAATTTAATCGAGCGCGTCAGATTTTCTAAGGGGATGTTAAGTGAACCCAAGACAAACCTCTGACGATATAATTTTACAATTTGAATGTGACGCAAGCGCGCTGCCATTATTAGAATGTGCAAAAAAAAATCGCCATTTTGTCAGATTAAGATATATATGGTTCATCTTTATGCCTTAGACATGCTGTCTCATAATCTGACGATTATCAATAATTCAAAAATTTTTTTTTGAATATATGCATACAGCCTATATTCAATTCTATTTGTCCCCCCCCCCTTTTTTACGTCACTCTCAAATTGTCATATTAGTGAAATATACACCTTTTAGCACGTAACTAATATGTATGCGCTTTTGAAATACAGTGATACCTCGAGATACGAGTGCCCCAACATACAAGTTTTTCGAGATACGAGCTGGCGAGCGAGTGATTTTTTGCTTTGAGTTACGAGCGAAATTCGAGATACGAGTTCGGTTTAGCAAGTTGAAGGTCTCGAAAAAAGTTGCAATAGGTTGTGCATCTGATCTTTTTAATAGAGATAAAAGACAAAATTCGAGATACGAGTAATTCAAGATACGAGCAAGGTTGCGGAACGAATTAAACTCGTATGTCGAGGTACCACTGTATCTTTTTTTTTTATAAACAAAAAAATTGCATTTTTAATGTATTCCACCCAATCAAGTTTCAATGTCCTCGTTGAATCAACTCGTTTAAGACTTGCAACGCCATCGAAAGTGTATATAATCGATAATGGACGTAGACCCTAAACCTTGACACAAGGCCATAAGAGGCACTTTATGTGTCTGTGCAAAAACTTACCAACCAAAAAAAAAAAAAAAAACTTCAAGGTTTAATCATATCAATGCGTTAAAATTGGTATTTGCATCAATTGCATTGAGATTTGCTGGTGATTTCAACGAGTCATTACACGGGAAACCACTCTTAAGCCATATGAAAAAAAATCATTTTTACAACCACTTTTTGTAGTCAATAAACGATAAACTTAAATAGGGTTGTCTAAAGTTTAATGGTTTTAAATTTTAAATCAAACTCGAGTAACTTTGATGGTCTTGTTGGAAGACTGTGGTCGTTAACTTTGGTAAAATATAACTGAAAAAGAATTACTGAAAAAAGTTTCAAAAATACTCTCCTTTGTTTTAGGTTCACTAACCATTTTTGGTGCTTTAAATTTCTATATGCTTTAAAATGTCTATAAGAGCTATTTCTTGCATACCTTATCCCATAAACTAGGACTAAAACGTAAAAATGTCGAAAAAACCTCGACCAATGTACTAGATCTAATAATATATGTATATAAATATATAATAAAAATAAAATTTAATACAATATTTATGGTCCTGTAAGAACCATACATTTTACATTCTTTTACTAATATAAAGTAATGGAAGTTTGTTATCAGTTTGAAGTTTTCCATTTTGAGTTTTTACCGGAAAAACATGTTTTGAGGTCCCTTGATTCGGAAAAAATGGTTCTAAAAAAATTTATGGGGTTTTTGTTTGTGTGTGACAGCGATATCAAGCTTTATCCGAAATTCATCAAACTTGGAAATTTACCTTCATATTTCATCTAGTTGTACCACGAAGCTTGTGGTTAAAATAGATTGACCGGAAACCTCAATTTATTCTATCAGTTTTGAGTTTTTTCATTTTTTTTCGAAAACGGCTCTAATAATTTTTTTTAAACTTGCTATAGTTCTTAGACTTATCAATGCCTACAACTTTTATTTGAAATTTTTTTCTGGAAAAAATCAAACAAAGGGGTTATATAGTACTGTCTCGATAGATATTTATATACGACTCTATTTATAATTATTTTAACTAATCGTTAACTTAATTTATGCTCTTTTAACCAACAACAAGTCACATGCAAAATTTTCATGACGCGTCACCGCAAATATTTCAAAATTTTTAACCAATTTTTCTGATAAATGAATCTTTAACAACTAAATTAGTAGAATTTGAGAAAATATCTAAGAAGAACTTATGTAGAAAATTTAACCATTTTTAATTTTGAAAAGAACAAATTTTTCATGAAAATTAATATTTTCCAAGATATAACCCAAAAAAGATGGAAATTATTTTCATAACCTAAAAAATCAATTTCAGTGATTGGGGGACTCAAAAGATATAGGTTCGAGTCGAACCCTAGATAAATTTTTTTCTTAAACAATACCCTAACGAACACATAAAACCACTACAAGACGGAAACCAAAAAAATTTCGAAAAAAAAAATTTTAACCAACTTGATCACCATAATTTTTTTAAATTTACTTATCATAAATAGATCCTAAACAACATAATGAGTAGAGTTTGGAAAAAAATTTAAGAAAAAATTTTTTTAGAAAATTTGACCAGCTTTACTTTTGGAAGGGACAAATTTTTCATGAAAATTAACAGTTTTCAAGATATAACCTAAAAAAGATGAAATTTTCTCTTTTTCTCAAATTTTTCTCAAAAGACATGGGTTCAAATCCCACCCTAGGTCAATTTTTTTTTTCTTAAATATTACTCAAATGAACACATAAAACCACTGAAAGACCAAAACCAAAAATTGTTCGAAAAAAAAATTTTTAGCCAACTTGATCAGCATAAAAATGCATAGCCATTAAATCAATTCCCTTTCCTTTTAACAATTTTTTTACATTTAATTATGCAAGTTATTAATTGATATCCGTTTCGTCGATTACGAGAGGAAAAAAAATTACGCAACCTCCCAAGAAATTTCCTTTATTTATTTCCTCATAAACTAATTTGTCGTCTTCATATACATACGAAAAAAATAACACATCAGTAATCCCAAAAATTTTGCCATTTACGTAACGACCAAAAAACCAGTTTTCCCCTCTCCCATTATCTATCATTTTTTTTACCTTTGGTCGAGTCAATCAAGATCGAAAGCCACAACGAAACATTCCACACGGCGGACGCGACTTTCTCCATCGACATTCGACAACCGTCTGCGATTACGTTTACTTATATATCCGACTAAATAAGTTGATTTTTATTAAAAAATTTTTTTTTTTTTGCTCAAACCACGCTTAACTTGGCTATTATCAAGTAATTGAGTGGAAAATTCAAATTGTGAAATTAAATCGACCATAAATTGCGTGACTCAGCCAAATTAAAACGAGCAGAGAGCAAAAATCTAATTATAGCCATCTATTTTTAAAGTTGAAATAGACAATAAGTTAATACAAATTGTTTTGTTTCTTCGGGGTGATTTTACAACTGACCCGAGTTGTTTGGACAAACCCCTTCATGTATCAGAGTCCAATTGATCAAAATTTCCACATAAAAAATGACACTTAAATTAAATTTGAAAATAAATAAAAATCGATCCTAGTTGTTGAGTCAACACCTCCATGTTGCAAGATGCGACAAGAACTTGATCTATAGATCAAAATTTTGATCTTTTAAATCCAATTTCAAAACATTTAACAAAATTTTTCAGGCTAATCCCCTCGATTTTGTAGGATCCGAAAAAAAAATTTCAAATTTGCAAAAAAAAATTGACAAACGTCAAAAATGTTCAGCCTACCCCCCCCCCATATCACGAGGTCTGACATGCACCTGATCTTTTTTGGCTTAAAAATTAGAAAATTTGTCTTAGGTTAATACCTTCATGTTGCATGATTTTTCAAGCACTTGGTCATTAACGTAGTATGTTGAATAATAAAAATTTCGACTTAGAAAGTTTCACTTTGAACGAGGGAGTTATCAAGTAATCAAGAAAATTTCAACTGAGAAATGATAAAATTTGCAAATTAAACTTTTGACTTGCCTCGATACATGTTGCAAGATCTGACATGAACTTGATCTATTTGATATAAATTGATCAAAATTTTGATCTTTTGAATTTAATTTAAAAAAAAAAAATAACAAAATTTATCACGCTAATCCCTTAGATTTTGCAGGATCCGAAATAAAAATGTCAAAATTTTCACTTAGAAAATTACACTTTCACCTGTTGATTCAAATTTGAAAAAAAATGACAAACGTTAAAAATGGCCTCTCCTCAGGATGCAACATGAACTCGATCTTTTTTTTTTAATTCAACATTTGTTGAAATTTTGAATTAGAAAAGAACTAGTCTTAAGCGTGTACCTTCATCTTGCAGGATTTGTCAAGCACTTGGTCATTACAGTAATATATTGAATAATTAAAATATCGACTTAGAAAGTTTCACTTTGAACGAGGGTTTATCAAGTCAAGTAACTGCATATTTGGTGCAATGAATTAAGCTGGAAATTTCAACTTGGAGGTGATAAATAGTGTAAATTAAATTTTCGACTTGATTTTAAGTCAAATTTAAATCAAGGAGGTTGAAAATCAAGTCAAGCTGTGGATACATACTTTGATCTTTATAATTTAAGAAAAAAACTTAAGTTACAAGTCAACCTCATATTCATATCACATCATATCACATTATATCACATCATATCACATCATATCATATTATATCACAGGATCTGATATGCACCTTTTTTTTAATTTCGAAATTTCGATTTTAAAAATTAAGCTTTGAGCTTTGAATAAATTTTGAAAAAAAAAATAAAAAATTTTTTAGAACTATGCTTTTTTCGTAAGTGTACCCGTAAGAAAAATGTGATACACCACCTTCCAAAATATCTTTTTAACTACGCTTTGCTAGTTTAAGTACTGTTTGCGTGATGATATTTTTTGTGAACGTCACACACCAAGAAAATAAGGTACACCACCCTCCAAAAATTTAGGTTCAACATTCAATTAACCCACTTAAATATCAACTGATCAAAATTTCG
>OY292315.1:53441837-53655604 GCA_958496155.1 Sisyra nigra
ATCAAGCTCATTGTGTTTCAAGCTTTATTTATTTTATTGATCATAATTTATTCACTTACACCAAGTAATTAAAAACAAAACAAAAAAAAGAAAACAAAATTATTGCCAATTGTTTTTTTTTTTATCTAAACCAATAATAAGATTTTTGCTACTTTAATACCTATATAATAAAAACGTTCCATCTCTCCTGCGCGAGAGAACGAAAAACGGAATCATTTTTCCAGCTGAGATTTTTATATAATCTAAAAAATTTAAGGTGTTTTGTTAAATACTTTTTATTGCCTACATTTTCATATATTTAATACAAAAAAATAAATGCCATTTACATTGTAATTTCCCCCAAAAAACAGGGTAATAACAGGGTTTGTTCAGGATAAACTTGAAAACAGCTGGGCCGATTTCAATGGAACTTTCACAAAAAGTTATTAAATATTGTACCTTACATTATCGGCTACTTTAAATTTCGAATAGTTTTCCCTGTCTGTTTGTTTGTTCTTGGCAAACTTGAAAACGGCTGGTCCAATTTGGACTAGATTTTTACTACAAGTAGTAATTATTACAAAAAGTGCTATAAAATACTTTTTATTTCGAAAAAATGTTGATTTTCTGAGAAAAAAAAAACTATAAAAACTGCGCAACGAAAAACATACATCGGCAGGCAGCTGTGATATAATGAACATATACCATATCATATCGTAAAGACGATATGATTTTAAACTATGTAATTTGTTATTCTTATAAATTAATGTTCGCTAATTTGAAAATTATAACCATGATAGAAGTATAGCGATAGGTTAAATTCCTAGAAACTATAAATCCATTGTGAATTTACGGGTAGTTCATATATTATTAATAGTTCGGCTGAGTAAACGTTTGAATTGTCGAGGGAGGAGAAGGATATCCTTTGCAGTAAATATGATTTCATTCATCAAAATAAATATCTTCGTTCCAAAATGAGACCCGTAAGAATAAATAACAAAAACAGCCAGTTCGACTTAAGTGATCCTGATTAGGAGTTTGACTAAGAGAGGTGAAGCCGTTAGGCAGAGCCTTCAGAATAAAAAGAAATCCAGCCCAAATTATTTTTCAAGACAAAATAGCAACTTGGATGTGACCATCGCGTTGTTTTTTTACCAAAAAACTATATTTTTAATTTTCAATTTATTTTAGCAATATCAATAAGAATTCGTTGTCTAATCTTGGACTCCGGGAAATAGCAGACTTGCCGATAAGACATAATGGACTTAATACTATATCTTAGAATAATGAATCTAAAGCAACCAAACCTAATACCTCAGATCTTAAGATAACACATTAAATATTATTGATCCTAAAAAAGGTACACTTCCTAAAGAATAGCTACTAATCCATTCTACTAAAATTAATAAATGATTTTATATGACATTTGGTGTGAAAGGTTCTCAAGGCTTAAAATTTTCTTAATATTTTACAATATTCAAAAGAAACGTAAAGATCCTACCTATAAGATAGCTTATATCTGTCCCTGGAAAAGTAGTTTAACGGATTTTCATGAACTTTCTATGAAATAAAGGTCTAGAAATATCTAATTATCTTTTTTTGTAAAAATATCTTAATTTTTTATTTTGGGTAAAATTTTCTATTATTCAATCAGTTTAATTTAGATACGCTCTGCAAAGCGGGCGGGTATCAGCTAGTAAACAATAAATTTGGTAACCCATTGATTCACCAATGTCAACATCACTATTTGCTCATTTAATAAAAGGCAAAAAATGTAGAACTGATTTAGTATAATGATCTATAGATCTTTGATCAATTTCATCACAAAATTTTCTTTTCAATGAAACGTATTGGTGGTTAAAACAAAAAGTAAAGTTAATTTTTATTAATTTACAGATCATTTATATCATCATCGTTTAAATTTACTTATATCAGCTACTTCTCTAATCTTCTCGCTTTAGTAATTCAAAGAAAAAACTAAGTAAAACTATTGGCTATTCCTGTAAAATTGGCTTTTTATAAACAATTTTGGTAGCCCATTAATTTCACCAAAGTTAGCTTCACTAAACACCCTTTTGATCTACGGGAAAAATTGTAAAAATGATTTCTCATTATCTATAGATCATTGATCTATAGATCATTATAGATCATTGATCAATTATCACAGATTTTTTTTCCAATGAAACCTGTTGTTGATTAAAATAAAAAGTAAAGTAAAATGTACCATCATTTTTTGCAATAGACATCGCTAATAAGTATGAATTGAGTTATTAATTTACTTTCACCCTCTATTCCAAAACCCCCTTTATTTGATTTTTCCCAAAAAAAAATGTTTAAGTAAAAGTTGTTGACTTTGATTTGTGTAATAAACGTAGCAAGTTTAATGAAAATCATTAGAGCCATTTTCGAATAAAAAATGGAGAAACCTTTAGACTAAAATTGGACACCCTTCCAATATCCCTTTTATTTTAATTTTCCCGCGAAAAAGTTATTTGAGAAAGTTTCACTTAAAACTTTTGGATGGTGATGTCTCTGTTATACTCACGACAAAAATCTCAGTTACTGATCAAGATTTTAGATCCCAGAATCGCAGAAAGATCAAATTTTGGAGCGTGGTGTCCCTCAATTTCATGAATGGGACACTCACGAAAAAATTCAGTTCATTCACTATGTAGGTACTTCTTGGTTGAACACCACAAGTAGTAAGGAATAAAATAGATGCACTTTAATCACAAAAATTAAAAATTATACAGGGTGCTCCTAGCTTCTCATAGCACAATAAAAAGGTATACCCCAAAATTAACCTCTAGTAAAAAGACTACCAATACTACCCCAAATTGAAAGGAAGAATTTGAAAAAATGTCCATTTCGCAAGGTTCATTCTCTTAAGATTCAAAAATTCCATTTCCGTCCATTGGTCGTTCCTTTCATTTATGATGATGATGACCTTACATAATATTTTAATCTATATACGTTTTCTTCACCAAATCGCCATAAATAGAAATTGAAAAAGTAAGAAAGTAAAAGCAGCAGAAAAAAAACGCAAATATTTGTTGCAATCGGTTATTCGTCGTTGTTTTATTGCATCGTACCCATACTAACGATCGCATTTTGAAATCCCATTTTTCTCAGCCTTCGATCTTTGTACTATACGGGTAATACATTACCTATACTTATAGGTACTTAGAGATCGTGCACGAAAACGCATTATAAACCGCATCGCGAACCAAGAAATAAGATCGAAAAAAAGCCTTTAAAAAATCTGGAAAATTTACAGCCCGATGGTATGTCAATGTAATCAGTAGTTAAATGAAAGATAGATCATTGATCACAGGGGAGGGGGTTCCACCGAGAGACTCACTCAAAAATCCTAATCCAAGTCGTGAATCCAATGAGTGGAAGTGAGATGGATCGTCAATTTTCAAAATTCAAAAAGTGAAAGGGAAAACGGAGAGCGCGACGCGATGGACACTCGACACACAACAGTCCACCATTGGACTTAATTATATTATTTTTCTGTTTACATCATTAGTGCCATATTTTTCGTCGCTTGCGTGAGTGTGCGCTTTTCTCGCGTCAATTGTTTGACGAAACAATCGAAACAAGTGAATAAATTGTTTGTTGTCCATAATAAAACAAATATTATAGAGATAAATGCGCGCGCATTGGGAACCTAAGCATTTTCAAATCTAATCGACTAAAATTTAAAAAGCGAATTTTTTGCTTGTGCACACTTCAGTTTGCCTTAGTTAATCATCAAAGAAAAACCAAAACAAAAAAAAAATGATTGTCAATTTATGCAATTGTTTTAGTTTGATTACGTGTTTGTTTTTTATAAACAATTTGTGTTTGGTAGCCAATGGTTTTGCATCAGTATCACCAACGTCAGCGTCACTAAACGCCCTATTAAAAGGTAAAAATTTAAAAATGATTTATAATGATCTAATGATCTATAAGGTTATTGATCAATTTGTAGATCGTTAAGGAATTTCAACCAGTTGAAAACTATGATTTGGTAACAGTACCACCAACATGAATCCTATTAAAAAAAAAATTTAATGATCTATAGATCTTTGTTCAACTGTTCAAGCTTTAATTATGTTACTAATCTCATTTCTTTAGTAAATCAAAGAAAAACAAAACAAAATTATGGTTAATTCTTGCAACCCTAAACGCCCTATTATTTAAAAAAAATGGAAAAATAATTTATAATAATAGATCATTGATCAATTTGTTGGCAATCGAAGAGTTCCAAGTATGGTAATTTTAGTAATAATCCTAATTTAAATCCACTTACATCTCCTATTCTTTCCTAATTCCACGATTAATGTAATGGGATAACATCAAAAATAATGAAAGAAAAAAAAATGACTGTCAATAAAATCATTTGTTTCAATTTGATTAACAATTTGTGTTTGGTAGCAAATACTTTGGTATCCGTCTCACCAATATCAGTTCTATTAAAATGATTTTTTATTATCTATAGATCATTATAGATCATTGATCACATTGTTGATTACTGAGGAATTTAAAACATTTAAAACCTATGGTCATGTTACTAATACCAAGAAAAAAAAAATGGTTACCAATATAATCAATTGTTTTGGTTTGGTTACGTGTTTATGTTTTATAAACAATTTATATTTAGTAGTAAATGGTTTGGCAGCAGTATCACCAACAGTAGTTCTATTAAAACGATTTTTAATGATCTACAGATCATTATAGATCATAGATGAACTTGTAGATCATTGAGGAATTTCAACCTGTTTCAAGGCATGATTATTTTACATATTATAATTGTATATTCACTATCATCCCCTCCCCCGATTTAATTTTTATCTGTCACTAACCTGCAATATAGACAAAAACAAAAGCAAGGTCAAACCAGAATCTAATTTCAAACTAGCATGAGGATTTAATTGGAAGGGCGGGAAAAAAATTCAAATCTAGAATTTGATAGAGCGATTTTTTTTTTGTATTTGGATTATTGATTCGAATTCTTAGGTCTTGAACGTGGGAAATTCGCGATTGTCTCTGCAATTATAATATGTAACAAGGTCGTTAGTGTTTTTTTTTTCTTAATTTTTATATATGTACTATACATTGTTAAGTGGCCGATTGTGGCTAGAAATTACTCTCGAAAAACCTTAACCTAATAATTGTGCGATTGAGATGATTTAAGTCTAAGAAAATAGTAATTGTTGATTGCGAGAGAGAGCTTTGAAAACAATTGAAGTAGAAACATTTAAAAAAAAAATTGTGTAGGTAACAAGAATTTACTACTAACGAGTCAAGCATCTTTTGTCTCAAACCGATAATTTTATGGTTATTTTTTAGCAAATTTAACATGATTTTTTGGCTGAGTTTTATCAATCCGGCTCGAAGGACCAAACAAATATATAAATGGATTTCTAATCAATTACCATAAATTTAGCCTAAAAAAAAATTGTTCTATAACAAAAAATTTTGGTTTTTAGTTTACGTACGAAAAAAGTATAGCTAGTGATGAACAAAACAAGAGAAAGACCAGAACTGTCTCAGTCTGGGTCTTGGTTTCGGTCTTATGAAATTACAAGACAAAATTAAAACCAATACAGAATAACCAAGGCCAAGATCAATATCCTGACTGGGACAGACTTGGTCTTGGTCAGTTAAAGTCATTTCTAAGTAATCATAAAAATCAAAAAGTGTGACATACCATGTGGTCACGTCTTTGAGTACTAACTAATTTGAAGAAAATTCATTTTTTTTTTTTAATAAATGAAACTATAATTAGAAAACTGTATCACCTTAGCAAGACAAACATGATGCCTGGTGAGATAGTCATGGACCAGCCCCTGGGTAGGTGCTGGCTTCTTTTAGAAGTCTGATGCTCTTTTAAAAAGACTAGTGGGTTACATCACAATAGATCTTAATTGTCCATAGGAAAATTCCTAGACCCGTAAAAGCAAAAAAATCCTCGTTTCAGTAGAATTTCTTACTATTTAAGTGTGACCACACGGTGTGTCACAAGTTTTTTTTTGTTTTTTTGGTAAACTAAACCGATAAATTAATAAAAAAAAATATTCTGATTCTTTCCAATCGATTTTAATATGAATTTTCAACTGAGTTTCCTTAATCCGGCTCGAAGGACCAAAAATATTAATTAATTTCCCCATACATTGAGTTTTAACGTCAATTCTCTGAATAATACTTTTTCCTCATAGAGTAAATAATCGCTTCTCCCAAGTCTTGTACGGATTTGAATCGTTTGAATCTCCGCCTCGCTTCTACATGAGTTTTTTTCTTTTAATATTTCAAGATTAATATCTACATATTTCCTTATCCTTGCGATTCAATATCAGGACATATCATATGAAACTCTCTTATTGATATTGAATTTCAAATCTTCTCAAACATTCTCTTTTCTGTTGACAAAATGTTATGAGACAGCATGATTGAAGTGGTGGTGTCCCGAAAGAGACAGAAGACCAGATTTTAAATAACTGCGTTTTTTCGATTCGAGTCTTATTGAAATATGATTTTAATATAGAGACGTAAACGTAGACGAAAATAAAAGGAACATGGATGGTGGGTGGGGGGAAGGTGGGTTATGGCTAAGGAAATGAATAATGATTTTAGTTGAAAGGAATTTATGATAAAATGATTTAAATGTTACTTGAACATTTTGACAAAAGGAAACAATTTAATCGTGGGTGGACTCTAAGCCAAATCTTCAATGTAAAAATGTTTATAAATAATATAAATATGACATATACATATATAAAAATTATATGGAGACCAAGTGAAATTTTCGACAAATATTCTAAAAATAATCTCATCGAAAATTAATTTGCGCTAACGACGTTATCGTCACTTTCGCTAAGTGAATGATTAGTGAATAAGTGAAATTTTTTCACTAATTTACATTCAAATATTACACGCACCTCTGGAGTAAGAAAAAAATTCACACACACACACAAACGCAAACACAAACCTAGTGACCAATATTGTTTCGACGCAAAAAAAGCAAAAGGTCAGTTCTTACAAAGACATATTCATGAATATTATTATTAAATGCATAAATAAGGTAATAAAAGCATATAGGTAATGAAACATGTTGTATAACAACAAAAAGCCCCACCTTCAATATTTTAATGGGGAATATTCCATTTCTTTATTTACAGCTCAGTCGTTGATTTTCAAATGAAAAATAGATCTGAGAAATTATAATTTCTTTAAAAAAAATTATAACGAGCTTATGATTATAACATCAATTAACCTAAATAGACCGGGGTACATAATTTTTGAACAGAAAAAAAAAATTAAAGTAGGATGAAACCACTTAGAAAAGGAAGAGAATATAACAAAAATGAAAGGTAAAATAAATTACGGTCGATCTGATATGGGGAAGTGGAAGAGGGGAGTGTTTTTAAGGGTAGAAACGGTTTATCTCGATTTCCGATAAAACTACAAGTCCTATGGAAAAAAGTTAAGTAGCAAAGTTGTAGATAATAAGAAGATCTACAACTTTTGTGCTAACACTTTTTTCGCATAACCTCAAAATTTAGGTGAAAAATTCTAAAAACCTAGTTATTTTATTTTTATTTTTTACAAAATAAAATTTTTATGAAATTTGGTAAAACCTTACCTTTTAATGTTCCAAACACTCTGTAATTATTTTGATTTAAAGTATTAATTTTTTCACCTTATTGTGACTTAATATCGAAAAAGCACCCTAATTTTCAATCGAAAATTCTCACGTCAAAATATCTGGGTTTTTTTTAAAGTCGTTGAGCTTTTTGTTCGTTGAAACCTCTACTTTCTTATAGTGCAAAAAATATATCATTATAATGTTAAATATTCTCAGAAAATGCAATAATTTAAATATAAATTTTAATAAATTGTTCAAAATTGTGTTATGTACAATTGTATTATGTACAATTTTGAGCAATTTATTAAAATTTACACTTTAATTATTGCATTTTCTGAGAATATTTAACATTATAATGATATATTTTTTGCACCATCAAAAAGTAGAGGTTTCAAGATAATATAGCAAAAATGAAAGGTAAAATAAACTACGGTCGATCTGAAGTGGGGAAGTGGACAATGGGGGAGGGGTTTTAGGGTAAAAACGGTTTATCTTGATTTCCGATAAAACTACAAGTCCTATGGAAAAAAGTTAAGCAGCAAAGTTTTAGATAATAAGAAGATCTACAACTTTTGTGCTAACACTTTTTTCACATAACCTCAAAATTTAGGAGAAAAATTCCAAAAACCAAGTTTTTTTTTTATTTTGTACAAAAAAAATTTTTTTCATGTAATTTGGTAAGACCTTACCTTTTAACGTCCCAAACAATCTGTATTTTTTTTGATTTAAAATATCAATTTTTTTACCTTAGTGTGACTTAATATCGAAAACGCATCCTAATTTTCAATCGAAAATTCTCACATCAAAATGTCTGGCTTTTTTAAAAAGTCGGTGATCTTTTTGTTCGTTGAAACCTCTACTTTCTGATGGTGCAAAAAATATATACATTACATTGTTAAATGTTCCTATAAAATACTTAAACTATTGCATTTTCTAAGAATATTTAACATTGTAATGTATATATTTTGCACCATCAGAAAGTAGAGGTTTCAACGAACAAAAAGCTCACCAACTTTTTAAAAAAGTCAGATATTTTCGATGTGAGAATTTTCGACTGAAAATTAGGGTGCTTTTTAGCAGCCTATATACATATGTATATTGTTGGTTTGTTCCACTTGTCCATTTGATGATGTTGAAACACGTTCATCGAATGACAAAGAGTAAAACACATTAACCAAGAGAAAATCATAAAGCAAGAACTTCACCTTAATTTAAAACTGGGTTTGCGTTGTTTAAACACCTCCACATCAGTGTCTGAGCGAGCTATTATCATAAAAATGTACGTTCATAGCTCCGCTCTCGGCCTGGTGCGGCCAAATGGCTGAGGGCTAGGGCGTTTCTTCACTCACTCTTGTCTCTTGGTCAGTAAGCCTTGCTCTTTGTCTTACGTGGACGTGTTTTACTTTAACGTCTGGAACAAACCTTGTATAAACGAGTTCCCAACCTTCACCCCATAACCGCCCTTACTCGAATTTTCCCAGGAAAAAGTTTCAAATAAAAGTTGTAGACGTCAATGAGTATAACATTTATAGAAAGTTTGAAAAAAATCGTTAGAGCCGTTTTCAAAAAAAATTGAAAAAGCTCCAAAAATGCTATAACAAAGCGGAGCTTTCGATTAACCGATTTCAACCAAAAGCTTCGCGGCACAACTAGATATAATATGAGGGCGAAATTCCAAGTTTGTTGTAATTCGGATTAAGCTTTCGATACGATATAGCTTTCACTATATTCACACACACACACACACACACACACACACACACACATTTCTAAAAATCGCTCTTTTGGACTCAGGAGACTTAATAAATTTATTTTCGGTGAAAGCTCCGGTGAAAGTCATATCGTCCAGTATTGTAAGATTTTAGAGGATTTATAAAATTACTTAGCAATTAATAAAAAATGTTCACGCTAAAATTTCTTACAATTAAACAATGTGACTCACACGGTGTGTCACGCTTTTTTTTCTACGTTTTCTTTAAAATTTAAAAGCTGCATTTTATAATTATGATTGAAACCATTATGAATGATTGATAAATAGAGGATTAATGATTAAACAAATGTTTTAAGTAATTGATGTGTGACACACCGTGTGGTCACGCTTTTCATTTTTAACAAAATTTATGAAAATTAAATGTTTTTCCAATAGACTTGATTAAAAATGAAAAACATGTTTTTATCTATATCTTTTAATAACTATTAATGTGACCACACGGTGTATCACACTTTTTGCTTCCAATATCGACTAACAAATTATCAAATATATTGAAAAACGTTTTTGACAAAGCTGAAATTTCTATTCGTAGTACCCAACTTTCATCTTAAAATAAAAAAATAAAAATGTTCGGCATCAGAATAGCAAATAAAAATGGTGGGACTACAATTTAATTTTGTATTAACCGAATTTCATTTTAAACGTTTGTAATAAAAACATTTTCTTTAATATAGCCGTATTTATTTTTTCTTTTGATTTTTAGATTGTCCCAATTGTATCGACGAGAACGTGTCAGCGCCGACCAGATGGACGATGCCCCTGTTAAAATTGGGCGAAAAACGATACTACTTGGGAATTTTCTTCAGAGTAAGTGCACTTTATACATTAGAGTTATAGCTGGAAAGCCTAAGCGGGGATTTCGGGATTTACTAAAGCGCGGCAGATTAATATACAGGGTGATACCTTGTGCCCAGCTAAGTACTTCCACCAAATATTAGCCCCATATATATGGCCGCCCGTCAAGGATAAAGGATCAGATTAGTAAAAAAAAAAATGAGCATCTGATTTTCTCGAGCGCGTCAGATTAAGATAGGGTGAGTTAGTTGCATGCTTAAAGGTGTATATTCCACTAATCTGACAATTTGAGATTGACGTAAAGAAGGGGGAGGGGTACAAAGTTATAAAAAAAAACGTCATCTCGACATTCTCGAGCGTGGCTAATTTTTTTTTATTTTGAAGGGAATAGATCAAGGATTACGAAAAATATATAATCTGACGATTTCCACAAGTCGAAGTAACAAAAAATCATCGATAAAGTTTAATGCGTGCAGCTGCGTGATGCATATATTAGAATTTTCCCAGGAAAAAGTTTCAAATAAAAGTTGTAACCATTAATGAGTCTAAGAACCAGTTTAAAGAAAATCGTTGAAGCCGTTTTCAAAAAAATATTGAAAAAGCTCAAAAACTCCTAGAATATAGTAGAGCTTTCGGTTAATTGGTTTTGACCAAAAGCTTCACGGCACATCTAGGTATAATATGAAGACTGAATGCCAAGTTTGGTGAATTTCGGATAAAGCTTTCGATACGATATGGCTGTCACACATGTCTGTGTGTGAGTGTGCGATAGTCATATCGTATCGAAAGCTTCTTCCAAAATTTTATCAAACTTGAAATTTGACTTTCATATTATAACTAGTTGTGCCGCGAAGCTTTTGGTTGAAATCGGTGAACCGAAAGCTCCACTTTATTCTAGGAGTTTATGAGCTTTTTCAATTTGTTTCGAAAACGGCTCTAACGATCTTCTTTAAACTTACTATAGTTCTTAGACTCATTAGTGGCTACAACTTTTAATTGAAACTTTTTCCTGGAAAAATTCGATTATAGGCTGTATGCATATATACAAACAATAAATAAATATTATAAAAAAATGAAAAACCGACTTCAAAATATATAAAAATTCTTAAACAAAAAATGCACTAAAAAGTAACAAAATAATGGTGTATCCTTGCAGTATCTACAATTTACAAATTATTAGGATAAGATAATGTACAACTATTGTTATTTTTGGAGTTGGTGTCAGCAAAGGAAATAAGACTATTTTGGTACTTAGCAAAAAACGAGAATATCTTATGAAAATTATTTTTTAAATGAACTTTTAAACAATATACTCGAACTGTAACAATATCTAGCGACCTTTAAACTACAAAATACCAACTAAACCTTTTTACAATTTTTACAAATTACCATTAGTATGTATTTTACTGACTGACACCAACTCCAAAAATAACAATAGTTGTACATTGTATCATCCTAATAATTTGTAAGTTGTAGATACTGCAAGGATACGCCATTATTTTATTACTTTTTAGTGCATTTCTTGCTTAAGATTTTTTATTTATTTTGAAGTCGGTTTTTCATTTTTTTATTATATTTATTTATTTCTCGCGTTTTAGTGATCTGAAGTTTGTTAACTGATTTTATTTTCTTGAAAATGGTTAAACCTTCCAAACGCGCTGCTCATATGAGGCAGCGCCGTTTAATATTAAAAGTTACTACATCATCCCTTTTTGCCCTTAAGGGTTGAAATTTTTTGCTTTTAAATGTAATAACAAAACTAAGTGGATTATTCTTTCCAACAGAAAAAAAATTATCAAAATTCGGTAAATTGTCACTATTTTATCCCTTATTTTCATCCTTAAGGGGTGGATTTTTTTCTTCAAATTGAAATGTGAACAATTTAAAGGTATGTTGTACGTAATAGAAATAAAATTATCAAAATCGGGTTAGCCAGAAAAAAATTATAATATTATTTCATCTCTAATTTTTAACCCCTTATGGGTTGGGTTTTTTTTTTAAATGGATAGGAGATTAATTTAAGGTTGTGTTCTACAAACAAAAAAAGAATAATCAAAATCGAGCTATCCAGTAAGAAGTTAATATTTCATCCCTTAGTTTTCAACCCTTTAGAAGTGGAAGATTTCCTTCAAATTAAAACTGGACACAAAAAGCACCAGCTTGCAAATAAAAAAAGAATTATCAAAATCGAGCTATCCAATAAGAAGTTAATATTTCATCCCTTAGTTTTCAACCCTTTAGAAGTGAAAGATGTTCCTCAAATTAAAATGGGAACACACAAGAAGCACTAGCTTTCAAATAAAAAAAGAATTATCGAAATCGAGCTATCCAATAAGAAGTTATAATTTCATCCCTTAGTTTTCAACCCCCTAGAAATGAACGATTTCCTTCAAACTAAAATGGGACCATTCGGGAAGCACCAGCTTTCAAATAAAAAAAGAATCATCCAAATCGCTTCACCCAGTCGGAAATGCTGAGGTAACAAACATTAAAAAAAATAAAAAAAAAAACAGTCGAATTGAGAACCTCCTCCTTTTTTTGAAGTCGGTTAAAAACATATCGCCTACCTTTTTGACTAGCACAGTAAAGTAAATTTACAAAGAATTTTCGTGACGTCACTTTAACATTGCATTTCTCCTTGCAATTATTGGATTCAACTAACGATTGTAAAAGAAAAATCTTCTAGGATATGTTTGAGCAAAACCTTAAATTCTATGAGCCTTAAACATTCCGATCAAAACGTTAATTATTTTAATCAAAAGTTTAATGAATATAATGCAATTATTACCTACTACGCAATTAATGTCAAAAAAGTTTAACCTTTAATATTTGTAGTCCTGTACAGCGACAAATAAATCTCGATTTTCCCAAAACTAGAAAATACTGCACGTGGAAAAGTCCACAAAGAGTGAAAAAAAATCACTTAGAAACTATTTTACATCAAAAATTAGTTAAAAAACGAATTAATTTAATAATTTTTTGAAACGAATCACTCAAAAATCGATCTCACATAACTTTCTCACTCGAAACCAATGTTAAACTACCGGTCAATACTTGCATAGTTGCATCGCATCAATTCGTCGGTGACGTCATTTTTAATCCTATTAAAACCAAAGATATTTTCAACCTTGAAACACAGTTTTCGATCGATATTTTTTCAAGCAAGCAAAATTTTAAGTATTCTTTAAAAATTATTATTCAAAAAAGTTATTTTATAACTAATACCCGCTCGCTTTGCTGATAGATTTAAATTTAACTGATTGATTATAAGATTCCCTACGTTCATAGCGAAATATAAAAATTTATCTATTTTGACAGAAAAAAATGATAGATACTTCCAGACTTTAGATCCTAAGTAAGTTTAGATTGCGATTTTAAGTATAAAAAGTTCCTTTAAGAAAATTTGAAAATCGTTCATACCAAATGTCATTTAAAACAGTTCAACTATTTTAGTAGAAAAGATTAGGAGCTATCCTACAGGAACCGTCTTTTTTTTAAAATAAATGATATTCAATAATATGTTAAGATCTGAGGTATCTTTAACAAAACTTCATTACAATTCGTTCCGTTCAGTAATTGTTAATTATTTAAAAATTTACTATATTATCTTAATACGTTTAGCTATTTCTAATTAATTTCTTCGACAATGAACAAAACAAAAATTCAAATATTGAAAAAAATTACATTATTAATTTTATCGGGTGTTAATTTGAAATTTGTAGAGAATTTCTTTCGCTACTGTGTAAAATTGGTCAGGCCTTCTTGAGGAAAATTTGTTAAAATCCTATTTCGCGAACGGTTCCTGTAGGATACAATTGTTATGCTATCCTATGGGATTCAAGTGTTTTTCCACCACATATTACTGACGCGAAATATAGATAAAAACCATTCTGGAGCCCACCAATTGTATCAAAATTTGAGCTCAATTCGTGTAGAATAAAGAACAACAAAACATTTTTATACAATAGAAAAGAAGATATCAATAAAACAGGCAATACGTACGTAGTACAAAGCCGCTATGTCAACATAATTTTTTTGTCATTTGTAAAAGATAAAATGGTTCCTGTGGGTTATCCTTGGGAGATAGGCATATACCGTCGCCGACTTTTTTATCAACTTTTTTAAGATACACAACTTCGCCGCATATAAGTTTGATCTATCTCGTAAGGTTTAGCCAACGTTTGCAATGTAAATGCACAAAAATATGTTTGTTATGACATCACATTACAAATCTTTGAATTTCCCGAGTTTTCTCTACTAAATTATAGCCATTATGTTACCGAGGACTAAAAGCAATATAACAAAAAAGTTTCATCAAAATCCGTTCAGTAGTTTTTGCGTGAAAGAGGAACAACAAACAAAATATACAGATAATTTCTTGTAAGGGCTTTGTTAAACTTAAATTATTAAGATTTTGTATCAATTTTATAGGAATGTAAATGGTTTTCAATTTTTAACTTATCAAGTTTTCGTTAAAAGTCACAATTTAAATTGTTAAATTTTAACCAGAAAAATGTGACCACACGGTGTGTCACGCTGTTATATTAAGAAAAAATTGGATGCAAACTACTAATTGGATCTATTATAGCAAAAAAAGAAAGAATAACCTCTAGTTGCATTTTTTCAATAATATACTAAGTGTGACACACCATGCGGTCACACTTTTAAGTGTTAAGAAATTTGATCTAATTGGTACTTTACGTAAACAAAAGTGATTTTCAAGTAAAAAATTGAAAAAAAAAAAGTGTGACACACCGTGTGGTCACATCGTCAGATATTAATAACTTCCAGAAAAGTTTTTTTTTTTATTTTTCACATTCAAAATATGTATAGAAAAAAATGTTCACTCTTAAAAGCAATCTATGTCTAAAATTATAACATTGAAAATTCAAACACTTGTCAATCGAAAATTTAAAAAACTTGTGACACACCATGTGGTCACACTGTTAAAAAGGAAAATATTTGACTAAATTAGTATTTTACGTACACAAAAGTGATTTTCAGGTAAAAATTGAAAAAAAAAGTGTGACACACCGTGTGGTCACATCGTCCCATATTAAGAACTTCTAGAGAAGTTCATTTTTTTATATTTTTTACACCAAGATAGCCATAGAAAAAAATTGTTCACTGTCTAAATTAATCTATGTCTACAATTATTACATTGAAAATTCAAATACTGTCAATCGAAAGTTTGTGACACACCGTGTGGTCACGCTGTTAAGTAAGAAAAAATTTGAATAAAATAGTATTTTACGTACACAAAAGTGATTTCCAAGTAAAAAATTGAAAAAAAGGTGTGACACACCGTGTGGTCACAGTGGCCGATATCAATAATTTTCAGTTTTTTTTTAGACCAAAATAACCATGAAAAAAAATATTCACTGTCTAAATTAATCCATATCTTAGATTATAACATTGGAAAAATTATCCAATTAAAATCCTCGTTAAGTAGAAAACTGAGATATGGGAAAATAAAACTTGCCAAGAAAATCCAAAAAAAAAAAAAAAAATACTTGTGACACACCGTGTGGTCACACTGATGAAAAGGTAAAATTTTGAACAGATAGATAATATAGATAAACAAAAGTGGTTTGCAAGTGAAAAAAAAAATTGTGACACACCGTGTGGTCACATCATTTGCTATCAAATATTTTCAGAGAAAGTAATTTTTTTAATTTTTAGACCAAAAAAGCCACAAAAAAAATGTTCAGTGCCTAAATTAATCTATGTCTAAAATTATTACATTGAAAAATCAAACACTTGCCAATCGAAAATTTAAAGCAAATTGTGACACACCGTGTGGTCACACCGTCCAATATTATTTAATTTTAGAAAAGTTCTTTTTTTTTTTATTTTTTAGACAGAAATAACCATGGAAAAAAATGTTCACTGTCTTACTTGATCTGTCTTAAGTTATGACATTGGAAAAGTTATCAAACTAAAATCCTCGTTAAGTCGAAAACTAAGCGAGATATTGAAAAATCTAACACTTGTAGATGAAATTATTCAAAATTAGCATTCCTATTAAAGGCTTTGCCTTTTGATTGTATAAGTTTTACTTAACAGATAAGAGACCATTGGGGAAAACTTATCATAAAACCAACAGTTGTTACTATTGATAGCTATCCTGCAGGAACCAAACATTTTTCCTAAAAAACAAAAAATACCCTTTGTGCTTTTCTATATAAAAATCTTTATAATAAATTTAATTGAAATCTATTATTCCGATTAGAAAAAAGGACCTCTAAAATAATACATTTTCCAGGATAAAATGTAATCTAGGTGTATAAGGGTAAATAACTTGCTCTGAACGCGCTTATCTCAAAAACTAAAATTTATAACCTTACAAAACCTATTATATATCATTCCTGATGATGCTGAGCCAGCTTTAGAATATTCAAAAATAAAACTTCCTTTTTAAATCTCGAAAAAAAAAACACTTCTATGTTCAGTTTCTTCAAATGTTACGTTATATGGGGGCGACATTGATAATAGTAAACCTTCACATTTCTCAGAATACAATTAAAGGTCCTAACTACCAGCTAGTCAAAGTCCCACTTAAATATTAAAAAAAAATCGACTAACATTGAAAATGTAGATCAATTTCATGCCCAAGTACAATCACTCAGAGTACTTTACATAACTAGAGTCCACTGACAATGTGGAACTTAACACCAAAACGTGGTCTTGACATTCATTAAACACCTTATTATAGATACTATTACAAAATCGAATATCGAAACAAAACGTCCTTTAATCTTGACCTTAACAATAGACGATCAATTCGTCCATATCTAAAAATAATTGAAAGTCTCGAGACGAAATTGATATTGCCTAAATATGTATATTGTACACTCAAATCCAGTAGCCTATGACTTGTATAATATTATGTTTCGTAAGTCATTTGTCTCATTTTAAAATTAAATTTTAAATCACGACAATCAAAAAAAAAAAAACAACTGAATAACCTTGTTGAGTAACTCTTAAGATGTTCTTTTGTCTCCTAAATTGTTATTGCACTTGTTTTTAAATAAACTCATTGCAAACTAGATTTTTATAAATAGCACCTTATATCATACAGAAAAAGAAAAATGTCTTCCTTAAAATACCAAAAAAAGAAAATTTTCCAACTTTATCTGTTCCTTGCTTTCTAAGTATACTCGATTTCACCTACTTTTCATAACCTTAAATTTTAAATAATTGAACAAAAAAAAAAAAAAAAAAAAAAAAAAACAATTGAGAGTCTACCTGTTGTGATGATGTGCCGCGAGGTATTTTTTCCCGATGACATTTACGACTGAAACGGATGCTGTTATGACGACAACACGACGACCAATTTCACAAACCACTCGACTTCTTGTCATCACCAATTAACCACTTGAACTTTCACGGTTTTCCCCTGGATAAAAATAAAAAGAAGAAAAGATGTAGAAATTGTTTACTTTTTATGCTTACAAGTAGGCAGCCAGTAATTCACTAGAAAGTACTTTTCAAGTCAAAAATACAAGAACAAAAGGTGTGACACACCGTGTGGTCACACTGTTGCGTTATGACTACAGAAAATGAAAATTGTTTATTTAATCTATAACAGCAAACAAGTGAATTTTCTTGGCATTTTTCAGTGGTGAAAGATGTGACCACACGGTGTGTCACGTTGTTACGTTATAAAATTTAGACATACTATTTGAAACAGAAAAACAAAAAGTGTGACGAGTAAATTTGGGACCTAAACTGCTAATTAAATTTTAACTAATCATTCATATAAGCAGAAGCATGTTAAAAATATTTATGAATTTCATTGAATTTTTTCAATACCAAAAAAATGTGACCACACGGTGTGTCACGCTGTTAAGTTATCACGAAACGAACAAAAATTCTTGATGCAAATATTAAGGAGCTAAAAATTAGAGTATCAAAATTTGAATTTTCTGGACGTTTTTCATACTGAACGATGTGACCACACGGTGTGTCACACCGTTAAATTATCATGAAATTAAAAAAAAACCCTTATAAAACATTTAGAGACATTAGACTACTTAGTTAGTCCATAGGGAAGATTTCATTTATTTTTTTTGTAATTTACCAGTACTGAAAGATGTGACCACACGGTGTGTCACACTGTGACATTTTGAAAAATGCAAACATAAACTTACAATTAGTTTACTTAGTAAACTTAATCTTATGGCATACATAAGGATATGAGAATTTAATAAATGAATGTTATGAATTTTCTTGTAGTTTTTCAGTAATAAAAGATGTGACCACATGTTGTGTCACGCTGTTATTTTATAAACATTTCAACGGAAGCTTCTTACTAAATTAAGTCTATATGCACGGATGTATTTGAGTATGAGCATTATTTTCTATACCAATAATAAGATTAAAGATTTTTGCTACTTGAATACCTATATTACAAAAATATGCCATCTCACCTGCGCGAGCGAACGAAAACGGAATCATTTTTCCCAGCTAAGATTTTTATCTAATCTAAAAAACTTAAGGTGTTTTGTTGAATACTCTTTATTGCCTACATTTTCATATATTTTATACAAAAAAATAAATGCCATTTACATTGTAATTTTCCCCAAAAAAACAGGATAATAACAGGGTTTGTCCAGGGTAAACTTGAAAACAGCTGAGCCGATTTTAATTGAATTTTCACATAAAGTCATTAAATATTGTAACTTACATTATAGGCTACTTTAAATTTCGAATACTTTTCCCTGTCTGTTTGTTTGTTCTTGACAAACTTGAAAACAGGTGGTCTGATTTGGACGAGATTTTCACTACAAGTAGTGAATATTACAAAAAGTGCTTTAAAATCCTTTTTATTCCGAAAACATGTTGATTTTCTGAGCAAAAAAATAAAAACTATAAAAACTGCGCAACGAAAAACATACATCGGCAGGCAGTTGTGATACAATGTACATATACTAACATATCGTAGAGACGACATGATTTTAAACTATGTAATTTGTTATTCTTATAAATTAATGTTCGCAAATTTGAAAATTATAACCATTATAGAAGTATAGCGATAGGTTAAATTCTTAGAAACCATAACTCCATTGTGTATTTACGGGTAGTTAATATATTGTTAATTGTAAGGCTGAGTAAACGTTCGAATTATCGAGGGAGGAGAAGGAAATCCTCTGCAGTAAATATGATTTCATTCATAAAAAGAAATATCTTAGTTCAAAAATGAGACCCGTAAGAATAAATAACAAAAACAGACAGTTCGACTTAAGTGATCCCGATTAGGAGTTTGACTAAGAGAGGTGAAGCCGTTAGGCAGAGCCCCCAGAACAAAATGAAATCCAGCCCAACTTATTTTTCAAGAGAAAATAGCAACTAAGATGTGACCATCGCGTTCTTTTTTTTTACCAAAAAACTATATTCTTAATTTTCCATTTATTTTAGCAAGATCTATAAGAATTCGTTGTCTAATCTTGGACCTCGACAAATAGCAGACTTGCCGACAAGACATAATGGACTTAATACTATATCCTAGAATAATGAACCTAAGGCAACCAAACCTGATACCTCAGATCTTAAGATATGATCTCAAGGCTTAAAACTTTCTTAATATTTTACAATATTCAAAAAAACGTAAAAATCCTACCTATAAGATAGCTTTTATCTGTTCCTGGGAAAGTAGTTTAATGGATTTTCATCAACTTTCTATGAAATAAAGGTCTAGAAATACCTAATTATCTTTTTATGTTAAAATAGCTGAATTTCTTATTTTGGGTAAAGTTTTCTATTATTCAGTCAGATTAATTTAGATACGCTCAGCGAAGCGGGCGGGTATCAGCTAGAATGCATATACATTTTCTTGAAACTTTCCAGAAGTTAAAGATGTGACCACACGGTGTGTCACACTGTTTCGTTATAAAAAATTGAATTTTCTCCATTTTTTTCAATACTACACGTCGTGACCGCACGGTGTGTCACACTTTTTTTTTTCTTAAAAATGTATAATATGACCCATAAACAGAAAATGTTTCAAGGACCGATTTTTATCTGTTTTTTTTGAAAGGTGACTTGATCGAGAATGTTTTAAACTATGTTTTAAGAAAATCTGAATTTAATCCAGTGGCTATCAAAAAGTTTATACAATTTTCTTACTTCAATTTTTTTTTCCAGGCCAACTGGTTTAGGGCGGCCCAATACTGCCGTTTCCACGGAATGCACCTGGCCAGTATTTCGTCACAGGAAGAAAACGACAAATTGGAGAAGCACATCAAAGACTTTGGTAAGTCTCGAGGCGACCCCAATCATTGAGTCCACTTTAATTTAGGGCTTTTCTATTTTTTTAGGTTTAGGCTCCGAGCATTTTTGGACCTCCGGCACTGATTTGGCCGAGGAAGGTTCATTCTTCTGGATGGCCACGGGACGTCCCATCACCTTCACCAACTGGAACGCCGGCGAACCCAACAATTTCCGCTACGAGAACGGCGAAGAGGAAAATTGTCTCGAGCTATGGAACCGCGATGGCAAGGGGCTCAAATGGAACGACTCGCCGTGCTCTTTTGAAACATTCTTCGTATGTGAAGTTCAATAAACAAACGAAAGTCTCAACAATCGAAAACAATCACCATTACGATCTTCCATTGTCTTTCGTCGTCCTGAAAAACAAAAGAAACGCAAATTAATGTATATCAAATATTTTTTTATTCAATTTTTGAAACGAAAAGTGCGTCTTATAGAGAGAATTTTTCCTTTTTGTTTTCCTATATAACCTCTTTCTTTTTTTAATTAGTATAATTTTTGATGCAGCCAAAATTGTTCAAGTATTTAACACCGATAGTAATTGATTCTGGATGGAACTTATTCTGTGACCTCTATGTCAAAAATTTTGGCAGCATCACTCTAGAAATGTGTTTCATTTGTATTGCCAGTATAATAAAATATAGATATATAGATAGACCTATTCTTTTCAGTTCAGTTCAGCGAACTTTTCAATTACACTTACAATTTTGTGACGTATGTATTATACTGTATATGTATTATGATATAGGTAAATATAAGAAAATCCAAAAATAAAATTCAAAACAAAAGAGGGAAAAATACAATCAACTGTTTTTTTTAAACAATAGTTGATTTTCTTTTTTTTTTTTAATAAACAAACAAAACAGCATCGATCATTGTTGAAGTTCAATTTTTCCTTGTTAATTTGTTTTATGAAAATTATTATTGTATTTTTAAGATCGTATTGTACTTAAGTTTTAAGTTGTTTCCTCGTTGTTTTTCCTGTATTATTCCATAGGTACTTTTATCCTTCCTCTTTCTCCTTATCATCCAAAAAAATTAGTTCAATTTTTTATATTTTTTTTGTGTAAGTTTTGCAATTTGTAAATATTAAAAAAAAAACAAATAAAATTATTTATAATCTCGAAAAAAAAATTTGATTAAATCCTTGCAATCTTCTACATTCTACAAGAAGCTTTAGAACTGATACAAGAGCGGAAAACCCAACAAACCCTTGATCTTTATACTCTTAAAATAGATATTCATTAAGTCTATGAGTAAAACAAATGAATTCTATTGGTGTTTCAAATGTTTTTTTGATTGTTTGAAATTTTGTCAGTTAGAAACAATTGACGATCAAAAACGTCACAATGACATTGGACTATGACCAAGAATTTTTTTTTTTGGTCGATCTTTTCAACTGTTTTACTATTAAATCATTCCAATATTAGATACACCTAGGCACATAATAAAAAACGGAAAGTAATTGCTGCGACGCGTCACAGGAAGTTTTTTTTACATGAAACTTGCTGTTGGTTAAGATAACATAAATAAAAGCCACGATTCGGTAAAAAAAATATAAATTGAGCAGAGCATTCGTAAACCACGCAACTAAGTCTTCAGAGAGGAGGGGGGGGTCTATCTTGTTATGTGCGGTTAAAGAATATAATATTAAGCAGTATACATGATGTAACATGGGGCGGGGGGTCAAATAATACGGGAAACCCTTTACGTGGTTTATGGATGGCCCTTTATAATAATAAATAAAGCCTATAAAAAGAAACTCCCCACTTTAATATTGAATTTTCCCAGGAAAAAGTTTCAAATAAAAGTTGTAGGCATTAATGAGCCTAAGAATTATAGCAAGTCTAAAGAAAATCGTTAGAGCCGTTTTTGAAAAAAATTGAAAAAACCTAAAATGTCATCACGATGAAGAAAAACAAAACACTCGATTTCACTACCCATTAGATATATATAGAACGGTATATTAATGTGAAAATTCAGTTATTTATAATTTTACTGAATAAATTCAAAAACAAAATTTAAAAAAAAAAAACAAAACAAAATAAACAAAAAAAAAAGAAAAACGTTCTTAGTTTGTATTTTGTTGTCAAAGTGTAAACAATCAAAACAAAAAATTTTAGCACGTTTCTTATATAATTGATACGCTTTTTCAAATTCCTGACATTTTGTTTTAATATTTACATAAACGTGTGAGAGATAAACCACACGAAAAAAAAATAGTGGTGTAAAATTTACAACACTAAACTAGTAATATTTTTACTGCACTTTGTGTTCACTATAACCACAAATATAACAGCAGATAACACACTTTGATGTATTAAGCTCTAACGTATAGTAATTTGAACTACCATAGTGTAGTAAATATATGTAGCTGTTACAACTGCTGAGTGTTGTACAATTAACAAATTTTGAGGTCACTTAGTGGCGTGGTGGACTAGATAGTTGCCTTATACGCCAGTGGTCCTGGGTTCAAATCCCAATGAAAGCCCAGATTTTTTTTCTGGGTTTTCGGATTCGACGGTCGCTAATGACCATAGCAGTTGATGCGACAGTAAATTAATGAAAAAAAAAAACAAATTTTGGCGTTTGCGCATGCGGCGGCGTACAACATAACAAATAATTTTGACAAATCAATGCAAGTGTCAAAAATTTCAATCATGTTTACTAGTTCGTGTTGTTAATAATACTACAGTTTTTTAATTACACTCGACTGGTAAACGTTACCACACGTGGTGTCATCCTATATAATACTAGTTAATGTAGTTAAATTAACAAGGAATGTTGTTAAAACTACAACACATTTTTTTCCGTGCAGTGGTTCATCAATGACCTAGAAGTTTCTAAGTACACTGTGATGTAACTCTCTGTTCAATCTAGGAATGCATTAAGCTACTCAAGAAAGCCAGCACCTGCCTAGGGGGTGCCAAGTTCAACAATGCCCCTTTTATTGAATTCAAATAAAAATTTAAAGAAATTATCGTAATACTTTTTCAATCGTCAATAACACATTAAATGTTAACCCTTAATGATAGATATCCCCGTTATAACCCTTTCCAATAACCAATTCAATCAAATAACTCGAATCTTGCCACCTATTGGCGCAGTGGCAAGAGCATTAATTCTCTCCACTTCATGCGTCAAGTGGTTCTGGGTTCGATCCCCATAGAATCCTAGACTTAAGATTCTAGACCTAAGCTTAAAATTGACCAACAGAAAGTTTTTGTGTTTAGACAGTCGTAATATGCCCTTAGCTGTTAAAGCGACTTAAAACACCCAAAAAAAAAAAAAAAAAAAAAAAAAAAAAAACTCGAATCAAATTTCCTGATTTTACATCTAGGTACATCTATGTACAATAAAACATTCTCGATTATTTTTAGCCAATTAAAAAGCGTCTCTCATAGCTAAAAAGCGACAAACGAATAAAATAAGTGAATGTCGGTCAAGAAAAAGAAGAAGAAGGAAAAAATAAAACAAAATGTGTAAAATAGTTCACGACAAAATGTATTTATAGTCGTTGATTTTTTCGATTCCGATTTCGGCGGCTGCACTCGCTCTTTCGCTGTGTATCCCTCCCTGTGTATGTTTATGTATGTAGGTACTCTACTCGTAATAGACTGTAGTAAGAGATATAAAAAGCGCACTACAACTCGAAAATTACGATTTATGTAACTCACACATATGCACAACAACATCGTAGTGCAATCACTAGAAACACACACACACACACATACATACAACTAAACACTTTGCAATGCCCACTTGGATATTTTCACTCAACAAAAAACGATTGCCAATTTTTCATTTCCTTCATTTTTTACAATTTTTTTAATAATAAGGAAAAACAAGATCGAATCATTTGTCTTATCTCGAGTCAAAATTTTAGACCTATTCTGGCTCTAAAATGGATCTTTTACCCTCATTTCAACCTACAAAGAGTAAAATAAACCTCATCTCAACCTAAACGATATTCCATCGTACTCATTTTAACCTACATGAAATTTTTATTATATTAAGTGAACCTCGTTTCGTCCTAAAAAAAAGTTTTATCATCATCTATACCAATAATAAGATTGAAGATTTCTACTTTTTGAAAAGTTATATAATAAAAATGTTACGTGTTACCTGCGCAAGGGAACAAAAACTGAATTATTTTTCTGAGCAGAGATTTTTATCTAATCTAAAAAATGTAAGGTGTTTTGATAAACACTCTTTATTACCTACATTTTCATATATTTTATACAAAAAAATAAATGCCATTTACATTGTAACTTTCCCCAAAAAAAACATTATTTCTACATTACTACATTATAGGCTACTTTTTATTTCCAATAGTTTTGTCTGTCTGTCTGTTTGTTCTCGGCAAACTTGAAAACGGCTGGTCCGATTTGGACGAAATTTTCACATACAGATAATAAACATTACAAAAAGTGCTATAAAATACTTTTTATTACGAAAAAATTTTGATTTTCTCTGAGCAAAAAAATAAAAACTACAAAAACTGTGCAAAGAAAAACACATCGCCAAAATTGAAAACGCTCAGCGAAGCGGGTGGAGATCAGCTAGTAAAACATAAAACTTGGTTGTAAACCTGCTTTTTTATAAAATTGCAAATATTATTTACTAATAACCCCAAACCTGTCTGATAATACCACGCTCTTCAATTTTTTTTTTTTGTATATAACTATTTTCTGTTTAATTTTTTTTTAACCGACTTAAAAAAAAATAGGTTCTCAAATCGACTGTATTTATTTTTTTTTATGTTTGTTACCTTAGAACTTTTGACTGAGTGATCCAATTTTGATGATCCTTTTTTTATTTGAATTCTGGTGCTTCCCGTGTGGTCCCATTTTTTTTTTTTTTTTTTTTTTTGAGGAAAATCATTCATTTCTAAGGGGTTGAAAACTAAGAGATGAAATATTAACTTCTTATTGGATAGCTCGATTTTGAGAATTCTTTTTTATTGGTAGAATATATCTTTAAATTAATTTAATATCCATTTTTTTTAAAAAACTCCACTCATAAGGGGTTAAAAATTAGGGATGAAATAATATTATAAATTTTCCCTGGCTAACCCGATTTTGATAATTTTGTTTCTATTACGTACAACGTACCTTTAAATTGTTCACATTTCAATTTTAAGAAAAAAATCCACCCCTTAAGGATGAAAATAAGGGATGAAATAGTTTCATTTAACTGAATCATCGAATTTTGTTAATTTTTTTTCTATTAGAAAGAGAATTCTACTCAGTTCTTTCATACATTTAAAAGCAAAAAATTTCAACCCTTAAGGGCAAAAAAGGATCATGTAGTAACTTTTAATATTTAACGGCGCTGTCTCATATAAGCAGCGCGCAGGTTTACCCATTTTCAAAAAAATAAAATTAGTTATCAAACTTCAGATCACTAAAACTCGAGAAATAAATGAATATTATAAAAAAATGAACAACCGACTTCAAAATAAATAAAAAATCTTAAACAAGAAATGCACTAAAAAGTAACAAAATAATGGCGTATCCTTGCAGTGTCTACGATTTACAAATTATTAGGATAATGTACAACTATTGTTATTTTTAGAGTTGGTGTCAGCCAAGGAAATACGATTATATCGGTAGTTAGCAATAAACGAGAATACCTTATGAAATTATTTTTCAAATGAACTTTTATGCAATATACTCGAACTGTAACAATATCTAGCGACGTTTAAACTAAAAAATACCTATAACCAACTAAACCTTTTTACAAATTACCATTAATATTTATTTTCTTGACTGACACCAACTCCAAACATAACAATAGTCGTACATTGTATCATCCTTATCATTTGTAAGTTGTAGATACTGCAAGGATACGCCATTATTTTGTTACTTTTTAGTGCATTTCTTGTTTAAGATTTTTTATTTATTTTGAAGTCGGTTTTTCATTTTTTTTAATAATATTTATTTATTATATTTTGTCATGCTGCATGTGTACCTAAACAAATTCTCTACTACTTAACTGCATTTTTTAATCTGTGCATCAAACTCTGTCTTAATTACAGGTCTAAGTTATTAGGGGCGCGATATTATCCAACTCTCCCCTATCTAATAAGAGGCTCATATTTGAGAGAAGTAAGGATCTATTAAGACCTTAGTGTAAATTGAGTCTTTAAGCTTATTCAAATCTTCCTTTAGTAAGCTATGGAAAACCAATCAATTGTAACAAAGGAATCAATCAGATCGAAGGCATCTCAGTTTTAACTTATTTGATTGTTCCCTGTTTCTGTTAGAAGGCTACGAAAAAACTGACAAATAGCAAAAAAGGAAGTATAGGGGAGACCGGGGATGGTTGACTAACTTTTGACTTAACCTCGTATATCTCTGATGTTTAACTTAATATAACAAAAACAACAATTGATTCAGATAGAAGAACTATTCAGGTACCTAAAATACTAATCTCTAACCTAAAAATTTATCATTATAATACTTATTAAGTCGATTTTCTAAACCGAAAAAACTTAGTCAACCTACCCCATATCCGGGGTAGGTTGACTTAGGCAGTAATTAGTGTAAATAAAGAGGTTTAGTATAAAATAAAACATTAAAATTTACTAAATGATAGGAAGTTTTTATTTAATTATAAACAAACTAAAATTTGAGATTTTTACAAATTACCATTAATATTTATTTTCTTGACTGACACCAACTCCAAAAATAACAATAGTTGTACATTGTATCATCCTAATAACTTGTAAGTTGTAGATACTGCAAGGATACGCCATTATTTTGTTACTTTTTAGTGCATTTCTTGTTTAAGAATTTTTATATATTTTGAAGTCGGTTTTTCATTTTTTTAAAATATTTATTTATTTCTCGCGTTTTAGTGATCTGAAGTTTGATAACTGATTTTAATTTTTGAAAATGGTTAAACCTTTTAAACGCGCTGCTTATATGAGGCAGCGCCGTTTAATATTTAAAGTTACTACATCATCCCCTTTTGACCTTAAGGGTTGACATTTTTTGCTTTTAAATGTAATAACAAAACTAAGTGGATTATTCTTTCCAACAGAAAATAAATTATCAAAATTCGGTTAAATGTCACTATTTCATCCTCTATTTTCATCCTTAAGGGGTGGATTTTTTTCTTCAAATTGAAATGTGAACAATTTAAAGGTACGTTGTACGTAATAGAAATAAAATTATCAAAATCGGGTTAGTCAGAAAAAAATTATAATATTATTTCATCTCTAATTTTTACCTCTTATGAGTGGAGTTTTTTTTTTAAATGGATAGGAGATTAGTTTAAGGTTGTGTTCTACAAATAAAAAAAGAATTATCAAAATCGAGCTATCCAATAAGAAGTTAATATTTCATCCCTTAATTTTTAACCCCTTAGAAGTTGAAGATTTCCCTCAAATTAAAACTGGACCCCACGAAAAGCATTAGCTTTCAAATAAAAAAAGAATTATCAAAATCGAGCTATCCAATAAGAAGTTAATATTTCATCCCTTAGTTTTCAACCCTTTAGAAGTGAAAGATGTTCCTCAAATTAAAATGGGAACACACGAGAAGCACTAGCTTTCAAATAAAAAAAGAATTATCGAAATCGAGCTATCCAATAAGAAGTTAGTATTTCATCCCTTAGTTTTCAACCCCTTAGAAGTGAACGATTTCTTTCAAATTAAAATTGAGCCACACGAAAAGCACTGGCTTTTAAATAAAAAAATAATTTCCAAAATCGAGCCATCCAATAAGAAGTTAGTATTTCATCCCTTAGTTTTCAACTCTTTAGAAGTGAACGATTTCCTTCAAACTAAAATGGGACCATTCGGGAAGCACCAGCTTTCAAATAAAAAAAGAATCATCAAAATCGCTTCACCCAGTCGGAAATGCTGAGGTAACAAACATTAAAAAAAAAATACAGTCGAATTGAGAACCTCCTCCTTTTTTTGAAGTCGGTTAAAAACAATTGATGATGACGAGTTATTGTCGCTTAGTCTACCTGCCCCTATAGCCAACTATCTCCGGTCTCCCCTACCTACTCAAACCAGAGCCATCTAAGTTTTAGTTCCTATTTAAGCAAGAGCAAATAAAAATGGAAAAACAAAACACGATACTATAACAAACAAATTACTCATTGTTTGAACAAAGCTCTAAAAGCTCATATTTTTAGATTTTAGGTTAATAGAGACATTCGTACGTATACATGTATGCTATTATGTATGTGTGATGTTTATGTGGGAGCATGTACGAGTGTATTGAGTCGCATAGCGACGCCGAAAACAGTTTTGTCCCGGTCGTCGTCATCGCGGCGTCGTTGTCGTTGATAATGCACGACGATATCGACGACGCCCGGCGTCGCGTATGCGCCAAAATCCATTCTCCGACAGAACACGTTCGTCGGTGGTGGTCCGTCTATCTCGGTCGTGGTCTGTCGATCGCAAATTCATCGCATCGCCGTCGTCCCGACAACGAGCGACAACACCACTTCAATAATGCCCTCTCGCATTCGATTCAAATCAAAATTTGGATTGAAATAAAATTTATAAAAAAAAAAGCGCATCGACAATGAAAACAATTGATGCAATTCAATTGTTAGATGAAACAAAAGAAAATGGTCATAAAAATGTTTTCTTTTATGGAAGTGACGTATGCCACGCGTTTAATTCAAACACCGCCTTCGATCGTTCCGCGATGTGTCGACGAATAGTCCTGCATGTACGTGGGTATGTGTGTATGTGTGTGTGACTGGCTTCAGGATAATCGATATGGGGCCAATGTGTTACTGCTGGTTGGAGATATAGGCGAAAGTCGCGGAAATTTTCGCCGTTAGTTTTCGAGGCGCTCGCAGTTTGTCGCAGTCGATTCAACAACGCGCAACCGGGGTTCGGCCGCATCGCCACACCACCACCGTAGCCCCAGCACCAGCTCGACATATCATCGAAATTTATTTTTAAGGATATCTCACTGTACTAACTAGGTTTTGGCTCGGTGCAAAACAAAAAATGGGTGTGGAATTTGTGAACGGTCACGACAAAAGTGTAAAAGTGTGAAAAAAAAAAAAAAATTTTTCACCCAAAATTAGTTATCCTGATTGTTAGCAATGACGAGAACAATAAAAATTTTCTACCGAACAAAATCGACGAATCGGAGTGCAAACAAATCACTAAGAAGTTTGGAAAAACAAAAAACCATCAGTGCAAAAATATTAAAAAATAAAAAAAGATCGTCAATACGAATTTTTTGATCGATTCGGAACCAAAAAAAAAAATAGTTGCAAAATTTAACGAGGCATTTGTTTTTTTCATTGTTATCTATCTTTTTTTAAAGTCTAGTGTTTAAACAAATTCAATGGTTAGATTGTTGCATATGATTTGTGATAATACAATTAATGTTAATTTTGATCCAAATACCGATGGTAAAATAAATACGTTAGCAAAATTAATTTGTGCCATCACAGGTTCCCAAAAAACAGAATGTGTAATAAAAGTTTTCAATTACAAACAGTTACGATTGATGGACATTATTTCAAACGAAATAAAAAATTGAACGTTCGAAACAGGTGAGTGCCGAAAAACAAATGAGGTTAATTGTTTAACCTTGTTTTTTTACCAGCTTTAATCAATAATTATAACCATTTGGTATCATTTATATAAGCTCATGTCGAATAGAAAACTTTGGATGGGTACATTTTGTAGAACTTTTGTTGTATTCTCTGATCTAAGTTCGCATTGGTTCACTCACATAAAATTCGATTTTTTCGAGTGTACAATGCTCGTAAAGTATAGTCCCTAAAGGAGCTAGCCTCTTGGAAGCCATAAACTAAATTCTCATTTCTTTATAATTCCAATATTGAGAGCTTGTTGCTCTCTTGGATTCTATGTGGAAAAACTGAGCACAGATTATTCCGATTTACGAGTCTAGAGATTTTTCTTCCCTTTTATCATCGCGATCAATAAGATCTATTGTGATTTGACCCTCTGTTTTTTATAAGGAAGCTTCTAAAGAAAGCCAGCACCTACCTAGGGGCTGCCATTGCTATCTTTCCAGCCGTCATGTCCTTCTTTCCATGATCCAAGAAGTCTTCTAAGAATTTCTAACATAGACTAAGGGCTACAATTATAAGTTGTTTATAGGTTATGGGTATACATAATTTTTATTATAGGTTTTTAAAAAAGATAAACTGACCAAAATTGGCTCATCTTTATCTAAGACGTTTAAAAAATTTTAATGAGCCCTAAAATAGTATCAATGCTTACATAAAAAATTTGTCTAGATTCAGCATATACCCTCCAAATGTAGGAACCATTAAAATAGACCAGAAATGGCGAATCGTTTTTATTAAATAGTTTATGAAACAACTTATGTACTCGTTAATCTATACCAATAATAAGATTGAAGATGTTTACTACTTGAATACCAATATAATAAAAACGTTCCATCTCTCCTGCGCGAGAGAACGAAAAACGGAATCATTTTTCCCAGCTAAGATTTTTATCTAATCTAAAAAATTTAAGGTCTTTTGTTGAATACTCTTTATTGCCTACATTTTCATATATTTAATACAAAAAAATAAATGCCATTTACATTGTAATTTTCCCCAAAAAAACAAGGTAATAACAGAGTTTGCCCTGGGTAAACTTAAAAACAGCTAAGCCGATTTTAATGGAATTTTCACAAAAAGTTATTTAATATTATAACTTACATTATAGGCTACTTTAAATTTCGAATACTTTTCCCTATCTGTTTGTTTGTTCCTGGCAAACTTGAAAACGGCTGGTCCGATTTGGCCAAGATTTTTACTACAAGTAGTAAATATTACAAAAAGTGCTTTAAAATACTTTTTATTCCAAAAAAATTTTGATATTCTGAGCAAAAAAATAAAAACTATAAAAATTGCGCAACGAAAAACATACATCGGCAGGCAATTGTGATACATGTAGTACATATACTAACATATCGCAAAGACGACATGATTTTAAACTATGTAATTTGTTATTTTTATAAATTAATGTTCGCAAATTTGAAAAATATAACCATGATAGAAGTAAAGCGATAGGTTAAATTCCTAGAAACCATAAATTAATTGTGAATTTACGGGTAGTTAATATATTATTAATAGTTTGGCTCAGTAAACGTTCGAATTGTCGAGGGAGGAGAAGAAAATCTTCTGGAGTAAATATGATTTCATTCATAAAAATAAATAACTTTGTTCAAAAATGAGACCCGTAAGAATAAATAACAAAAGCAGACAGTTCGACTTAAGTGATCCCAATTAGGAATTGGACTAAGAGAGGTGAAGCCGTTAGGCAAAGCCCCCAGAACAAAAAGCAATCCAGTCCAACTTATTTTTCAAGAGAAAATAGCAACTTAGATGTGACCATCGCGTTGTTTTTTACCAAAAAACTATATTCTTAATTTTCAATTTATTTTAGCAAGATGTATAAGAATTCGTTGTCTAATCTTGGACCTCGGGAAATAGCAGACTTGCCGATAAGACATAATGGACTTAATACTATATCCTAGAATAATGAACCTAAGGTAACCAAACCTGATACCTCAAATCTTAAGATAACACATTAAATATTATTGATCCTAAAAAAGGTACACTTCCTAAAGGATAGCTACTAATCCATTCTACTAAAATTAAGAAATGATTTCATATGACATTTGGTGTGAAAGGTTCTCAAGGCTTAAAATTTTCTTAATATTTTACAATATTCAAAAAAACGTAAAGATCCTAATTATAAGATAGCTTATATCTGTTCCTGGAAAAGTAGTTTAACGGATTTTCATGAACTTTCTATGAAATAAAGGTCTATAAATATCGAATTAACTTTTTTTGTAAAAATTAGTTAGTTTCTTAATTTGGGTAAAATTTTCTATTATTCAATCAGTTAAATTTAGATACACTCAGCGAAGCGAGCAGGTATCAGCTAGTATTAAACATAAACAGACGTAAGATGGGGGGGGGGTGTCAAAGAGTTCAAAATTACTTAAATTGATTAAGGGCATACTTTGTTTTGTAAATAGACCTGTTTCATTTGTTTAAACAATCAAAAACAAAACACAAAAATCGTGTTATTTTGAAATTCAAAGCCAACTTTGTTGTTTTAGTTAATTTGGTCAACAAATCGTCCTCTCTAATCAATATATAACCGTAATATTCCCCCGAATCAAACATTAGTTGATTGATCAAATCATTTGACTCTAAATTGGGAGATAGTAATTCGACTAATGAAACCACTTTCATGTTCCAATCAAATTACTTGCAGTCTATCAATAGTTATATGCATTGGTATACCTACCATACGGCATACATAGTATAGATAACTATGGTAGTACATAATATTATATAGTCTCTTCAATGCCTTCCATTAATATTCAAACAAACACCAATCATTCATCAATACAGTAAACAATTGGTATGAAAACAAAAAAAGTTTGTTTAAACAGATGAAACAAAAAGTCGATCGAAACTTAATCGGATTATAAATAAACAAAAAAGAGGAAATAATATCGCTAAAAGTCAACTTTAATTTTTATCACCTTACGATTCGCTTCTATATTTTTTTGCTCATTATCGACATTTCCTTCGCATCATCATCGTTATCCCATTTTTGTTTCCGCCTTATTCTTCCGCCTCGTTGTCACTAACGGTTTGATGATACCTTGATGACTCTTTTCCCGATTGCCTTCTACACTTCTAGTACACGATCACATTAAAGCCTTGTGTTGTGTGCCCCACTTTTCGAGAAAAAAAAAAAAAAAAAAAAGAAAAACAAAAGCTTATCCTCCTAACCCCATACTCTATCTATGCACGACCGAGAGACCAACAACCACCACATTATTATGCAAAGTGGTGAAAACTACCAAACGACGAATTCTAAAACAAACGACCCACTTTTTAAATGTACACAGAAATCCACCATTTAAAAAAACAATTAAATCTTTTGTTTTAAGACATTTGACAGTCGTCACAACAATTAATCAAACAAAATCGAATCTCTATCTAACTAATTTTTCTAAGAATTTCAAGCTAAGCTCTAATGAGAAAATCTCTCAAACCCCGTCTATTTTCTTTTTTAGTTCATCCCTCGCTCATTTGCGATGCATTTCCTCATTTTTTTTGCCCTTGTTTTTTTTGCGCTTCTTACATTTAACGATGATCATTACGTCATGGTCGTGTTGCAAAATAATCTCAACGTCGAGGATCGCATCGCATCGCATTTTTTTCCGCTCATATGATAGCAAGCGGAAAAAAAAAACTTGAAAACTTATCTGACCTGATTTTCCGCTAAGTACAAAAATCCATTAGGAAAAAAACAATTAAATGTAGACGTGGAAAACAATTTTTTTACATCTGTATGTAGATTATTAAATTGTCGCTGTGCCACCCTCTCCGCAACCGGGTATTATCAAAGCCACCCCTCTCTTCAGTGGAAATTAATAAGTCTCGCATTGGTTGGATGCTGACGGAGTTACCGGAAATTAACACGATAATTACTTCCTTGAAACAGACTCCCTGTTCAGTTTCATCATCTCCGCCGTAACAAATTAATAACATGCATATCGGTGATATTTAACCAGTAACCGTCAAAATGTCTTCTTACTTTCTTTTATAGTCTAAGAGCTAGCTACGTTTTCGAGAGAGAATTTTAGGTCGGCCAATTTTTATATATGTTATCTCTCTCACTATCCTGGACATCATACGAACTGTCTGGCTGTCGGGAGGGGTTGCGTTAATTAGTGCGCATCGCACCTATGACAGGTAAAATATTGAAATTTTCAGAAAATAAGAAAAATTTTCAGATGAAATTGTAAAAAAATAACATTTTATCTAAAAAATGTCCAGTGAATAGTTTTCGTAAAGTGGCTAGTTTGCCCGCTACAAGCTTGAAAAGGCTGGCTCGACGTGACGTCATTTGAGTGGCCGACCGTTAAGAGATACAGCCATTGTGCCGACATATATACAATGAGTTTTACAAGCTTGTAGCGGGCAAACTAGCAAATTTACGAAAATTAGTCACTGAATATTTTTTAGATAAAATGTTATTTTTGTACAATTTCATCTGAAAATTTTTCTTTTTTTCTGAAAATTTCAATATTTTACCTGTCATAGGTGCAATGCGCACTAATAAACGCAACCCCTCCGGACAGCCAGACAGCCTGTTTGATGTCCAGGATAGTGCTTGAGATAACATATATAAAAACTGGCCGATCTAAAATTCTTTTTTTTTCGACGTCGCTAGCTCTCGTACTGTTACTACTATATAATAAAGGATGTATTGTAATCGGGTCGAATTTTCGAATTCGAGCTTTCACCGGAAATACACGTTTTGAGGTCTCCTGAGTCCAAAAAAGTGGTCTTTAGAAACATTTCTGTGTGCGTGTGACAGCCATATCGTATCGAAAGCTTTATCCGAATTTCACCAAACTTGAAATTTTACCTTCATATTATATCTAGTTGTGCCGCGAAGCTTTTGGTTGAAATCGGTTAACCGAAAACTCCGTTTTATTCTAGGGGTTGTTGAGCTATTTCAATTTTTTTCGAAAACGGCTCTAACGATTTTCTTTAAATTTTCTTCAGTTCTTAGATGCATTAATTTCTGCAACTTTTATTTGAAACTTTTTCCTGGGAAAACTCAAATAAGGAGGGTGCTGGAGTTAAGGGTGAGAATTCGTATATATAGAGGCTGTATGCATATAGTTCTGTTTATATCATTATATAGTGCTTATAACAACTGCTTTAAACTATTAAAGACCCACTTTATGGTGCAGCGCTTAGAGTAATTGCTGTCTCCTCTACATGCGTCGGGGGTACTGGGTTCGATTCCCGTCTAATCCCTAGATATAAGATTAAAAACAAAGATTTAAGACCTATAGAAATTATCTGTGTGTAAAACAGTCGTGATATGACCCTAGAAGTTAAAGCAAAGCTTTAAAAAACAAAAACAAAACAAACAAAAAAACAAAAAAAGTTTAACAAACAGCTAGTTTTTTAAAATAAAGTTCTGTGACGCCTCATAGCAGATACATCACATTTTAATTTCATTCCATCTGCCCCATTCGTTTGTTTTAATAATCAGTTCAATTGTTTAAAACAACAATAAAACAAATGAATGTCCTTAAAAAAATATTCAATTGTTAAATTTTCAAAAGCAAGATTGGAGTGGTTGCTTATTTGGGGAGTCACAGAATCATACAACAAGAAGTTGCAGACCAAAATTTTGATTGGAACTTGATCATCTTATTATTCAGTATCTATACCACCTGTTTTCCTCATAAATTTTTTCAGAGATTCTCAAAATGGGGGTCACAAAATAAGCATTCTTAATTTCAACTAATTTCCCCTCTTCACTTCCCCAGAAGTTTTTATACGCCAACCAATTAGTCGGGATGGGCTCTGAAAGTTTTAGGTATAAAAAAAATGTCCCAAAGCAAAAAGTTTGAGAAACCCTTATTTATTCCATTTTAACACATCAAGCAAACGGAAAAGGAAATTTAACATTTATTAAAGACTCCCACAAGAAATTAAAAAGTACTTTCAATCAAAAGGAACCAACCAAAGAAATTGATTCAAGTCTATCCAAATGGGGTTACTAATAGAACCTGTTAAACTGTAGATTAAAAAGACCTAACATATACCAAGATGGATGAACAAATCACTAGCAATAATATAAAAACAAACATATTGTTTCGGTACTCCTTGAAAACCCTCGAACCACCATTTTTAGAATCATTTGATAAGTCTTATAGTTGTATAACTTTTACGTCCATGTTACGTTACGTGACGTTCCATACTGGGTATAAATTTTTTTACTAATAACTAAAGCAGATTTCATTGATTCACGTCTCTTCTCGTGACTCCTTGGTCATTTACTTTTCGCAGCCAAATTTAATGGGAATGACATTTACCACTATGCCTCCGTCGAACTTTATAACGCGTTGACATTTAATTAGTCGTAAAAGCTTTTATAATAAAATACCCCACCCTTATATTTATTATCAAACGCCTCCACCACATTCCTCCGCATCAGATCAAACATAAATCTTCATTTGTCTTTCTCTCTTTTAGAAGAACTGATCGATCGCCCCAAGCAGGGCGCTATAATAGTCAAGTGTTAACGCCATTTGGTCCTGATCCAGGATGAGTGAACTACAAGCAACATTAGAATTCGCCATCGAGCTGTACAAGTTTTACAATGTCGATTTGTTTCAACGCGGGTATACCACAGTGCAGATAAAATGTTTAATGAGGATATTAATTTTTCTTTTGGTCTTAGATTATATCAAGTACGATGTGCGTTGCGGGTCTCCCCCAAAATTCCGGTTCAAATCGAGGTGACCGTACCGGAAGCGAATCGTGGATTGGGTGGTGCTTTGTTGGTAGGCGCCTCAGGTGCTTCTCGACCCTTCCAGATTCTGTATCGTAACGAGGAAGTCTCACTGAAAGATGTCCTCCTCTTCAGAGCTCACATGCTGGTCGATAGTCGCCGTCTGAAAGAGTCCCTAGAGCGGGCCGAGTTTTCCATCGTACTCGAATTATGGTTCGCCGAGCAAACTCCGTCGTCTTCGAGTGACAACGACCTGGTCTCCAACTATCACCAACTGAACACCACGTCCATGTCCAACGGAACCACGTCGACCTCCTCCAAATCACTTCCATATCTACCCCATCAAATGGCCTTAGTCTCGTCCCGCACCCTACAGCTAAACTTCTCGCCCGCCCAAGGTCTACACTACCATCTACCCGTGTTATTCGACTATTTTCACCTATCAGCCATCTCCCTGACAATCCACGCGAGTCTCATAGCCCTCCATCAACCCTACATCAAGTACGTACCAATACCAATAATTGCAACTTTTTCAAAATTTCAACAACAAAAAAATCATTGGCTTTTAAAAATCTTTTTTGTTTTGCTACAACCGTCATTATTTATCATTGTTATCTTTTACTTTGCTGCTCCTCAGGAAAAGTATCATGCATTATGTTCAGAGTTGGTAAGTGGGCGATCATCAACAAGTTCATTTGTTTCATTGCAAAGGCTGTTTTTAGACTGGTTTTTGTTGATCATTTATTTTGATGGCCACTTGTTTATTTTTAGTACTCCTCGCAGTGCCAAGCCATGGCTGGGCAGTGGCAAGTTTACGTTTCGTGGTAATAATCATCAGGCAGCCCCAATTCATGCGTCGCTCGAAGCTTTTTTTGGAAGTACCACAAATCAGGTGAATGGTCATAATTTTGCTGGGACTGGTGGCAATGGGAGCACAGCCAAGTGTGGGGGTGGAAGTGGTTCGAGTGCGACTAAACTAGCACAGGCGCGTGTTTTGCATCAAGTGGTTTGTGGCGTGCTTCTGGAATCGTATGAAGCTTTACGCGTGGCGTTCAGCGAGTATTTGTTGTTGTTACCCCAGTGGCAACAATCCCCGATGGCTGCTCCTGGAGATATCACACAACGCTTACGAAAGCTTAATGAAAACGCTAAGGTACAACTAAATCCTCCCTCCCTAAACAAAACTAAACATCTTTATTTTTAGCATATGGAGGCTGAAGAAGATTTTGCAGCACGAGCTAATAGCGACATTGCCCAGTTGTGTGCCGAAAATATTGTGCAGTGGCAACACTTTTTAACGGCAGTGTGTTGTAAGGCAGCCGTACATCAACATCTGGCCAAAAAACATCACACACTTCGTGTGCGTCGCTTTGCCGAGGCTTTCTTTGTCGTTGACAATCCCAGACACTCGGCTGCTGGATGTTACGATGCCAACTATCAAAATTATTTGACTGTCTCAGAATTGGCGCGACGTTCCAAATATTTATCGTTACTACCACCGCTTCCTGTTCATTGCGCACAGCTCGACGGCGATGCCACAACCATTCCGATCATCTTCGAGGACCAGTACCAAGACACGTTAGAATTTGCACGACGACGATCCGTAGCTTCCTCGGCAACGTCTTCTACGGCAGCCCGAAAAGCTGGAAGTGGTACGTTCAAAAACACTTTACCCCAAACTCTTTCTTCTAATTTCCTCTGTTTAGACTCATTTTTATTATCTGGATTATCAGAACCGAGTTTATTATCTCAAGAGGACTGCTCTTGTGGCATAAGCGCAATTCTGGAGGCTCGCACCAACTCTCGAGCCAACATCGCCAAGGTGTGCGACTCGAAAGTGACACGTCACGGACATTTCGTTCAAGCTTCGCTAACGATAGCACCGACCAGCAATGGCCACTTACAAACCGCAACACTTCCGGCACGCCACAGCAAATCACTCGATCAGTTGCGCAATGCGACCACCTTGCCACGACAAAACACCGTGTCCAACTCGGCGACGACCACAAACTTCCATAACGGACGACAAATGCGCGCGTCACGCAAATCCAATTCCAATCTGTTCGATGCACCATCGAAAAGTCCATGTGCTGTGAGTGATTTTAACGCTAACTTATCACGTCCAATAGTTTCGCGTAGTGCCTACAAAGCCACCCCCAAAACGATTCCCGCATCACACCCCCATCACAATGTGAATGTGCACGCCTCGTCCGCCCCCAATCCGTTAATTGTGCACAGTGCCTCGAACCGTCTTCGAATGCCCCGCTCCAATTCCACTCAAAACTTCTCGCACACCACGAACCATCGCCGTCCGCATAACCACCATCAGCGACCGTCTCGACACCACCTGGCCAACAACTGGTCCTGTCGCGACATCAAATTCGAAAACCTACCGCACAGTGCTAACAATCTTCTAGACCTCAGTCCCGAGACGAAACCAAAGGTTACCAACAAGCGGCACAAAAACACTAAACCAAAAAGTGAGTCGTCCAGTGACGATGACGACGAGCGCGTCTACAAGCGAATCGGTGGTTCGATCAGTGTGCCTCAACATCTGGCAACCCGAGGTCAAAATCGTGAAGCTTTGCGCCATGCCCGCAGTGCCGCCAGTGTTTTGGACAGTGGTTTCAACCAGTTTCCTCTGTTAAGCGAATCACTTCCAAATCTCGCACCACCACCTCCTGCTTTCGTCTCCTCTCCCTCACTCCTACTATCACATAATTCATCCCTGAGCAGCTCAGCCTCGACGTCCAGCTTAACCAGCGAGCAGAGTGGTTGGGTCTCGTCGCGACGCAGCTCCGAACCGTCCAGTCCTGACATTCCACCGCACCTCACAATCGCGGCACGTCGCCCCAAAAATGGTCTCAAACCCACGCCGAGTGAAACCCAAAAATTTAACACCCTGTTAAACGGTAGCCACCACGAAGATCAACGACAAACCATGTTGAACGGCGAGAAACTACGTGAAAAACTACAAAATCTCCAGTTTCAACAGTACAGTGTTGTGTCGAAAGCCTATCAAATGAAACAGACATTCAATGGAATGACCAAGTCAATTTTAGATGTCGATAAGGATTTGTATTTAATTTCTTCTAGAGTAACCACTAACGGGCCATTGAGTCCCGATGGACTGCATCCGTATATACGTAAAGAATGTCCAAATCTTCCTCTGGATGGGAGTAACAATGATGCTGTGGACATTGAGCCGTTGAAAGGCGACCTACTGGTTGATCATCCGTATGAAGAGTTGCGGTTACCGCCACCGCAACAATTTCGTGATGTTCCACCACCACCAGAACAATTTCGTGATCCGACTCCCCCACTTCACCTACCCTCAAATACAGTACACGACGTTGATAATTTACTTTATCACGTCTACGAATCGGTACGAAACCGGGAACGTAATAAACAGCACGGACCAAACACGGTCGATCTGATCAAATCGCAATCAACCAGTGAACTAACTGATAAAATAAGTAAATTGTCCATCTAATAAAGACCTGTTTAGTAATCTTCTGTTTTTTAGTTACAATCGATGAGTTGTCACATCGAAAGCTGTTAGCGGACGAAACGGAGGAGGCATTTACCAAGGCACGTAACGAGTTCAAGCGGCAAATCAACTTTTCCGGATGCCTTTACTCGGACATTCCGTATCACGCGTCCACGCTCCCCTATTTCCATATTAGCGATGAGTATCGCATGTTTTCGCCGGAGGGTCTTCATCTGATCGTCTGTGTGCACGGCCTCGATGGCAACTCGGCAGATCTACGCTTAGTCAAAACGTACCTGGAACTCGGTCTGCCCGGTGCTCATCTCGAGTTTCTCATGTCCGAACGTAATCAGGGTGACACATTCAGTGATTTCGAAACAATGACTGACCGGTAAATAATCGAACATCTACGTCTTCTGCATCACAGACCACTTTCTTGCTTTCAGCCTCGTTAACGAAATTTTATATCAAATCGACACGTGCAACTTAAACCCCACCCGCATTAGTTTCGTTGGACATTCGCTCGGTAATATTATCATTCGTTCCGCATTGACTCGACCGCAAATGAAGCCGCTGCTGACACGTTTGCACACGTTTTTGTCCTTGTCAGGACCACACCTGGGCACTTTGTATAACAGTAGCGGTTTGGTCAATATGGGTAAGACATTGTGAAAAAAAATTTTCCAAAAGTGGAAATGTTCATCGAGAATTCATTTTTCACAGGTATGTGGTTTATGCAAAAATGGAAAAAATCAGGGTCCCTTCTACAATTATGCCTACGAGATTCGAGCGACGTACGCCAAACGTTTTTATATCGATTAAGTCAACGTAGTACGCTTCATCACTTCAAAAATGTCTTACTTTGTGGTTCTAGCCAAGATCGGTATGTATTAAGATAGTTTTAATGCCCCCATTTAACCTATTTACTTTAAGAACTATGAAACCTACTGCATAGCGAACATTTTTCAGATACTGATCTTATAAATCTGTTTCAATCCATTCAGTCCTTTAGAGCAGTAGTGCACAAACCGTGGGTCGCGAGGAAATTTTTCAGTGTCGCCAAATTTAAAGTACTTTATATAAATATAAAAAATATAGCCACCTAAAATAAAAATTCAATTGAAAATAGTTACCGATAACAGCTCATGGGTCGCGACAAATTTTTGACGTGATAACGTCTTATAAATTGATGAACTACGACAACAAGTCTGAAAAAGAACGGCCATTTTGTCACGTTACCTACATTTGAACCTGTGCGTGCAAGCGAGAACGCGATACAAGTGATAGAGCGGCAAGATATTATTGTTGAATCCTAGCTAACGTGTTTTGTGTTTTTCTTTTCTGATTTTAAAATTGTTAATTTTAATTAACTCCTTTGCATTATACAAAATAATGATGATTCAGTGATAATAATTCAATTCATAAAAGTACACAATTTTTCATCAATTAGGCTTTCTTTATGACGTTATTACGTAAAACTATCGTCCGTAAACCGACTTTACAGACAGCCAATTTTTTGAAAAAAAATTGGGGGTCGCAATTGAAAATAGTTTGCGCACCAGTGCTTTCGAGAATTGTTCATAAAATTTTATTAAAAAATTTGATTGTTGTTTCAACAGTTGTCAAAAATTTACACACTACCAATATAAGAGTTACCTGTAGATATCGATAGTACCGATAATTACCAGTAAAACACAGGTAAAACAAATAAATACCGATAAAATCAGTTATATCACTGGTTTGATACACGAGTCAACGCCTACCATGTAAACGTATATGCAATGTCGTCTACGTACAACTGATTGCCTACACGTTTACAAATCTATACTAATCTTACTAATATTATAAACGTGAAAGTTTGTAAGAATGGATGTTTGTTGCTCTTTCACTCAAAAAGTACTGAATGGATCTGAATGAAATTTGGTATAGATATAGATTATAATCCGGTTTAACATATAGTATACTTTATATCCAGAAAAAATTTACGGTTCCCGTGGGATAGATATTTTTTTGTTTTTTATGGAGCAAAAGATTAACTTTCTTTTTTGTAATGTGGTAGTTAAGGGGTCAGAAAATGATATAGATTACTTCTCATACCGGAATAATTAACGGTTCCCATGGGATAGTAAAACAAGTATGTTTTCTATAAGAACCATGTATTTAAAAGCAGTTTCATTAAAATCCACGAAATAGAGTCTTTACTCATTTTTCTTAAGAAAATTTGATATACTTTTTACTCAGGAGAGATGTACTATTCCCGTGGGATAAATATGTTTTTTGTTTATCACAGAGTTAAAGATTGGTGGTAGTTTGGGGGAGAATGATATAGCTTACTTTCAAGGCTAGAATAATGCATGGTTCCCATTGGATGGCAAAACAATTATATCCTACCGGAACCGTACATTTAGAAAATTTCGGTAAAGTTCTTGAAATAGAATTTTAACGCATTTTCTTCCAATTTTACACAATAACGTAAGAAATCTCTACAAACTTAAAATTTAAAAATTGACAATTTTTACTGGAAAATAAATATGAATTTCAATTTAACACCCGATAAAATTAATAATGAAATTTTTTTAAATATATGAATTTTTTCATTGTTCATTGTCGAAGATATTAATTGGAAAAAAACGTATTAAAATAATAAACTAAAAAATTCAAAATTTAACAATTACTTAACGGAACGAATTTTAATGAAGTTTTGCTAAAGATCCGGTAGGATAGCTACTAATCTATTCTTTTAAGGGAATATCTATTAATAACGTGAGGCGTTCAAGGGCGAGCCGAATCTCATCTAATTTTACTTTGGGGAAAGGGAAGGTCTCGCAAATATTACGATTTTTTTTGTTTTGAAAAATATCACATAAGATTGCGGGTTGAGGGAATGATATATGCCAAATTTCATGACATCTTGCCAGAGGGGAGGGGATGGGATTTAAAATAGCTGTACGGTTTTAAATAACATTTGGTATGAAAGATTTTCAAGTCCTAAAAGAAGGAATACAGGTACATTTTTATTAAAAATCGTATAGAAGCTGATGTGGGACAGCTAACATCTCTTTCTTGAAACGTAGTTTTACGAATTTTAATGAACTTTTTTTGGATCTAAAGTCTGAAAGTATCTATAATTTTTTTTTTTGTCAAAATAGATGAATTTTTATATTTGGCTATAAACGTAGGGAATCTTTTAATCAATCAGTTAAATTTAGATACACTCAGCGAAGCGAGCGGGTATCAGCTAGTATGTTATAAAAACTTTCTTCTATATATGCCCTTTTTACGTACGGAGTTTTATACCGTTGTCAATAAATTTTATTTTCCTTATTCCTTCGATTTATTACAAGCTTTCACATCACTGTAACGAAATTAGTTTGGTTTGTTCATTTTAAATGATCCAGTCCAAAGATATCGTGGTCATCGCAAGATACCTTCTGGAGATCAGCTCTTAAAATTTTTATTTTTACTAATACAAAAATGTTAATAAAACACAGTTTAAATGTACCATAAGATGTGTACAAATTTTTATTTTAATAAATCCAAAAGTCTTCTCTGGAGAAATTTTTTAAAAATTGATTTTTTGGGCCTCCTAACTGTATAATGTTAATAATCGCTTAAGAGTCGTTATCATCAAGTCGTTTTCAAATATTTGTTATTCTTCTATGATTAGGAAGCACCGGTATCTGGTATATAAACAGATAATTTTTTGTTACTGTCTTTTCCGTTAACAGTTTATTTCTCTTTCTCTATTTTTCTATCTAAATGAGTAAACGCCTACTATCTAAAAGTATATGCAATGCCTTCTACGTATAACAATTTGCCTATACATTTGCAAATATATCATTATTTCTATGGGTAGATTTTATTATTTTTTAATACAGTGGTTCCCAACCTTTCTATCACTGTCTTCACTCTTTTCTTTTCAAATTATTATAGTTATACAACTTTGCTCCCACTGTTTTTCTATACACGGCGTTAGCGATAAGTAAGCGTCGTACAAGAACATTATGGCCGGCTTGTAATTCTAATTATAGCCTATTAAAAATGTCACTTTATAAGTCAAATTCTTGTCATTTGCGGGAGGTGTTAATGTTAAAAAATCTGCAGCTGAGGCGCACCGAATGCTTTCAGAAGCGTATAGTGAAAGAACATGTCGTGAGTGGTATCAACGCTTCAAGAACGGTGATTTTCATGTAGAAGACCGATATAATAATGATGGAAGTTCAAAAGTTCTAAAAGATAAAGAATTCGAGCATTTGCTCGATTAAGACTCGTGTCAAACTCAAAGGAAGTTTAGCAAGATCATTGAGAGTGAGTCGACAAGCATTTCAAAGCGTCTAAAGAATCTGGAAATGATCCAGGAGCACGGATATTGGGGGCCATACGAGTTGAAGCCGAGAGATGTTCAACGGCGTTTCTGTACTTGACAACAATTGATCAAACGACAAAAACAAAAAGGATTTTTGCATTGTGACAGGGGGTTACAAATGGTCATATTACGATAGTTAGCGGTCCGGAAAGTGGGGTAAAGTACCTCAACTGGGATAAAATTAAATTTTTGGGGATAATAAAACTTTAAATTTTGAAAAAAAAAAAAAACGGCAGATGCAAAGTTGTATGCCTAAAAGATTAATCTATACTACCATTTGTAAACGTATATGCAATGTCTTCAACGTACATTCGGTTGCCTATACACCTCAAATATATATACTATGGAAAATCTCTTCACTTCTTTTTTAAATAAAAATAAGGCCATTTTACTGGAGAATCTTCTCAATTTTCGAGAATTTAATAACGCCTAATGATAAGGATTCATTAATAAAAAATAATTTTGTGCAGTCTGGTTCTTCATCAATCAAGTTTCCTTTCAAACATGAGTCAAATACATAAGTGATTAGAGAAAGCCTACTACGTCAAAGTATATGCAATGTCTTCAATGTATCACTGATTGCCTATGCCTCTTCAAATGTAAACTATGAAAATGTTTTACTTTTTATGGAAATATCGTATGATAAAATTTGCTTTTACCCAATGATTAGGTAGCACTAATATAAATATAAACAAACTTTGTTATTTCCGGTCTATTCATAATAAATTTTCCTTTTTCTCATATATGAGTATGCGACTATTATATTAAAGTATATACAATGTCCTCCACGTATAGTGGTTTGTCTATACATCTACACATATATCTTATTACAGTGGTACCTCGACATACGAGTATAATTCGTTACGCAACCTTGCTCGTATCCTGAATTACTCGTATCTCGAATTTTATCTCTATTAAAAAGATCAGATGCACGACCTGTTGCAACTTTTTGAGACCTTCGAACCGAACTCGTATCTCGAATTTCACTCGTAACTCAAAGCAAAATATCACTCGCTCGCCGGCTCGTATCTCGAAAAACTCGTATGTCGAGGTACCATTGTATTATGTTAAAGGTATATATTCATGGGTATATTTTATCGGGTGATTAATTTTTAACCCAATGGTCCTCAACCTTTTTGGTACTTAAGAGGGCATTCTTTTAATCCATTACAAGATCTATCGAAGATTTTTTTTCTTGGAAAGGTCTCATAGCTGAAGACATCATTTATAATAAATTTTCTTACTTGGAGTTTTTTGTTTCAGTTACGTTCCGTTGCACTCGGCACGGCTGGAACTGTGCAAGGCGGCAATTCGTGACAACTCGACGCTGGGCAATGCGTACCGCGAAATGGTGCACAACGTGGTGGGGCCAATGCTGGCGCGGCCCGAACTGACTCTCGTCCGCTACGACGTACACCACGCTCTACCGCACACCGCCAACGCGTTAATCGGCCGCGCGGCACACATCGCCGTCCTCGACTCCGAACTGTTCATCGAAAAGTTTCTAGTCGTCGCCGGACTCAAATATTTTCGTTAAACCTTCAAAACAAACAAACAAATAAAATCTCATTACCTATTAACTCATGTGAACAATCTTATGATTTAACAACATTGTTAGAGACCTGCAGATTTCTATTCTTCAAAATTAATTTTTTTCAGACTTTAACAGTAAGTACCAGTCAATAGCTATTTTAGACATAAAAAAGCTATAGATACACGCAGTCAATCAGCTCTCAAAACAAAAGCACGCTTAAAAAACAAAAATCTAGCCAAAGCACCCATATAGCAACCTATAAATTAAATAATGTCAAAAACAAAAGACAATAGAAACCATTAATAGGGGAACCCTTCTGTCAAAATTAATTTTTTTTTATCCCATGAATCATTCAATAAAAACAGTAATTGACTTAATTCAAATAATTTTGTCAATGATTCATAAATAGCTCATATTTAAATGAATGTGAATTTTTATCAATATAGAAACCTGCAAATTTCTCAATGTTTGTTAAAGCTAAGCTAAAAAAGTGAAGAAAACCTATAGAGTCCATATTAAATTTGCTCAGTAAAATTATATATACATATAATATATATTAAAAAAAATGATATAGAGAATTTAAAAAGAAAAAAAATCTATTAAATAAGAAATAAATATTATATATACTATAACTTTTACGTCTGAATCAGTGTTTTGTCTTTCAAAGTTTTCCTTTGTTTTGTTTGTTGAAAGAAAAAACAAGTGAGCACCGATACCTAAAATATGTTCTTTTATTCCTTTAAACGCAGGCCATGATCCTTTTTCAATGATACATCTCTCTTAAAACATCATTTTATAAAAATTCCTAAAATTTGGCATGCAATCCTTATCCATATCTAAACTACAAAATGTGACGTCAAACTAGAGAGGAAGGGGTTTCATAAATTTGACCACCTTTGACAAAGCTAATTAAACTAGCAGTGAGTAGGACTAGGTACCAAAGACTTAATGATAAAAATGCAAAAATCGAATTTAAATAAGTTCAAGGTTGTGAGGTGGAGGGAGGAGGTGAGTGAGTAGAACTACTCCAAAACTGAAAAACCCAAAGGAGTCTAGGCAATCAAAAAAAAAAAAAATTGGCACCCGCTACTTTAGACTCGTTTCGGCGGAATGAAAATATGACTGTCAACGGTGTAAGAGAAAGCGTAAGTTACAGACCTAAACAATTTTCATTCAGAGCATTGATAGTAATAGGTTATTACGTTGCACGTTTTCTTTTCTTTTTTTTGAGAAGAGCGTTGATAGTGTGAGATTTCCACTCACTAAAACTAAAAGTTTAATTAAAAATAAAAAAAATCATAAGGTAATTAATGGTGTTTTTTTTGCAAATAAATACAATAAGGGGGGTGATTTTATTATAAATTTACTTTTCTTAAAAACCCGGTTTTAACCGGTTAACCGGGTCTAAGATAGGAAAAAACCGAAAAACCGGTTTTGACAAAAATAGTTTTTGCAAACCCTACACGGAAAAAGTGTGTTGTAGATTTAACAACATTCCTTGTTAATTTGACAACATTAACTAGTATTATATAGGATGACACCACGTGTGGTAACGTTTACCAGTCAAGTGTAATTAAAAAACTGTAGTATTATTTACAACACGAACTAGTAAAAATGACTCCATGCTAATCCTAATGTAGTTGAATTTTTGACACTTGCATTTATTTGTCAAAATTATTGGTTATGTTGTACGCACCGCATGCGCAAACGCCAAAATTTGTAAATTGTACAACACCGCATGCGCACCAGTAAAAATATTAAAAATATAATTAAAGAAAAAGGTATGGATGGCTCTGATGTTTTTTTTCTCAGCCGTTTTACAAGGTTTTATAACATATTGGAGTGAATTGTACATTGTATATAGTATTATATACACCAAAAATGGTAACGATTACAGATTTGTCAAAATTCGTGGCGTAACAGAAACGCCAAAATTTGTTAATTGTGCAACACTCAGCAGTTGTAACAGCTACATATATTTACTACACTATGGTAGTAAAAATTACTATACGTTAGAGCTGAATACATCAAAGTGTGTTATCTGCTGTTACATTTGTCGTTATAGTGAACACAAAGTGCAGTAAAAATATTACTAGTTTAGTGTTGTAAATTTTACACCACTATTTTTTTTCCGTGTAGTTCCTAAAGACTAAATTTTAGTAGACTTTTAAAAATTCTCTACTCAATTTTCACTCGGCTCTCATTAATTTTCTAACTATTTCCCTTCACGAGTAAATTTCAAAAAAATTTATTAAATAATCAAAATGTTATCCCTACAAGCATTAGAAAGAACATTGAAAAGGCAAACTAATTGAGTCGTTTCACAATTAGATCACAATAAAAACGCTTTTTGTCTAACTGTTTATTATCATTTTAATCAAATGACGTGACGAATATAAATGATTTCCTCGCCACCACAGAAACCGACGACATCCTGTTATTCCATTTACGTCCCTAATTTCAATCAACTCGCCACATTGTGGCCGTCAAACGCGCGTTTACAACACTAACACAAAACGAGCTAACATTTAAAGCGAAGAAAAAAATAAATGAAAAGTGTTTCGAAACGAAATAATCAACAATTAATTGTTGTACATTGCAAAATTTGAATTTCAACGCCAAATTACACCGAGTGTAGTTTGAAAAGCTACACGCAGCGTGCACGTCGAACCATTTTTTTTAAATGAAATCGAGTTCAGTGGATGCAGAGAGAGTGGATGTCAAAGTAGGCGTCAACAGCGATCGGGTTTCGTTTGTTTCAAACGATTCGCATGAAAATTTGCGTTAGTCAGTGGGAAAATTCGCCGTTTGCTCACACGACTCGGCGAAAATCGAAATTTTCGGTGGAAAAATGTTGATGCTGTGCGATATAATTGACCGAATTACCACCAGCTGCGATTCGAAGCCCACAGTGAGCTGTGACATTTGTTGAGGGCGCAAAATTTTCCCCCATTGGTTATGAGCGAGACGACATCGAAACATGGGAAAATTGTTGAGCTTATTAGCACGTGATGATTCGACGTGTTGTGCACCGCAACGCTACGAGGTTTTCCTGGACTTTGAAAATGCAGCGCCCACGGACACGGAACGGGACGTTTACGAGGATGTGCAACGCGTACTCAAACAATCCGACTCGGTTTTGGAAGAGATTCAAAACTACAAGGTTTGTGTTTACGGCCATATCAATTACATGGTTGATTTAATTTTTTTTTTTTAATTTTAGGGAGCTGGAAAGGAAATTCGCGAGGCGATTGCAATGCCCGTGCCCGAGGTGCAACAGAAAGCCTGGGCCGTGGTCGCACCGTTGGTCGCCAAGCTTCGCAAGTGCTATGAATTTTCACGGGAACTCGAACGAGTCGTGCCCCGACTTTTGGGTAAACTATGTGGAGGTTCAATGAGTCCCACACAGCATCTGGAAACGCAACAAGCCCTCGTCAAACAACTAGCCGAAATTCTCGAATTCGTTCTCAAATTCGATGAGTACAAAATGAAAACGCCCGCCATTCAAAATGACTTTAGTTACTATCGTCGTACCGTGTCACGACAACAAATATGCGGCTCGTCAGGGTCAAATTTGTCGTCGAACTCGATCAGTTCCGAACTGGCCAATCGCATGTCGTTGTTTTATGCTCATGCAACTCCAATGCTTCGGGTGCTCAGTGAGGCAACGTCGACGTTTGTCAAGGAAAACGCTGATATTCCTGTGGAAAACACCACCGAAACGTTGGGGACGATGGCTAAAGTTTGTCTACGAATGCTCGAAAATCCGTATGTATTTGACACAATTTAACGCTCCACTAACTCAAAATTTCTAAATCATACTAGAAATTAAACCGAGCATGCCTCGGCTAATTTCGATAATTAAACGACTTAATCAATTAAATCATAATAATGCATGAAAAACTGGGTGCATTAGAAGTTTGCTTCTAATTAAAAAATACACTTTGAGTATACGTCTCTTAACACGTTCAGGTAACTTTGGTTGCCTACCTATAAAATCCAAAGATAAAGCTTTTTGACGTGATAACGTCTTATAAATTGATGAACTACGACAACAAGTCTGAAAAAGTTCGGCCATTTTGTCACGTTACCTACATTTGAACCTGTGCGTGCAAGCGAGAACGCGATACAAGTGATAGAGAGGCACGATATTATTGTTGAATCCTAGGCAACGTAAGGATGGGCAAATGTATAAAATATATCGATATATATCGTATCGATTTTTACAAGCAATATCGATAGATGCAGAGTAAAAAATATCGATACTTCGATATATCGATATTTTCATCTCAAAACGCGATTACTTGAAAAATTGTCAATAACTATAAGTGGAATAAATTATAATTATCATATAAAATATAATAAAGCTTTTAAAAAAATCTCGAATTTGATATTCGGAAATAAATATCAACTATAGATATTTTGATATATCGATAGTTGGTGCCCTTATCTAAGACAACGTGTTTTGTGTTTTTCTTTTACAATTTATTTAATAAGATTTAATTGATTATTTCCCTCATAATTTTCAGTCTGATTTCATTTTGAAAAAATTGTTAATTTTCAATTAACTCCTTTGTATTATACAAAGTAATGATAATTTAGTGATAATAATTCAATTCATAAAAGTACGCAATTTTTTATCAATTAGGTGTTCTTTATGACGTTATCACGTAAAACTATCGTCCGTTAACCGACTTTACAGACAACCAATTTTTTTTTTTAAGTCGCTTTAACAGCTTAGGTCATATCACGACTGTCTAAACAGAGAAAATTTCTGTTGGTCAATTTTTTTTTAATCTTAGGCCTATGATCTTATGTCTAGGATTCAACGGGAATCGAACCCGTACCACTTGACGCATGAAGTGAAGAGAACTACTGCTCTAGCCACTGCGCCAATAGGTGGCTAATTTTTTTTTCAGTAAAATTAAACAAGTCAATCGTAAAAAATACTTTTTACAGCATCTTAAGCCTTTTAAGCTTCACATCTGTGCATCATAAATAAATTTTTTTATTACTAATTTTATTAGATCCATTGAAGTTTATAGAAAAGTCTATTAAAGTCTATATTGAAATCTGTAGAATCTATTGAAATCTATGAAATTTGTGGCAACGACATACATACATTGCACATTACACATAGCGATCAGTAAGTGTAGAAAAGGCTTAAGAATAAAAATTCTTAGAGATTCATCAAGTTTAGTTACATTTTTTAAAAATATATTTTGTTTAATATTGACCTGTCATTGATATTATTAGACTAAAGTTTGAATTGATTTGAGGTCAAATTTAAGTAGCTTGAAAAGCAAGGCAAGTACAGTGGTACCTCGACATAAGAGTTTAATTCGTTCCGCAACCTGGCTCGTATCTCGAATTTTATCTTTTATCTCAATTAAAAAGATCAGATGCACGACCTGTTGCAACTTTTTTCGAGACCTTCGACCTGCTAAACCGAACTCGTATCTCGAATTTCGCTCGTAACTCAAAGCAAAAAATCACTCGTATCTCGAAAAACTCGTATGTTGGGGCACTCGTATGTCGAGGTACCACTGTAGTAAATCTCTGTTTTAAATCAAATATTGAGAGAAAAATGTAGACGGACATGACGCCTGATGAGATAGCAATGGCAGCCCCTGGGCAGGTGCTGGCTTTCTTTAAAATCCTGATACTCCCCTAGTTAAGACAGAGGGTCACATCACAATAGACCTCATTGGTCGCGGTAATAAAGGGAAGAAATATCCTAAGATCCGTAGAACGGAAACAAAAGACAGCATGTATCTACTCACATGTATAGACTCAACATAAAATAAATTAAGTTGTAAAGTAAATGTTTTAAGTTAAAGAACTAAACTGCGCTCTTATATGTAAGAACAGGACCGTGACTAAGCAGAGGCACTTGCTGTGGGTCTAGATCAAAGTGAAGTCCCGAATAGCTTTTCAAAAAAAAAAAAAAAAAAACTTTGCTTACTTCACTTTTGATAATTTAACGACATATTTAAGTCTTTCCCAGATCCATAAAAAGTTTCATAAGACCCTGTATGAAATTAGTAAAATATTAGATTGGCCAGAAAGTAACTTTGGTTTGCACTAGTAGTTAGCATTATGTTTAATTCGTTATTCTTTTTTCATTATTAGAATTTTTTTCTTTAAAGATTTTGTTGTCGATACCTTTAGGTCGCTATAAAAACTAATTTCGTGTAATTTTGTTCACAGCTGTCGTTTCTAATAAGAAGCCCAAAAATAAGCATTTTCCCCATATTTTACTTTTTTATTTTCATAAAGGCAAGAAAGCGGCTGAGGCTCACAAAGAGATGTGTGAAGGTTATGGTGTTGATTGTTTAACAGATTGCACTTGTCAGAATTGGTTTCATTCTGGACATTTCTCACTGAAAGATGACCAACGTTCTGGTCGACCTTCTAAAGTTGATGATGACAAGATGAAAACGATAATTGAATAGAATCGTCACAGAATTGTGCGAGAGATTGCAAAACAATTAAATGTATCACACACAACAATTAAAAATCATATAAGACGTCGTTTGGACTTGTTAAGAAGATCGATATTAAGGTTCCATACGAATTGAAAGAAATTCACCCCACCCAACGAATCAATGCTTGTGATACGCATTTCAAACGTAATGCAATCTACCCTTCTTTGTAACAAATTATCACTGTCGGTGAAAAATAGATCGTCTACAATAACGTTAATAGAATAAGATTAGCCGCTTTCTTGCCTTTATGAAAATAACAAAGTAAAATGTGTCGAAAATGATTATTTTTGAACTATATGTTAAAACTAACAGTAAACTGAAAATTGTAAACTAAATTACACGAAATTAGTTTCTATAGCGACTTTAAAGTATCGACAACCAAATCTTAAAAGAAAAAAAATTCTAACATAACGCTAACTACTAGAGCAAACCGGAATTACCTTCTTGCTAACTTAATATTTGTTATTATTTTACCATTTTAGTCTTATCAAATTTGTAAGTCCTTATAAAGTGTATGATTTCTATTTTGTTTATTACGTAAACTGGTTATGAAATTGGGTTTTTATGACGGAAACATGAAAATTCCCATCACAGATGCATTTTCATTTAAGTAAAATTGCAAGGTAAAAATATCGAGGTTTTGTTTAGATATTTTGAGTTGAACAAATGAAATATGTACTAAATGTGTTATCAACAGGAAATTAAACAGGATGTCTAATGTGATATTTTTTTTTTTTGTTTTTAGGAAGTTAGTCGGTCAATTTGAGCACGAGGAGACACAACATTTGGTGTTGCGCGTTATGGTCGGCCTGGTGATTTTATACGATCACGTTCATCCCGTGGGCGCATTTGCACGTGGTGCCCACGTGGACGTTAAGGGTTGCGTGCGACTGTTACAAACGCAGCCACCGGCACGAGCCGAGCCCCTACTAAACGCATTACGTTACACCACCAAGCATTTGAACGAGGAGAACACACCAAAGAACATAAAAAATCTTCTAGCAGCATAACGCTGCCCGCCCGCATACTGGGCATGATGACATCACTCAACATCACAACGTCATATCGGATATTTCTATGATATTTTTTAAATTATTTTATTTTTCTATTTTTTTATTAATAATTATAATAATATACTAGAATGATGTCGAGGAAAATTTGAACAATCAGCACTGCCAATTTTATCGAGTCGATTCGACAAAACGCACACGTTTCGAATTGTTTCAAATTTTTTGCTTTGCTTTAAAAACTACGATTAAATGAAAAAAAAACTGATAAGAACTGAATACTATATATAGATAAGGAAAAGAATGAAATTATTGTGATCTCGATTAAACGAAAAAAGACAGACGTAAATGATTTTTTTACATCACAAGAAGCGTGATAACGCTTCATGCCTATAAATATATATATATAAATTAATAACTATTAGTACGATTTGATGTAACTTATATCCAAATCAATGATTTAACTAACAAGGGGAGGACACGACATGGGAAACGGACTTTCGAATGAGACTTTGTGTAATTGTAGTAACCCTTTAGGATATTCACCGCCTAAAGTTTTTCATCCGAATGGCCAGCCGTTTCGGAGAAATTAATTTTTAAAATTTGTAATTTTTTAACGTACTTTTCTTTAAACTTGTTATAATCTACTGTTATAATCTGAATGGAATGTTCAGTGTTCGAAACTCAATTTTTATTTTTTTTGTAATTTTTTTTTTTTTACTTTTAATTATCGATCCTTTAAGCAATTAAACTAATTTATTTATAGAGAAAATGTATTTATTACATCAAATAATATTTCAAAAACAAAATTTATTTTACAATGTAATCAATTACCTACTACAAATAAAAGATTAAATAACGAATGCTTTTAAAAAATTGGATATAATAAATACATTTTCTCTATGAATAAATTAGTTTAATTGCTTAAAGGACCAATAATTAATATAAAAAAAAATTTTTTTTTAAAAATCCCAAAAAAAATAAAAATTGAGTTTCGAACACTGAAAATTCCATTCGGATTTAAACAGTAGAGCGTAACTAAACCACTACTTCATTTTGATAAGTTTAAAGAATATAAACTACGTTCAAAAAATTACAAATTTTAAAAATTAATTTCTCCGAACCGGCTGGCCATTCGGATGAATTACTTTAGGAGGTGAATACCCCAAAGGGGTACTACAATTACACCAAGTCTCATTCCAAAGTCCGTTTCCTATGTCGTGCCCTCCCTTTGTAAGAAAAAGTTCAACCAAATACTCACTTGTTCATTCATAACTAGTATTAAATTGTGTATTATTGTAATAATGATAGCATAAAATTTGTATATTTCCAGAAAAAAAATTTAACGGGAATTTTAGGATAAATTTTTTTCAATTAATCGTTATATAAATTTAAAAAGAAATTATAACTCGTTGGAGAGTATAAAAAAAAATGTATGATATATAAATATATAAATATAAATGAAAAAAATTAATTTATAAGTTCTAGTTACCAAAATTAATGTACAATTTTTAAGTAAAATGAAATTAGAGCAAAAAAGAGATTTTTTAAAACTGATAAACGGTGTTCTTATTTATATTTATTTCATTTATTTTAAATTATTAAAAATTAAATTAAATAACAAGTCAAGTCATTTGGGTAACATATTAAAGTAAGGGGGGAGAAAATGGAAAAATGGTTGGGTTGACTTAAATTAAAAATTAACTAAATGTTTTTTAAACTAGGTGAAGATGTCATGTGCAAGAATTAGCTGTTGGCCGGGGTTTTAATATTAATTTCCCCGATTCGTCACAGGACATGTTGAAATCACCCAAAACTGTACGAGTGCGGGCCGTGATTATAGACGGTGCAATGACCCGTTTATGAATTCCCATCGCAAATAAAAACACTAAAAAGAAATATTTACTTTCTTATAGTCTCGAAACATGTCATGTCAAGGGGCCATTCATAAATTACGTCACACGAATTTCATGATTTTTCGACCCCCTCCGCCGTCCTTCTCCTTAGTGTGACGTCACAAAATTTAGGATTCCTCCTACATGGGGTGGACAATTTTACGAGACGTGCGGTTCGCCCGAATTTTAGTACGGCGCATTGAACAGAGATGGCGGGGCAATGTCCAAAATGCATTTCAGCATTACGGACTTGCGCTGTGATGATAAAATAGACCGACACTAACGCCTCTAAAAACAACGCGCGGAACTAACATTCCAAATTAATTTGACGTTTATTTAACATATTTTTCCGAATCTCTGTTTGTGTAATAAATTTGTATTTTTATGACTAATTAATGGCTGAAATACTGTGAAAAAAATTTAATAAAATCCAAAGAAAGTTGCAAGAAGTTCATGAAATATGTCGGTCATCATTTTTCTAGTGAAAAATTTATGCATGCCATGAAAACGAAGCTCAATAGAAATTGCCAAATAAAGTAAGTAGGTAATTTTTAAAGTTAATGATTTCTTAACCTTAATCATGCCTTGTTTTACATAATTGTTATAATTTATTCTTTTTTTTTTGATTAATTTCAGAATTCCAGATTTCGTGATAACCAGGAATATGCAAGAAATGCAGACGTTATTTTCATCCCTAAACTCAAAATAGTATGATAACAGCTACAGCAAAATTCGAGTAAAGTAATAATTTATTTAATAATAATATTTCGTTTTCGCAGTTGTTAATTTATAAGTATTTCCTATGTAAATTGCATATATTTTTTTCTAAATAAAATATTTAAATAAACGATTAAAGTATTTTTAATTTAATTATAAAAATAAATAAAATCAAAGATAAAAAATCGCGCGCGCCTAGTTAAAAATAAACGACACTAACGCCTCTGAGAACAACGCGCCGTACTAATACTCCACGAGCTACCGCAGTTTAACACTGAGTGTCCCTCCCATGCCCTCCAATCCCCTTGTCAAACAATTACACACTCGACGACCCCTCCCGCCCCCTTAACGTGTGACGCGTTATTTATGGATGGCCCCTAAGGAGCATTGGACTTGTTTGGAATTGAAATGGAAAGTTTGGACTCTTTTTTTCTCGTAAATTTCAGGGGAAATAGGAAAAATAATCGTTTGCTTTCTTTAATATACAATGCGTATTTTCAAGCATGGAACATTTTGAAAAGTAAATCCCTATGAGGGGATTTAAATTTTGCCTACGTTTATACAGCGTACTAATCATATACCCTAATTTAATTATAAACAATTTTCAATTCTGAAAATTTGCATTGTAAACTATGGAAGGCTGAACCAAAGGTTTATCTAGGAAAAAAACGCACACACATACTTAACGTAAGGGACGCCAACGCGAAAAAGGGATGATTCCAGAGGCTTTGAATGAATGGAACAGCAGCCGTTTCAGGGTCTGTTAACCAATGCCAAGCACCGGCTGCAGTACAAATTGAGATCACAACCAAAATAACTATAAAAAAATTGTATTGTTAGCAACTTGAACTTTTTTTCATATATCTACAATAACTTACTTCGCCATCGCGTTGCTGCTGGCTGCAAATGAGCGATTACTTCAGTCAATCTGCGTTCAAACGCTTTCAGATCTACAATTAAAAGAATAAAACCAATTAAGTAAAGTCAGAGCAATAAACTTACAACATAAAACCTTCACAAGCTGTTTGCTCCATTGACATAATATATTAACGAGAAATAATCAATTAGCAAATTTAAATCTTTATCATACTTTCTCAATGAAAATTTCCCGATATTAAATTATTTAATCAATTATTGCCTACTAAAAAGAAAAACTGTCACTTTCAGATTTGTCCTTTTAAGACGGTTATTACTCTTCCTTTTTTAACTCATGTCCACATATATCTGCGTATTTCTCTTTAAAATCTATTAAGTTCTAATATCTTTTAACCCTTTTAACTGTATGATAGAGTTCTACAACATTGCAAAAGGAACAAGTACTGCAATGAAATCGTACTATACAACCAAAGACATTGAAAAGGTGTTTCTTTAATATTCATCAATTGTACTTAAGTATAAAATTCACGACACACCTTTAAAATATATTGGGTTGTACACCAAATCAGATAGTACTGCGAAATTAAACTTTTACATATTTTCAAAGTTTTCAAAATTTAAAATTTTTATTTTAAAAAGACTAAATGAAAATTTATTTCTAAGGAAATAAGCTAGAGAAGAATTTTTCATTGATTTCTCTATGTCAATAATCAATTTGAAAATTCTCATGTAATTTCATCATCAAATTCATTAATCATTTTTCCATACTATTACGGTTATTAGTCATCTGAAACTTAAATAAAAATCATTCGAGAGTAAAATTTAAATAATTTCTTTCACTAACGCCTCAATTTATTCATGGAAATTTGAACTTTCGACTTGTTTCTGACGACATTAACCCACTATCAATATAATTTTGGAAATTTAATAACTACTAGCCAGTGATTTGCCAACATTTAAATGCTTACATTAAAGAAAACCTTAATTTTAATGTTCCTCATTTTCCACTCGATCAAACGTTATGGAAATCAATAAACTCGCTAATTGAAGAATTAAAAAATTAATCAAAAAAGAGTGAGGTTAATTTTATGCTGGAAAAAATAAAACGTCAATAAGTGCATTTTGTGAGTGGGTCGATGAATTTTTCGTGTGAATGATAATCGAATAGTTTTCACTAAAGTTTTTTTTTTGAAAAATAAAAACCTTTAAAAAATCCCACACTTTCAAGTCTCAAAGAACAATTGAATCGCGTGGTCGTTTTTCTTTTTGAAACTAACCATAAAAATTTGCTGACTTGTCATCGCACAATCTACGTGAATTTTTATTTTTTTGTTAATTTACGTTAATTTATAAACAAATTACATGATGAGTGGTGAAAATAACGATTTTCTCGAGCCATCGCTGCGCAACATCATCGAACAGCGGTCATTGAAATGGATTTTTGTCGGAGGTAAAGGTGGAGTCGGGAAAACTACGTGCAGGTAGTAAACCTTAACTAACCATTTTTTTTTTATATAACTAATTGTTTTAATTTAGTTGTAGTCTAGCAGTGCAATTAGCTCGCGTCCGCGAATCAGTCCTCATAATTTCAACCGATCCCGCCCATAACATTTCCGATGCCTTTGACCAGAAATTCTCGAAAATCCCAACCAAAGTCAATGGTTTCGACAACCTCTATGCAATGGAAATCGACCCAAAAGTTGGCTTCAACGAGCTACCCGACGAGTATTTCGAAGGCAACGAAGCGATGAAACTCAGCAAAGAAATCATGCAAGAGATAATCGGCACATTTCCCGGAATTGACGAAGCTATGAGCTTCGCCGAAGTTATGAAGTATTTTTTGCATACCAACCAAATTACCACATTTCTCTAACTAAATTTTTTTTTTCAGATTGGTACAAAGTATGAACTTTTCCACAGTTGTCTTTGACACGGCGCCCACGGGACACACATTACGATTGCTCTCGTTTCCGCAAGTCGTCGAGAAGGGCTTGGGTAAACTGTTGCGTCTCAAAGCGAAAATTTTCCCGTTTGTTACACAAATGTCATCACTCTTTGGCCTTAGCGATTTCAATCCCGATCAAATATCCAATAAAATGGAAGAGATGCTCGCGATAATTCGACAAGTCAATGAACAATTTAAAAATGCAGTACGTAAAAGCTATAATAACATTTTTTTCTAATATTAAAACTATCATCAACCACTAAAAACCACTTGGAATCATATAACCTCTGGAGAAGACTTCCAAAAATTGGTTAGGTGTAGGTTGCAATTTTCAGTCATATACAAATTGAATTTGGTATTGAAACCAAATGTTTTCAAATTTCTGTTCTTACAACCTCAAATTCTAACAGGGTCTAAAGTGGAACTTTACCCAAAAATTTGTATTTAAATTTAATATTTAACCGATATTATTATATAACAGTATAAAAATTGCCTTTGAATCACCTAAAATCATAAAACCTTCAAAGAAGATGTCCATAAATATGACTCAGAACGTTGCTGAATTGAAAATAAGTTGACATAGTAAAATTTTTTTATCCGTATTAATCTGATTGTTTATTTCGATGACTCAGAAACTAATATGAAACTTTGATTTTAATTTTTAAAAAGCTAACATTACATTTTATTCAATACAAAAACTATCATGAACGTCTTAAAAACCACTTGGAATCATAAAACCTCTGACGAAGACTTTCAAAAATTGGTTAGGTGTACGTTGGAATTTTAATACATATACAAATCGAAGTGGGTATTGATTATTTGGCTCATTTGACTGAATGTGCACTTACTGACACCGCAAAGTTTTACACAAAACCAAATGTCTTAACCACCAAATTCCTATTCTTACAACCTCAAATTCTAACAGGGTCTCAAGTGGAACTTTGCCCAAAAATTTGTATTTAAATTTAATATTTAACCGATATAACAGTAAAAATCGCCTTTGAATCACTTAGAATCATATAACCTTCGAAGAAGATGTCCATAAATATGACTTAGAAACTAATATCAAACTTTGATTTTAAATTTTAAATGATAACACAATCTGATCAAGACTTAATTAAACCTAGTTTCTGAAGATGATGTCATGTTTTTAGAAACGTATTCAGTATTCATAGCGAAAAAATCAGCCTGAAATACTTAGAATCATATCACCTCTGAAGAATATGTCCAATACTATCATGAACATCTTAAAAACTACTTGGAAATCGTAAAACCTCTGAAGAAGACTTTCAAAAATTGATTGGGTGTACGTTGCAATTTTCAGTCATATACAAATCGAATTGGGTATTGATTATTTGGCTCATTTGACTGAATGTGCACTTACTGACACCGCAAAGTTCAAACCAAATGTCCTAAACACCAAATTCCTACAACCTCAAATTCTAACAGGGTCTAAAGTGGAACTTTACCCAAAAATTTGTATTTAAATTTAATATTTAACCGATATTAATATGTAACAGTTAAAATCGCCTTTGAATCACCTAGAATCATAAAACCTCCGAAGAAGATGTCCATAAATATGACTTAGAAACTAATATCAAACATTGATTTTAAATTTTAAACGATTACAAAATCTGACCAAGACTTAGAATCATATCACCGCTGAAGAAGATGTCCAAAAGTATGACTTGAAACCTAATATTAAACTTTAGTTGTTAATTTTAAACGATTGAAAGACCTTTTAACAAACTAATGTACCCTAATTACTGAAGATGATGTCATTTTTTTTAAGGAGCAAACAACGTTCGTGTGCGTTTGTATCGCCGAATTTCTATCACTGTACGAAACCGAGCGACTCGTCCAGGAGCTGACCAAGTGTGGCATGGACACGCACAACATCATCGTCAATCAACTCCTGTTCCGAAACAACAACGAGACGGAGCCCCGGTGTAAAATGTGTGAGGCGCGTTGCAACGTCCAGGCCAAGTATCTGGATCAGATCGACGATTTATACGAGGACTTCCACGTGACAAAGTTGCCGTTGTTGGACCGAGAAGTGCGCGGTGTCGAGCAAGTGAAATTGTTTTCCGAGAATCTTTTAAAGCCATATCAACCGGGTCAATAGTAAATAGTTTCAATTATTATCTTTTATCTTTGTTGGTGGAATTGTTATGCGAACGAGACGGAAAAAGAGAGCAAATGCTATATTATTATTATATATTTATTACTTAATAGAAAATATCGAAACTGTTGCTGGGGGGCAATCACGTGGAGAAGATGCTTCAATGTCGAGCATTGTATTTTGCAAAAAATCATTACTGTACATTTTCTTTATTTAAAAATATACATTTTTAAAATAGGCTCGATTTTATGCTTAATTTTTTTTGCCTCTTCCACTTCCTCATCCATTCATTATATGTAAGATGACCCTGAATACCTCTCACTTTCTACGTATCAGTTTAGAACAGGTTTTTATTGTTGCTAGTTATTATAATATCATGAACCGATTAATTCATACAAGACCATTGAATGGTAAGAAAATCTTAAATTTCATTTAGAAAATTATTTACGATCTATTTTGAAGGCATTTTCATCAGCCAATTGGTTCGAACGAACCATTCAAAAGCGGCGCAAGACTTTAAAAATATTTTAGCTGAGCAAATCGGGTCGATTAAAAAAGCCGGAACGTGGAAGAATGAACGAGTGATCACTTCGCCGCAACAGATGGAAATTTCCGTCGATGGTCACTCGAGCAAATTTCTCAACTTTTGTGCCAACAACTATCTAGGACTATCGGTATGAACGCATTTAACAACCAAAGAAGATTTTTGATTTTATTTTAAACGGTCAAAAAAAAATCGCTAACAATTTGCATTTTTACGTTTCAAGAGGTGCAAAATCCAATTTCAGTTACAACTACTAGTTGGTCAGTCAAAATCGACATAAAAAATCACTAAATTCGCAAACCATGATGTATTTCTGATTTTTTAGTATGTTCTTTGGACCCATTCTCAAGTTTGCAACGCTCAAAAAGTTGAAGAAAAATTTTTATACAGGAAATTGTTGAACTTGTTTTAGGTTCTGCACGGTATCTCCTAATCCATGTATTTTCTAACCGACTTAAAAAAAAGGAGGTTCTCAATTCGACAATGTTTTTTTTTTAATGTTTGTTACCTCAGAACTTTTGACTGGGTGATCCGATTTTGATGATCCTTTTATTATTTGAAGCCTGGTGCTTTCCGTGTATTCTCATTTTAATTTGAAGCAAATCTTTCACTTCTAAAGGGTTGAAAACTAAGGGATGAAATATTAACTTTTTATTGGATGACTCGATTTTGATAATTCTATTTTTATTTGAAAGCTGATGATTTCCGTGCGGTCAAATTTTAATCTGAAGAACATCTAAGCCCTACTTTTAGGCCAGTGCAGCCATCTCTCAGCACTTCTTCTTGTATTTACAAGAGAGGAGTTCTAGGAGCTTGCCAACTGGTAATGTGGATGACTCCCAGCCGAGTTCATAAATGTTTAAAAATCACTTCAGGCAATAAAAAAGTGTTTAGGTACATTTCTTAGAAAATACGATTTTACTTTTTATGAGTTCTCTAAGATTTTAAGTGAACTACGAGGCTTACAGACCCCACTCAGCAGTTAATTTAAAGCTAATTAAATTGCCTACAAATAATATTCTGCAAGTTCTGCTCGTAGGATCAATAGTTACGACTTAATTTCGGTCCACCCATTGACTTGTAGAGCTCCGGTCGGGCTTAATTTGTAACAAATTTGATGCTCTTAAAAAACGTACAGAATAACTTTCGAAGCAAAATGCATGGATTCGGAGTTATAGCATATAATATGCATATTTATTTAGTCGAAAAATGGTTTATTTGTTGTCGCACTTATTGTTAAAATGGGTCATTAACCGTTGATCTTACGAGCAAAACTTGTTGAATATAATTTGTAGGAAATTTAATTAGCTTTAAATTAAGTGCAGAGCGGGATCTGTGAGCCTCGTAGTTCTTTCCAAATCTTAAAAAAAATACCATAAACGGGAAAATCTAATTTTTCCAGAAATGTGCCTTAACACTTTTTTGATGCATGAAGTGATTTTTAAACATGTGACCTCGGCTGGACTCATCCACATTGCCAGTCGTCGAGCTCCTGGCGCCGCAGATCTCCTAAAACTCCACTCTTATAAACACAAGAAGGGGTGCAGAGGTGGTTGCACTTGCCTGAAAGCAGGTCTTATAGAACGAGAGCTAGCGACGTCGAAACAAAAAGAAATTTAGGTCGGCCAGTTTTTATATATGCTATCTCTCGCACTATCCCGGACATCATACGGGCTGTCGGGAAGGGCTGCGTTTATTAGTGCGCATCGCACCTGACAGGTAAAATATTGAAATTTTCAGGAAAAAGAAAAAGTTTCAGATGAAAATAGTAGAAGTTAATATTTCATCCCTTAGTTTTGAATGCCTTAGAAGTGAACGATTTCCTTCAAATTAAAATGAAACTACACAAGAAGCATCAGCTTTCAAATGAAAAAATAATTATCAAAATTGAGCTATCCAATAAGAAGTTAATATTTCATCCCTTAGTTTTCAACCCCTTACAAGTGAACGATTTTCTTCATAAAATGGGACCAAACGGGAAGCACCAGCTTTCAAATAAAAAAAAATCATCAAAATCGCTTCACCCAGTCGAAAATTCTGAGGTAACAAACATAAAAAAAAAAGAAACAGTCGAATTGAGAACTTCCTTCTTTTTTTGAAGTCGGTTAAAAAGAAAAGGTTTCAGTTGAAATTTGTAGAAAATAACATTTTACTTCAAAAATGTCCAGTGACAAATTTTTGTAAAGTGGCTAGTTTTCCCGCTACAAGCTTGTAAAGCTCATTGTGTACATGTCGGCAGAACGGCTGTATCTCTGAACGGTCGGCCACTCAAATGACGTCACGTCGAGCCAGCCTTTGCAAGCTTGTAGCGGGCAAACTAGCCACTTTACGAAAATTTGTCACTTGACATTTTTGAAGTAAAATGTTATTTTCTACTAATTTCATCTGAAACTTTTTCTTTTTTCTGAAAATTTCAATATTTTACCTGTCAGGTGCAATGCGCATTAATAAACGCAGCCCTTCCCGACAGCCAGACAACCCGTATGATTTCCGGGATAGTGCGAGAGATAACATATATAAAAACTGGCCAATCTAAAATTCTCCCTCGAAAACGTTGCTAGCTCTTAAACTATTAGGTTCTGCGATGTGTGCAATGAAGAAGACGACTGTGGCAAGCCTCAAAAAAACCCTGATGAACCATCATTGGATACTGGTGTACCCACCAAAATGCTAAAATTTTGAGAGAACTACGAAGCTTACAGAATTTACAGCTAATTAAATTGTCTATCAATTATATTCAGCAAGTTCCGCTGGTAGGATCAATGGTTTCGACGCAACATAGACCCAAAAAAAGACTAAAACTAAAGTTTTCAATTTTTGAAAAAAACTGGTCTATTTTTACAGTGCCGTACCTCGGTAACCTATTCACGTGCAAAGCTCCGGTTGAGCTTAATTTGTAACAAATTTGGTGCTCTTAAAAAGCAGAATCTGAAACAAGTTCTACAATTTCACGGTGTTCCTGTAAAAAATTTTTTTCACAACTTTTTGAGAGTTGCAAACTTGAATATACATAGCCCTAATGGGTCCAAACAGCATACTAAAAAATCGGAGATTCATCATATTTTGCGAATTTAGCGATTTTTTATGTCGATTTTAACTGACCTATAGTGTTAAAATTGATTGATATGAGTTTTTTTTTTTTTTTTTTAGAATAATCAAGAAATTATTGCCGCAGCCCAGAAAGCTTTGGTAGATCTTGGTGGTGGTTTAAGTTCGGTTCGATTCATTTGTGGAACGCAAACAATTCACAAACAACTAGAACAGAAAATCACCGAATTCCATGAACGTGACGACGCCATATTATATCCGTCATGTTTTGACGCCAACGCTGGTCTATTCGAAGCCATTTTAACAAATGAAGATGCCATCATATCCGATGAATTAAACCATGCCTCAATCATCGACGGAATTCGACTGTGTAAAGCCAAAAAGTTGGTCTATAAACATCGAAACATGAATGGTATTTGAGTAAAACATTCCAAGACATTTTTTTCTATTAATTTTTTTTTAGATTTAAAAGAAAAACTAGAAAGTGCCCAAAGTGCTCGGATACGTTTAATCGCGACAGACGGTGTGTTTTCGATGGATGGAAACATTGCACCATTACCAAAAATTGTTGAACTAGCAAAAAAATATAATGCCTTAGTTTTTATTGATGAATGTCACGCGACAGGATTTATGGGTCCAAATGGAAGAGGCACTGAAGATTATTTTAACATACGACAAAGTGTTGATATTATCAATTCAACTTTGGGAAAGGCTTTGGGAGGTGCTGCTGGTGGTTATACAACCGGCACAACAGAACTGATTCAATTGTTGCGGCAAAAAGCGCGACCTTATCTGTTCTCCAATTCAATACCACCAACCGTTGCGGCGATGGGATTAAAAGTAATCGAAATGTTATTATCGACGAATCAACTAGCCGAAGCGATCCAGGCCAACACTAGTCATTTTCGACGACGAATGACCGCCGCTGGATTTACAATCGCCGGCGAAAACCACCCAATCTGCCCGGTGATGTTGGGCGACGCTCAACTTGCAACAAATTTCGCCGATGAACTTCTGAAAAACGGAATTTATGTGATCGGCTTCAGCTATCCAGTGGTACCAAAAGGTGCAGCCCGCATCCGAGTTCAAATCAGCGCCGCTCACACCATCGAACAAATCGATAAAACCGTCGAGATGTTCATCAAAGTGGGACGACAATTGAATGTGATCAAATAAATCGAACAATTGGTTCAATAAAATTTTCTTTACTATTTCTTTTTTTTTTTTTAAATATAATCCTGCACTTTGAAAAATAGTCCACAAGTAAAAACCGAGAAAAAATTTTCTTATCTATTTACATTGTATATTATTTTTAAGTAACAAGTTTAGAGACTAAATCATGCCTTGAGAAAATTTAAAGCTGAGATGAATCAACAAATTATTAACTATCTATCTCATTTCGTTGGTTCAACTTAAAAACTAATAAAATTTTGACTGCAACACTGGTTTAGTTGAATGTATACATTTTCTAGTTCAAATTGGCAATTAACAAAATTAAAATGGCATATTATAGTCCAATCAAACAATAATAATATTGGATATAATTTTCTTTGAGGTATTCTATAAATATCTGTGGAAATATTTTGATAATTTTTTTTTTTTTTGATCGCAATATTTATTTATTCTAATAATAATAAGACGTACGTTTGACGTTGTTGTCCATAGAAAATTTAAAACATATGTACCCCCCCCCCCCGGTGCTGCTCCTAGCGGATCTATTTAAATCTCCCCAGGAAAAGGGCTAATAAGGACGCGACATAAAAAATCCAAAAAAAACAATAACATTTAAGGAAATAATTCGAATTTTTTTTTTTTAAAAGGGGTCATAGTTTTGTTTTTGTCAGGTACAGAGGCGTATTGAAACGTATTCTAAGAACATTTTATTTACTTTCATTTTTATTACTAGGTATTATCAATTATTGGATTTCCAAATTTTAATATTTATTGGTTTTTTAATAAAATAAAAAATTGATGAAGATATTGTTTTTAAAATGCAATTAATCTTTACATATAATAAAATTGTATCTAAGCCGTATAAAAATAAATTTGTTAAATATATTTAGGAAGCAGTAGGTCGTGAAATTTTCTGAACAATATCCTACAATAATTGCGAACGAAGTCGCGGGTACAACTATTATATAATAAAATGTAATTTAAAATTCACATTTTTGAGAAATCTTGTTATTATAGGGTTTTGGGGGGTACTTACATCGAGTCTGTTATCGAAATTTAGAAGTGAAAAATTTTCTGGAAAATTCCTCAAATAAAATACTGCGTTTTTTGCGTAAGTAAAGGGTTTCCGTAGTTGGTGACACCACAAATTTTTGACAATTTTCAACTTTTCGTTAATAATAATAGGTTCATTATCAACGATCTAGAAAACTCTATGCTTACATGAAAAACACCGATGTTCAATTTTATGAAGTTTCCAAATAATTTTCCTGTTTTTGTAACTTTTGATAGCAAATTCGGAATCAACGCCATCGAAAATTCCATGATATAAATTTCTCAAAAAAGCAAATCTTAAATTTATCTTATTTTCCAGAAAATTTCTACTTTTTGTAAATTTCTTCTAGATTTTGGAACAGCGTCCTTTAGACAAACGCAAATTTTAAATCTCTTGAATAATAAGTATATGCAACAATTTTCATTAAGATACAACCAAAGTTTGCCATCCATAAATTACGTCATACGAATTTCATGATTTTGGACCCCCCCCCTCCTTAGTGTGACGGCACATATTTTACAATTTTACATCTACAAATAATTATTGAAATTAAACAGCAGTTCCAAAATTTGTTTTATTTCAATTTAAATGATTTTTTAATAAAATTAACAATTGAAATCGAACATTTCAACAAATAAACAAAAAAAAAAAAACGATTAACTATATTGATTAAATATCCAACTTAATCATCTTGAAAGTCAATTGTCAAATGAAATAAAAACAATATCACCGCCAGGCACGGTGCAGCATTAAGCGGCATTTATCAAAAGGCAATAGTATCGGCGCCTAACACTACACCAAGAAAAAATTCTCTTCGGACAATTAAATGTAAATATTAAATATTTGATTGGCAATGGGTTATCAAATCATTTTGTAGTAGCGTAAATGAAATTGAGGTTTTAGAAGAAAATTTTTTTTCTTAGTGTAGTAGAGCGAGTGGTCTACAAAACAATTTGAACCTTACGTTTCTACAGATAGTAATTTTTTTTTTTTTTTGGTGTTTTAAGTCGCTTTAACAGCTTAGGTCATATCACGACTGTCTAAACACAGACAATTTCTGTTGGTCAATTTTAATCTTAGGTCTATGGTCTTAAGTCTAGGATTCAACGGGAATCGAACCCGTACCACTTGACGCATGAAGTGGAGAGAACTACTGCTCTAGCCACTGCGCCATTAGGTGGCCCTACAGATAGTTTTGCAATCGTTTTTGAGTTTTTCATTAATAGTTCAATTCGTTTCAATCGTGTTTTACTTAACGCTTCGATTAAAATGGATTTTGAAATGTGACGTCCCAAAATTTAGAACTCCTCCCTCCCCTTGCGAAACAATGTCACACTTCGTCAACCCCCTCCCTCCCCCTTAACGTGTGACGTAATTTATGGATGGCCCCTTATTGTAATAAATCTAAAAATATATAAATATGTTGGTGTCAAATGTTGAGTAGTTTGTTTTTATTTGAGTAAATTTAAAATACAAGTCAAGTCTTAAAAGTCATTGTTATTTTCTCTATTTATTTTAAACTCCCCAAACATTTAATAGTGATCGAGTTTACTCACAACAACTGTAAAACAGGCGTCCTACTATTTAACCAAGAGTTTATAGAATACCTAAAAGAAAATTATATCTAAAAGTCAGCCATTCTATAAAAATTTCACAACACTTGGTTGGACTAATACATAACATTTGTATTTGTTAATCGATAGCTAGAGAAATTGATTTGTAAATTTGATCTAATAAGAGTAACAAAGACAAACATTTATGCTTGAAACAACTATATTAGAATAGTACTTGTTCACCTATGTAAATTATTTAAACACAAAATTGCAGTTAATTGCATGCTTCAAGATTTTAAAAAATTGATTTTTACCATGAAACTTACCCCCAAGATAATCACAGTGTTATATACTAAAATTTAAAATTTCATCTCCACTTTAAATAATAAATTATTTTATATCAATTATATTATGTTTAACATTGGCAGGATTGATTTGTATTTTCTCTCGTTTTTTTTTTTCACCAATAAAACTTTTTTATTGCAACCCTGTGCTTTGTGATTGGCACGGTTTTCATTTAATAATTCCAAGCAAATTACTTAACTACTTTCTGTTTCATTTATACAATATATTTAACTAAAACTTACAAAAGACTAGACACATAAGTGAATTCATCAAAACCTCCAAAATTTGAGCGAATCAAAGACACAGACAAAACGATGAATACCAGGACAAGGAAGAATTATAAAAAAAAAAAAAGTGGAACAAATCAAAGGATCTAGACCAAGTAAAAAACAACCGAATACCAATACATTTTCAACAAATCTTTGAAATACTCTTTTAAAAAAATATTCGCTTCTCTCCAAATTAGAAAAAAAATTTGAGCTAATTTTCGACTCGAGACAAAAAAGCGAATAATTACCTAACATATTAATCATAAAATTTTCTCTTATAGAATAAAATCATATCACATAAATAACAAGATTATTTAAATACTAAAAACGTTTCAATTCATTTTATAAAATTGAATATATATTATATTATATATCTCTCTTTTTGATTAAGTTATTTCATTGTTAAGTGGCCATCGAAAATAATAGAAGGATAAAATAAAAAGGAAAGGAAACAAACTCACGCTGGCTGGGAATTTAGAACTTCGGGTTTTGTGTGGGGCTGTGTCGTGATTTCGACGTGCGGCACGTTTGCGGACGCCGCCTTTTTCACAGCTTGTGTTTCATTTGGGGTTGGCAATATCGATTGCGTTTGCGGTGCGGCAATAAGTTTATCGGTTGCACGCACTTTGTCTATTTCCGTCGACAGTTTTTCCGTTTTGGCATTCAAATCAATTAGATCGGTTTGTAATTTAGTAACGCTCGACTTGAGCCCATCGGTGTCTTTCACGTTTGTTTCGACCTAGAAAAAAAAATAAATTTACTTAAATATGAGCATTTCAATGTGAAGATTTCTATTAATCACTTAAGTTATGCTCGGCGATGGGGACGGATAGCAGTGAATGAATAAAAATTAACATTTAAAAGTATCTCTCAATTGCAGGAACAGTACATTTTCCGGGATTGAGAGTTTATAGTTTTTATACTAAACTATTGGCTAGTGATACCTCGCTCACGTAAAATTGGATAAAATTTTTACCGGGGTAACAAGCTTAGGATAACTTTCGTGTAAGGATAAGCAACAATTCGACAACGTTTATCGCAATTCCATGCGAATAGTATTAAAAAAAATTCTTCCAAAGTTACGCAAAGATTTAGAGCTGCGTAAAATAAACCCAAGCCTATCTAATGCATGTTAAACTTATTCCAAGCCACGGAATATTTTTCATTATATTGCTATAAAGGCAGTATTTACAAAATTTGTCATGCTTGAGCTAAGTTTAATTAGCATCAATCCTTCAAATTATCCAAATTGATTTTAATTTTTAGTACATAAGAAGATGTCAAATGGCCGCCATTTTGTTTGTAACAATCAACGCTATTAAAAACTGATTTGATTTAACTTTCGTTTATTACCAACGAAATAATTTTTTTGTGTGTTATTTTAAGTAAAGAACAATTAATTACCTGTCCTGAAAGTTTCGTTATCGAATCCGACATTGATTTTTGATCAGCCGTTGCCTGTGTACAAACACCTTCCAGACGCTTACTGGTTTCACCCAACGTTTCAATTAAAGTCTATAATGAAAAAAAATATTCCATCTCTTTCCCACATAACAATAATCTTATCATTCTTTCTTTATTATTACTTTAATTCAACTTCAAAATAGTACGAGACAAAGCTCGGTTATTTTCGTATTAAATATTTAATAGACAAAATTCGATTTTCTCGAAAAACCTTTGATACTTACATGATCCTTATTTTGATCATCTATGACCCATTGCAATTTATTCGTTAATGTTTCATTCACGGTCGAAATATTAAAGGAAACCTGGGCGATTGCTTTAGCAATCGCTTCATTTTCCGCGACCAACGCTTGGCTTTGACTCGCCTCTGACGATCTATTAGCTTTTTGTAACCCAACCACGGCATTCTACAACCAAAAAAAAAATTTAATTCCAAAAATATAAAGGCACTAAAAAGATAAATACCTGTAAATTGGTTATGTTTTGTACCATAATTTGACTCACACCCAAATGCTGGGTCGTTTGCTCTTTCAACGACGTCACTGTCGTACTCAAATCTTTAATTTCACTGCCGAATTTTGCGACAGACGTTAACAACTGGGCTACGTCATGCGGTAAATTGACCAGCTCGGGGTTGTCTTTCAATCGTAACTGGACTTGATTTAATTCCTCTTTCACCTTCAACACTTGACTTGTAAAATTTTCCAACTGTTTTTTCAAGTTGTCCAGTTGCAACGCCAAGTTGGTTTGGTTCTCTTGAAGACCACGCGAGACCGAATGACACTTTTGTAGGGCTTCGGGAAAACCTTGACTACTTGAAGTTACTGAAAAATATAAGTTGATAAGAACCAGGAAAGTACGTTATAGTTTAAGAGCTAGCAACGTTTTCGAGAGAGTATTTTAGGTCGGCCAGTTTTTATATATGTTATCTCGCACTATCCCGGACATCATACTCTGGCTGTCGGGAGGGGTTGCGTTTATTAGTGCGCATCGCACCTATACAGGTAAAATATTGAAATTTTCAAATATAAATAAAATTATAACAAAATGAAAAACCGACTTCAAAATAAATAAAAAATCTTAAACAAAAAATGCACTAAAAAGTAAAAAAATAATTGCGTATCTTTGCAGAGTCTACAACTTACAAATTATTAGGATGAGATCATGTGCAACTATTGTTATTTTTGGAGTTGGTGTCAGCCAAGAAATACGAATATAGTGGTACTTAGCAATAAACGAGAATACCTTATGAAATTTATTTTTCAAATGAACTTTTACTAGTACTGTGCCAATATCTAGCGGCCTTTAAACTACAAAATACCAATAACCAACTAAACCTTTTTACAAATTAACATTTATATTCATTTCCTTGGCTGACACCAACTCCAAAAATAACAATAGTTGTACATTATCTCATCCTAATAATTTGCAAGTTGTAGTCACTGCAAGGATATACAATTATTTTTTTTACTATTTAGTGCATTTTTTGATTAAGATTTATTTATTTATTTTGAAGTCGGTTTTTTATTTTGTTATAATTTTATTTATTTTTCGATTTTTAGTTATCTGAAGTTTGATAACTGATTTTATTTCTTTGAATATAGGAAAATCTACTAAACGCGCAGCTCATATGAAGCAGAGCCGTTAAATGTTAAAAGTTACTACATCATATTTTTTGCCCTTAAGGGTTGAAACTTTGTGCTTTTAAATTTAATGATAGAACTAAGTAGAATACTCTTTCCGAAAGAAAAAAAAATCATCAAAATCCCTATTTTATTCCCTATTTTCATCCTTAGAGGGTGGATATTTTTCTTCAAATTTAAATGTGAACAATTTAAAGGTACGATGTACGTCATAGAAACAAAATTATCAAAATCGGGTTAGCCAGGAAAAATTTATTATTTCATCCCTTATTTTTAACCCCTTATGAGTGAAGTTTTTTTTTTATAAAAAATGATTATGAGATTAATTTAAAATTATGTTCTACCAATAAAAAAAAGAATTATCAAGCTAATCGAGCTATCCAATAAGAAGTTAATATTTCATCCCTTAGTTTTGAACGCCTTAAAAGTGAACGATTTCCTTCAAACTAAAATGAAACTACACAAGAAGTATCAGCTTTCAAATAAAAAAAGAATTATCAAAATTGAGCTATCCAATAAGAAGTTAGTATTTCATCCCTTAGTTTTCAACCCCTTACAAGTGAAAGATTTTCTTCAAAATAAAATGGGACAAAACGGGAAGCACCAGCTTTCAAATAAAACAAAATAAAATCATCAAAATCGTTTCACCCAGTCAAAAATTCTGAGGTAACAAACATAAAAAAAAAACATACAGTCGAATTGAGAACCTCCTCCTTTTTTTGAAGTCGGTTAAAAAGAAAAAGTTTCAGATGAAATTTGTAGAAAATAACATTTTACATAAAAAATGTCCAGTGGCTAATTTTCGTAAAGTGGCTGGTTTGCCCGCTACAAGCTTGGAAAGGCTGGCTCGACCTGCAGTCATTTGAGTAGCCGACCGTTCAGAGATACAGCCGTTGTACCGACATGTATACAATGAGCTTTACAAGCTTGTAGCGGGCAAACTAGCAACTTGACAAAAATTAGTCACTGGACATTTTTTATCTAAAATGTTATTTTCTACAAATTTCATTTGAAACTTTTTCTTTTTTCTGAAAATTTCAATATTTTAGCTGTCTTAGGTGCGATGCGCACTAATAAACGCAACCCCTCCCGACAGCGAGACAGCCCGTATGATGTCCGGGATAGTGCGAGATAACATATATAAAAACTGGCCGACCTAAAATACTCTCTCAAAAACGTTGCTAGCTCTCGTACTATTAACGAATACATTTTAAATTGGCTTGTTTTTTTTTTAAATTTTCACCTTGGTCAAGCTCGGAACGTAGGGATGTGATTTGTTCACGAACATCGATCAAAAGCCACATTACAGTGATCGTGGCAATGACACAGGTCAATACTAAGACGGCAGTGCAACCCCGAAGCATTGAGAGAAGAATTCGACGACGTGATATACGTGAACCACCGATGCCACCACCGCCACAAACATTACGCGACCTTTTGCCATTACAGCTTCCGATACCGGCCTCGTTGACGCCGACAGAGTTCCAATACGCTTCCTGTTCGTCGGTCGACTCCGACAACAACTGGTCTTGGGAACTGACGCCGTTGCCGGCCGTCGTACTACGCTTATTCACGATAATCGGCCCACCGCCCATACACGAGCGCTTCATCAGCGAATTGGCAACCAGCGCGTCCAACTCCTTTCGTTTCTTCATCTTTTTGCCGGTTCGTAACGGCACGTTCACGTGCACCACATCCATATTTCGTCCCGTGATTGAAAAATTACGATTTAAACGCACGCGAACGCCTCAACCAATTTGTTCATGGTTTCCTACCAAAAAATTTATGGCTCACCAATAGCACATTTGTTTTTTCAAGTTCACTCGTTTTATTATACAGAAAATTCTTTTTTAGTTTCACGGCTATAAGTTTACATTTTCTACAAGATGCAACAAAATACGACCAAGAACTGAAGCGAATCGTAAAAAAATCGTAAAAAGTTCAAACAAACAAAAAAAAAGATGGATTCTCATTGTTATTACCATGGAAACGATAAGTAAATATTAATCAAATAACAATAACAATAAGTGTGACAAGAATAGATAATATAGTAAATAATAATACCAACAAGTAATCTGATTTATTCATCGAAATGGGGATGATCAAAACAAACAAAAGGTCAAGTGCGAGTGAAGCGCGTAGTAGAAGGGTTTCGTATTACGATTGCAATATTTTACTAAAATCGAATGTGTTTAAAGATCTTAAAAGTTAGACGAACCCAGTGGCGTAGCAAACTTAACTCGCGCCCGGGGCACAATACTTTTTACCCCCCCCTCCAATCTAAAAATTTCAAATTTTTCTCTTTCAACACTTAAAAATCACACGATCTAGCTGCACTGCCTGTTGCAAGTGTCACGGATATGAACAGACACGAAAAAAAGTAATATTTTTTAGAAATCAATTATAATAAAAAAAAATATCCAGCAATTTTTTTTAAACTGTAACTTTTTATATATCGTCACAAATTTTTTTGCCTGTCTTTAGGATGTTGCTAAATGTGTGTTACATTCTCGGCAAGTGTTCGCCAGAGCACGTAACACATTGTTAGCTATATAACATGTCGTTTTACCAGAGCTCTTGCGCGAGTTATTACTGAATGTAATGAGCTATTTTCCTCTCCATGACAACGTTTTAGTATATTATAAGTTGTCCTTAATTGTCAATCATTTTTGTATTGGTATTTGTATTTTGATCAGTGTATTGATACAAATGTTATTGTTCACTTGATCATGATAGACAAAGATACAGCTAGTGAGAATAGTGCAAAAATATCCGACGGTGATGTTACAACAGAAAACAACAGGCAGATGATCGATTTAACAATAATCAACAAATTCAATAATGAAAATAACATTCGAGTATTGACATGAATAATGGAAATTCAAAATTAGTTGCAACAGCGCGCGTCAAGTTAGACAGCGAATTCGTGCCACATCCCTTTGCATCGTGGTTTCGTAAAACCACACGATAATTTTTTTGTTTTGCGGACCATTTGACGCCCCTTTATGAGTAGCGCCCGGGACATGATGCCCCCCCCCCCATCGCTACGTCACTGGACGAACCCCAAACATAAAACTTTAAATCTTTTTATAAATTTATAAATGTAAATTCCAAGAAAACCAAGTAAAATATTATATGAAATAAAGAATAAAAAATTATTATTGCTGACAATTGGTATGAACAAATGAATAATCCTGCTGTTTTTAAACGTAAAAAATGGCGGAAAAATAATGTTTTTTTCAGACTGGAGAAATTTTGTGTTTAATTTCCCTTGCAAGCTATAGAAAACAAGAAAAATAAAAGATGTCTGTAAGAAAAACAATTTTCAATTAGTTGGACTAAGATTAGAAAATGAAATAAAAAAGAAAGAACATAGGAAAAACTACAAAATTAAAAAAAAAAAAAAAACATAACCAAAATGCACCTTAAGAGTTGAGTGTCAACTGAGCCCCGAGTAACAACCCCCATTAAAAAAAAAATTGAAATGTAACTAAAACCCAAATTATAAATGTGATACTATTATTACAAATGAAAAAGTTTGGATGTATGTTTGTTACTTAATCACGCCAGAACAGCTGAACGAATTTGGCTGAAATTCAAAACAAAGATGGAACATAGCCTGCAATTGCACATAGGCCAGTTTTTATCATGGAAAACGTATTAATATCCTGAGGGATCCGGATGTTATTTTAAACGGGTGAAGAGATTTGAATGATATTTTGTATAAGAGTAGCGTATTTATAGAAAAGTACAAGGGAAAAAGTTTGCTTTGGAAACATATATAGTTCCTGTAGGATAGTTATAAAACAATGCAAGTGCCTACTGATTCTTACAAACGAACAAGTTAACAATTCTGCGTGAATTTTGTTTGAGATTTTTTTTTCCCCCGTTAGCAGAGAAACAGGTAAGGGTTTGTTTTACCCCGCACTACAGACTTAGGCTTATTGTACTCCTGTTCTGCTCATGTATCCTTGTTGTAAAAGGATTCCTACTTATTCCAGGTTCAACATTCTGCCTAGCCTAGTTTGGGCCTCATTAATGCCATACAGAGAACACTAATTTGTAAGGGCATTCCCGTTAAAAACGACATGAGTCGCATCCCCCCCCCATCCCACACAGTTTGTAGTTGGGGTCTCATTAGATAGTAGATTTGGTGATCCCCACTCCAAGCTCTGGATCCACGAGTGGGGTCATCGCACCAGCCCTAGCGCAAGCATCAGCTTTTTCATTCCCCTCAATTCCCTTAGGCCCCGGCACCAAATTAAGTTTTACTCGATTGTACTTTACCAGGTCCTCCAGGAGTCGACAACACTCCAACACCAACTTAGAGCTAATTCAATGATATTTAGTATAAGCTTATTTATAGAAAAGTACAAGGGAAAAAGTTCGCATTGGAAAAATGTATAGTTCCTGTAGGATAGTTATAAGACAATTCAAGTGTCAATTGTTTCTCATAACCGAAGAAATTAATGATTTTGCGTGATTTTCGTTTGAGATTAGTTAATAAACAGGATAGGAGACTTAGGATAAATTTATGGTTTATATTTCATCCTTGTGAAATAATTTTTCCTACAGGATAGTTAAAAGGTATATGTTTGGTTCTCAGAAAGAAACCAACACGAAAGTGTATTTAGAAAATTTGAATGGCTTAAAAGTGTATACCAGTGGCGTGCGGTCCATACATACTGTAGATGCGCCGCATGCTCTGGGATTGAGACAATTTAAAAAATTACATATTTTATATGATTTATTCATATTTTAATTTACGTAACTGCATGTATTGTAAAATGATTCAAAAATACCAAATACTAAATATGTTTATTATTCATACATTTTTTAATTTACAAAATTATGAAACGTATCGCTCATAAAATTAGCATAGAGTACCACATCGAATGAACGGCAAAAGACCGTTGCCTGCGATTGCTTGGCTAGAATTGGTCGCGCATGCGCACTAGTATGGTTGAGTACTATCTCTTTGGCGTTTCACATTGCCGGTTGACGCTTGTAGATGCGTTTGACGTTTTGAATTTACTAATTGCTACTCATTGTTAATTTTCGTGATTTATTTTGATTTATTTACCCAGAGGCGATAGTAGAATATACTAGAAGAACTATTTTCGTGGTTTTTGGAGGGGTTGAATAAGGAGCGTTGAATAAGGCTAATTTTTAAAAATAAATACATAATATAATACCATGTTTACCAATTAAAAAAATAAATTTAAAAATTTTGGTTTATATTACCCCCTCCTGACCGCAAACCCTGTTTCAAAAGTTACCGTACGCTACTGATGTATACCTAAATTACTATCCCCGATAGTGTATGATTCCTGAGGTACAGTACCAAACAAAAATATTTGTTTCTGGGATAATTTCTTGGCAATAAAAGATTCATATATCCTCAGCAAAATGAGGGAGGATCCGCCAATAGAGTGATGTTATAAAAAATGAAAAAAATCTTCTTGTTATTACCATAGAAACGTCAAGTTTGAAGAAATTAAAGGACCAACTACAATAAGTTCGACAAACATAAATCATATTATAATAGATATAATTAATAGCCAAATTCGATCATAGTAACCCGATTACTCACCTAAATTAGAGCAATAAGAGTAACAAAAACAAACAAACATCCTTATCAAAAAGAGAAAGTGAGATGACAAATAAATATTACCATTATCAATTAAATGAACACGCGTTATTTGATTTTGTTTCACTAATTTTATGTCAACTAGTTTTATCTTTTTTTAATCTAATTTTTGATTAATTTATTGAGAATAACGAAAAATTATACTAAATGAGTGGTTTGAAAAAAAAAAATTTAACACCAGACAAATTACAGTTTTCAAATATTTATCTTTCAATTAAATCAATTACGAGGCTCTTTATCTCGTTTCTAATAAAAAAATGAATAATGCAAATGAAAAAAAAACCAAGATAATAACAACAATGAATATGCATGATAACTGATATGCGTACAACCCACACACATTACTATAGGTACTAAATAAATAATATCAGTCTACCTTTATAATAACATTTTTAAATTAGATACACCTTGAAATTAACTATTTCACTCGTAAAAAACCGAATGATATCATATTCTTATCACCTCCAACAAAAATAAATACAATTAAGTCAAATACATTTTCTACTTGGTCATCAACACCAAATTTTCTGTATAATAAATCGACGATGAAAATAAAAAATGTTACCTTGATAATTTTAGCTGTTGTTACCACTAAATTGTTTACTAAATAGAGCCACAAAACGCACGTAAATTTATGGTCTCGTCGCGAGATAAAATAATGATGAAAATGCAAGCAAATGCGGTCGTAAAATGTTGAGAGAAATTCAAATAACTGGGAACTAATTGCGTTGTGTTGATAAAAAATTGAGACAAACAGCACGTTGTTTGAGACACTGATAAAAAGGTTTTTCGAATATAACAATCAATTAAAATGTTTTCACCCGTTTTTCACGTTCTACGTACGGAATGAGAGATATTGAACGCTTACTAATTTTCCGCTATCATTGATCGAATGCGTGCGCACCGATCGCACAAAATTCAAAATATTCGCCCGACGATAAGTCGATGTTTCAAAATATAAATGCTAGATGGCTACCTTTGACACCCATACAGTGGCGCCACACGAGGAAAACTTTTCAACTATCAATGAAAAAAGCGACCAAGGGAAAATTCATAGTAAAATTATCAAAAATATTTTCAAAATTCCAAACCAATTCAACTTAATTTATAAATAAAAAATTATATTTTAATCAGGATTAAAACTTCGTGTTACCTTTTCGTATTTGGTCTTCCAAATTGTTCATATCTTGATATAACTGGATCGCGACGACACTCACGAAAATGATCCAGAAAATCGCAAAGACAATCCCGATCCATTTTAATACAACTTTCGTACAACCAGCACAACATCCCTTGGAATTTCCGTCGTGATTTTGCGCCTGTCTATCGTGGCTACACCGATAATTTCTACAACAAATATTAACTAATTTATTAAAAAAAAAAAAATAAATAATTACAGAAATCTCACCGTTTCAACTTTTTACGCTTTCGCGGTGCAACAATTTCAGGCAAATCCGAAATACTTGAACTGCTCTCGGTCAAATTTAACAATTTGAAATTTTCATTTTGACTCATTATTTGTTTTAGTGGCAACTTTCAAGGCACATTACATTACGTATTTTCATTAAATATTATAATTATATACTAGTATCTTTAAATTAAATTAATCAATTTCACTTAGGTATGTACAGAGAGGTTAAGAAAATATACTTTTGTGACTAAAGATTGGAAAATTAATTTTTTACTAACTATATCACTTGAATGTTGACAAAATGGAACGAATAAGGCTGACTTGGCGTATGTATTTCACATGTTTACAAGTAAAAAAATTTATTAACGAAAAAACTTAAATGCAATTAAACGAACGGAACGGGTGGACATGTTTATTTAATTCAGTGTCATTCAGTGTAAAACGAGTGGCACGAAGGAATGCATTGGGAACAACCAAATACTGTGTGGTATATACAACCTGATACATTTTAACAATATTTCTACACGAACACAGGCGACAATTTACGATCACAATTAAAACACGTTTATAGTGTACTTAGTTGTAATACAACTACCAACTTTTATTGTAACTATCCGCAGTATTTGCATTTTTTCAAACATTTTAAATTACAACATTTTCTTTTTATAAATAAAATCGAATAAATAACTATGAAAATTGTTTAAGTTTCGAATGACTTATTTAGAATCTTAGAGATCCTATGTAGTCATATAGGGATTCATTCAGATTCATTATTTGGTTTTATTTATAGTTACTTGGAAGTGCGTTCCGTGCGTTCCACTAAAAACTCACAGCCCTCACAACACTCGAAATGTTCTTTTTAATATCTGCTGCGAGGCGTCACAGTACTTTCTTTAATGAAACTCTCTGTTGGTTAAAAGAACTATAAGCACTTTATAACTGTATAAACAGAACTATCTGCATACAGCCTTTATATACCTATATACGAAATCCCACCCTTAACCTCAGAAGCGTCCTTATTTGAATTTTTTCAGGAAAAAGTTTCAAATAAAAGTTGTAGGTATCTAAGAACTATAGAAAGTTTAAAAAAAATCGTTCAAGCCGTTTTCCAAAAATATTGAAAAAGCTCAACAACTCCTAGACTAAAGGGGAGCTTTCCGTTAACCGATTTTAACCAAACCGGCACAACTAGACATAAAATGAAGGCAAATCAGTTAAACGAAATTCTAATAAAGCTTTCGATACGATATGGCTGTCACACACAGACATGTTTCTAAAAACCACTTCTTTGAACTCAGGGGACCTCAAAACTTCTATTTCCGGTGAAAGCTCGAATTCGACCCGATAACAATATTTCTTTTACCATATATGTAGTAGTAAAAGAAAGTAAAAATGGCATAGAGGCAATGGATGAAAGAACGTTTTTATAGCCTTAAGTGGAACGCCTTCAAAGACACCCATAAATTATGACACATGAATTTCCTGACTCCCCCACTTCCTTGTCACATATGGTCACATTTTTTTGCTTCTCCTCTCTGGTTTGACATAAAATATTTTACAATTTTACATCTAGATGTGATTAAATTGAAAGAGCAATTTTCTTAAGCTTTATATAAGAGATAGATTCATTAATTGCCTTAAATTTCAAGCTACTTTTCCTTAATTTGGCTTAAAATCAAGCCAAGAATTGACTTGACAAGTTATTGTAAATGTCAAGCACAATTTGTTTCAGAAAATGTTTATAATTACTTGACTTGATGAACTCCTATAAGATAGAGATTTTTAAGCGTTTTTGTTTACATTTGAGCTCCGTGTTTTTAATACTTTCGATTTTGATATGTGACGTCACGAAACGTATGACCCCTTGTCACACAAATGTCACACTTCGTTGGCCCCCCTTTCCTCTCTTGAAGTGTGCCGTAATTTGAGGAGGGCCGATATAAGAATCTTAAGTATCAAGAAATATTTTGATCATGTTAACATAGAAATTAATTAGAACTTTAAACATTTTAGTTATAGCTTTGGGGGTAATAAGAATTACTCTTATCATAATTTACTACCCCTCAAATAACCACCACTTGTCTACTTTATCTAGTGATAAATCAGGTAAATTCAATCACGATTAATTTTGTTCAAGGCGAACAAATTCAAGAGACTTAATCGCTTCATCTTATTATCCAAGCATGAATTTTGAAGAAATCCTCCAAAAGAATGAATACCATTATGAAATCATAATCTTCTTCTGTCAACGATGTCGCTTTAACGGAAAAATCCACCACTTAAAACACGAGAGAAAAAAAAATTCTTTTTCCCATTTCGTCAACCCGTACTTAAGTGACCATGTCGTTTATATAACGATAATAATCCTGAAGAAAGACAGAGTCTTCGAATCCCGTTATCCCAACTTTCTTGGGCTGCGTGTTGCGTTTTCTTGAAACGACTTCCTCGACATCGCACATCAACTCAATCAGTTCTTACTCGACATCAAGACAAGTTACACGTCCAATATCTTACAAATAGAAAATTTATATATTAAGAGTTAGGTGTATAGTGAAAATTTGTACTTAGACTTGTAACGAAAAAAATGGATCAGAGACTTTTTTTTTTGGTGAGTTAATTTTTTAAAAATTTAAATCCTCATTTTAAAGTCATTGTTGTTATGTCATTGTTACGTCATTTAATATTGTTATAACGGCATTTTGGTAAGGTCTTCATAACGTGGCGCTTAAATTTCCATCGAAATTCGACGACGTCAATGACATGCTTTTCAAGTCATAACACCTACGAATCGGAGCGAGGCCACAACTCCCGTTAGCTTTGCGACCTACATGCCTCCATGTACATATTTAATAATAATAATAATAATACCGAAAAAAGCCGCATAATGCGACACAACTGATTGCACGAAATAATTAAATAGAACGCTCAGTACCTCGATCTATTCAACCATGAAAGTTTACAAAAGAAATCCCTCGAGTAGTCAATGTTCTACCATTATTTACGTAAGAAATAGGTCGACCATTAAAGGAAAAAAAATGGGTGAAGTCATGGATCAATCAACTTCCGATGGAATGTAACGAATTTGGCCTGGAGGCCTCTTTTCTTAAATTGTATAATATGTTATAAGAGATGACCTCTAATCTGGTATTCGTAGGTCGTGTTATATTTAACGGGACTTGAAACTTTTATAATATCTCTTTATGTACCTACACACACAAACACATTTACATTATGCATAATGATAATAACAGCATTATCATCTTAAAATAGCATACTATAAAATGTTGGAACTAGCTTTGTCCTGTTAATTATTCAAATTTGTATACTTATTAAATACTTAATGCTGTGAATGTTCAAACACAAATTTTGAAACTGTTAAATTCTTTCATATGGATTAACGGGCTTTTTTCTTTTTTCGTTTTTTTCGACAACAATTCAATTTAGTGGTTCTTCTCTCGATACATAGATAATATGTGTACAGTTAGAGAGTTAAAAATTTAATTATCGAAACATTTATTAGCGTATATATATATATATATAGTTAAAATAAAAACTAGTCCAAGAAACAATTTAACGAGTTTTCGCAGGCACTAATTTAACGGTTTTTAACGACGAAATTATCTACGGAGAAGGATAATTAAGGTAACACCTAAAATAAATAAATCTAGTTGCCTCAGAATATGGTCATCCATTAAAGACCATTAAGAGATTCAGGAAGCAAGCCATGAATTTTCCACAGGAGCCATAGATTTTTTTCGAATGTCTACCAAATATCGGTATCAGGCGTTTTGATCCCCGAACAAAATATCCCCATGATAAAATATTCTCATAACAAAATATCTTCAGACAAAATATCCCCATGTTTTCGATAAAAACCGGATTTAAAGACAAGATTTTCTTATGGGAAATGATTTCCATAAATCTGTCAATTAAGACGTAACTATATGGGAATTGTCATGTAATTCAAGTTAATTCTTATAAATACCTCCAACAATTAATGCCATAGGGGTCCAGGGGTTCTTCTTGGCGGGGGTTTGGGGGTGGAGCCCCCAACAAAAGAAATTATAGTCATTTTTCGTTTACCCGATTTTCATTCATTGACTGAATGTGCACTTTTTCACACCGCGAAATTTTACACAAAACTAAATGTTTTAACATTGAATTTTTGGTTGATGATATTTTGTCGGGGATATTTTGTCCGGGGATCAAAACGCATAGTACCTCAAGTATTCTGTATATTCTTTTAAAGGAGCTATTTTAATACTGTACCGTTTTGACTAATTTATTTTAACGGATTATTAACGGATTTGTGTTGAAATGACAACAATTTATTTTAAACAAATGTTTATTTATTACTATTTACACTTGTTAACAATGATTTAGTACACTTTATCACTAATTGTCACTCACTATTTATTTAACACTGCATTGTTCACGATTTATTTAACACTTGCGATTTATTGTTTATGTAACACTTACGGTTTACGGTTTGTTTAGCACTCGTATTGTCGATTTATTTATCACTGAAGTACTTCGTCTGCAGAATTTGGAGGTTGTTCTCAAACTTTCCAACCTCACTTACTCGAACGTTCGATTCGATTGTCTTATGATCTGTCCTTTTCCCAATTATCAAGAATTCCACGGATATTTTTTTTGTCAGTCACCAATCTTTTATTGGTCAATCTACTGAACGACGGAGCTCCGACAGACATAATCCTTTCTGGAATTTTCCAGACGTTCTTTTGTCCAATTCTTCACGCTTCGTTGGGGTGCACAGCGTGAAGTAAGACAAAAGTTTTAAGACGGTTTACAAAGGAAGGCCTCAAGTTCCCAAGGAGACAGGAGGCATTTTTACTTTCTTTTACTACTGTAAGGTGGACGTGGTTATATCCACATTTATTTACATATCTATATATATTTACAATTACAGTGGCCACTGGCCAGCACTGGCCCCGAACAAATTGAATTGCTTAAGATATATAACGTCGTTTTGTCAGGGCAGTTGCGAGAGGTATCACTGTATGTTTTAATTTCATTTTTAGTGACCACAGAACTAAGAAACAAACCATAAACAGTGGTTCTCTACTATTGCATGTATAGGGTAGGTCATTTAGTGGCTTGTTAGCAGTTATCTCATGCTATATTGCTCCTCCATTGTTTACCCCTTAGGCAATGGGGGGTCTGGCGACAGTCGTAATCTGCGAGCTTTCTAGATTTTCTTTTGTAGGATCGACTACGCCCTCCATTACTCTGCCAGAAAAAAAAAACGTCGTTTCGTCAGGGCAGTTGCGAGAGGTATCACTGCATGAGCTTTCACCAGAAATTCATGTTTTGAGGTCTCCAAAGTCCAGGAGTCCAAAAAATGTGTGTGACAGCCATATCGTATCGAAATTTTTTTACCCGAATTTTACCAAATTTGGAATTTGGCTTCCATATTGCACTTAGTTGTGCCGCGAAGTTTTTGATTAAAATCGGTTAATCGGAAGCTCCACTTTATTCTAAGAGTTTTTGAGCTTTTTCATTTTTTTTTTTTCGAAAACGGCTCTAACGATTTTCTTTAAACTTGCTATAGTTCTTAGACTCATTGACGCCTTCAAGCTTTATTTGAAACTTTTTCCTAGGAAAATTCGAATAAGGGCGGTTCTAGGGTGAAGGTTGGGAATTTGTTTCTTTCAACCAACAGCGAGTTTCATAAAAGAAAGTACTGTGATGGCTCGCAGCAAATATTTTATTTCAAATTCTGTTTTTTCTAATACTAATTTTAGTTTAAATCTGCCAATAAAGGACAATCTTTATCCTTAAGGAATAATGTGTTTTTCCAAAATAAGAAATAGTCTATGTCCATATGGAAAAATTTATCTTTCAAATGGCGAAATTTTTTTTTAAATACGTACAGTGGTTCCGGAGAATATCCTGAACATACCGACACAGTCATAAAATTTTATCTTTATAATATTGCAGCATAGATACAAACAGTGAAATTCGCATTTTAAACTTACAGATATTTGCATCGACGCTTATATCGTGTATTTGTGGAATTTTATCGCCCAATAAAGAGGCAGAAGATCCACCCGAGGGCTACTATGCATTCGTGGAGTCACCAAATGCCGAACCACCGAAAGTGCGTCCGCCACCCTACGTTCAAATCGAGATCGATTGCGTCGATAAAGACATCAAAACGCCGTATGCCACAGCTCACAATCTATGTGGCGATCTCAATAAAGGAACCATCCCGAAAAATCCCATGGGACAAAACGTTCTTGGCTCACGCTATCCATTGTAACACCAATTTCCACCCTTAATTTATTTTTTAAACTAATCTCCTCGTGTTTCAGTGAACTAATTCGAAATCAAACTCTTCGATTCTTAAGTCGAACCCTTCCGATTTTAAAAGCGGACGAAACACTACCAAAAGTAGCGCAGTTACAGTCCGTCGAGCCTTTGGATACTATCGATCATAACTCGTAAGATTTGGGGTTTCATATTGAAAAGGTCGAAAATAATTTTTTTGATTTTTATTAGAATTCATAATTATCGAAGTGAACGAGTGAAACGTGAAACATCAACGGAGGCGTCTGATCCGAGTCGAAACGGTCGAAAGTTTTGCGACCAAGGCGGTGTCCTTTGTATGTTGTATCGTGCTATCAATGGAGAAGGTCTTAGTGCTGCGCCCCAAACGATTCACCTGGCGGCAGAACGTCGAGACGAAGCTCCTCCAGCGATGCCAAATAGTATAGCACCGAGCCAACGTTATGAAGGACCACCAACTCCATGTCCCGCTAAGGTTGACTATGCCACTCCTGTTTTCGCGAAAAACTACCAAGGAATTTGGAGATATGTCGTACAAATTCCCTACGAAGGATATTTTACGCAAACGATCGAAGTGACCCGATGCCTTCAGTCGCGATGCCATTATTTGGATGGTGGATGTTTGTCGTCGCCACGTTGGTCCAGTTTATTGGTAGCGGAAATTTACTACCCCGACACGGTTTTGAGCGATGCCGACGCCAATGGACAGCCACAACGAAGTCCGGTCACAGCATCGACGCCACCATCAGTCCAAGATTTCCAAGCCTATCAACAATATTTACATAAACGTGCCGGTCTGCAAGCTGGTGTTTCGCCGTCATCGACGAGTAAACCCCAACAGCACTGTGACGGCGTAGACAATTTAGGCTGCTTCCAAGTGCGACTCTACTACGACTGGTTCTTAATTCCCGGATCATGTAAATGTTGGCGACCCGACTACTTCAACAAATACGTCCGAAGACGAACAAGTTCTCCAGATTTATAAATATTAATGAACAAATATAACGTAAATAAATTCACAACTTCTTCATGTTAATTGGTACTTAAGATTATAGTGTATGAAGTTGATGGATTAATGTGCTCATATTTCATCCGTACTGTGACGTTTTTTTCCTTGTCGGTTTCGGGAAAGTTAATTTTTGTTTAATTTAAAAGGGCGCTCATTTTGAAACTTTACAATACGGATGATATGGCAATGACGTAAAATTAATAAAACAAATTATTTAATTTAGGAACTAGGAGTTTAATTTAATTGTTCCTTTTAATCCTTTCCTCTAAATTTCTATGTGATAAATAAAATTATTATAACGTCTAAAATTGTAACAATATTTTAAGCAATTATCAGGTGAAAAGACTAGTTTTTTTAACAATTTATTTTTTTTTACACAACGTTTCGTCGGTGTTACTCCGACTTCATCAGATATCTTGAAAAGTCTGTTAAAATTGTTATACCGGAAAGAAGTTAGCGTAGAACTTTTTATTTATTTATTATATTATATTCCAAAAAATTGCTCCTTAAATGATCCTTCAGAATCGACATTTGATCCAGGTGTAGAGTTAATTGTTAATTAGGTATTCAATTTTTATAAAAACTAAAAAAATCAAAAATTGAAATCATTATAAAATCCAAGCAACTAACTATTTGTTAAAGTTTTTTCATTCAAAAGATTGCTCCTCGAATGCTCTTTCCAAATACACATTTGCTGCAGGTGTATGATTAACCGTTAATTATATTATTAATGTTTTTAAAAATTAGACATAACCTCAATAATTAAAATTGCTAATAAAATTCAAATTACTAAATTTTTATAAGAAATTTTTCTTTCGAAAAATTGTTCCTCGAATGCTCTTTCCAGATCCATAATTGCTCTAAGTGTAAAATTAAGCATTTATTAATTTTTTAAATTTAAAAAAAAAACTAAAAACTTAATAATTGTAATTGTTGAGCAAAAATTGCTTTTCAAATCCTCCTTCAGAATCTACATTTGCTCCAGGTGTAAAGTTAACCGTTAATTAGTTATTCAATTTTTAAAATTACTAAAAAAATCAACAATTAAAATCGCTAAAAAATTAATCATTTTTTCTTAAAGTTTTTTCGTTCAAAAATGCTCCTCGAATGTTCTTTACCGATCCACAATTGCTTCAGGATACAGCCGTTAATGTTTATTCAATTTTTTAAAAATTAGACATAACGTCAGCAGTTAAAATTGCTATTAAAATCCAAATTACTAACTTTTTACTACATTTTTTTTTCTCAAATGTTCTTTCCCGGTCAACTGCTCCAGGTGTAAAGTTAACTTTTAATTAGTTATTAAATTTAAAAAAATTACATATTACCTAAACAATTTAAATCCAAGCTACTAACTTTATATTAAAGTTTTTTCATTTAAAAAATTGCTTCGTAAATGTACTTTCCTAATACACATTTGCTCCAGGTGTATGATTAACCGTTAATAAGTTGAAATTTTAATTAATTTAAAAAAATTATTCATAACCTCAACAATTAAAATTGCTATTAAAATCCAAATTACTAATTTTTTATAAGAAATTTTTCGTTCGAAAAATTGCTTCACGAATGTTCTTTCCGGATCCATAATTGCTCCGGGTGTAAAGTGAACCATTAATAATTTATTGAGTTTTTAAAAAATATTAAAACTCAATAATTAAAATCGCTATAAATTGCAAGTTGATAATTTTTTCACACAAGAGCAATTGTGAATCCGAAAAGAGCATTCGAGGAGCAATTTTTCGAACGAAAAAACTTTTATAAAAAATTAGTAATTTGGATTTTAATAGTTGAGGTTATATCTAATTTTTTAAAAATTGAATTACTAACTAACGGTTAATCATACACCTAGAGCAATTGTGGATTCAGAAAGAGCATTTGAAGAGCAAATTTTCAAACAAAAAAAATTTTTATAAAAAATTAATTATTTTAATTTTATTACAATTACAATTATTGAGTTTTTAGTTTTTTTTTTAAATTTAAAAATTAATAAACGCTTAATTTTACACCTAGAGCAATTATGGATCTGGAAAGAGCATTCGAGGAACAATTTTTTGAACGAAAAATTTCTCATAAAAAATTAGTAATTTGGATTTTATTAGTAATTTTAATTGTTGAGGGTATGTCTAATTTTTTAAAAATTTAATAATATAATTAACGGTTAATCATACACCTGCAGCAAATGTGTATTTGAAAAGAGCATTCGAGGAGCAATTTTTTGAATGAAAAAACTTTAACAAATAGTTTAACAAATAGATTTTATAACGATTTCAATTTTTGATTTTTTTAGTTTTTATAAAAATTGAATAACTAATTAACAATTAACTCTACACCTGGAGCAAATGTCGATTCTGAAGGATCATTTAAGGCGCAATTTTTTGGAATATAATATAATAAATAAATAAAAAGTTCTACGCTAACTTCTTTCCTGTATAACAATTTTAACAGACTTTTCAAGATATCTGATGAAGTCGGAGTAACACCGACGAAACGTTGTGTAAAAAAAAATAAATTGTTAAAAAAACTGATCTTTTCACCTGATAATTGCTAAAAATATTTAATTATTGAGACCTGAAAATTAGTACATTTTATGGATTTCAATTGTAACAATGATATTTTTTAAATTATAATGGCGATGTTAAAAATTGTTGTCAGAGCTCGATATTATCGACTCGTTTTTTTCCGGTCTTCACAAGCACAACATGGCCACGGGACTTGGATTTTTTCGAACAATCGGTCCAAAAAGTTTAAATTCGCTAACTAATTACAATGTAGTGTCCAAATTTTCGACGTCCGTAACGAAACAAAACCTCATATTTTGCTATTTGAACAAATCAAATTATATCAACTCGAATCAAGCGCAACACGGCTCGTTTAATTGTAAGCCTCGTTTTCTTTCTATGATTGCATCATTGGTTCAATTTTTTGCAAAAAGGCAATGTTTTTCTTAAACAGTTCAAAGTATTTCATTGAATCAAGATTATTTAATTTGTATTTTTCAAGATTTATATACATAACCTTACTTTTGGGTTGTAGCTGTCACGACAAGAAATATTTGTTTGTCGCGGCCGTATTTAGCGAAGAAAAGTTACTATGAAGTGTTAGGGGTGGCCAAGAATGCTTCATCTAAAGACGTTAAAAAAGCGTACTATCAACTAGCGAAAAAATATCATCCCGACACGAATAAAACAGATCCGGACGCAGCCAAAAAGTTTCAAGAAGTCTCCGAAGCCTATGAGGTTTTACCATTTGCATAATACATTATAAGTGTTTGAGGAAAATTTGTTTTATAGATTTTAAGTGATGATTCCAAACGAAAAGAATATGATATGTACGGGTCGACGTCCCAAAACATGGGTCAGGGAATGGGCCAGGGAGCCTCGGGCTTTTCGCGTACATGGAACTATCAATCGACCATCGATCCAGAAGAACTTTTTAGGAAAATTTTCGGTGACAACTCTGCGTTTCAGTCCGGTTTTGAAGATTTTGCTGAGTCTTCGTATGGATTTGGCGGCGCTCAAGAGGTATAGTTCAATAATTTTATTCCGCTCGCTTTGCTGAGAGTATCTACATTTAATTGATTGATTAATAAATTCCCTACCTTCATAGCGAAATAAAAAAAAATATTCAATAATATTTTGATAGAAAAAAATGATAGATTCTTCCAGACTTTAGATCCTAAATAAGTTCATCAAAATCCTTAAAACTACTTTTTTTAGGAAGAGATATTAGCTATCTTACAGGTTCTATAAGATTTTTACAAATGTCATTTAAAACAGTTCAGCTATTTTAATAGAAAAGATTAGGAGCTACAGTAACTGTCCTTTTTTTAGTATAAAGGATATTCAATAATATGTTAAGATCTGAGGTATCTTTAACAAAACTTCATTGAAATTCGTACCGTTCAGTAATTGTTATTTATTTAAAAATTTAGTATATTATTTTAATACGTTTATTTCTAATTAATATTTTCGACAATGAACAATAAAGAAATTCAAATATTTAAAAAATCATTATTAATTTTATCGGGTGTTAAATTTAAATTCTTATTTATTTTTATTTTTTTCACTAAAATTTTGGCAATTGTTTAATTTAAACTTTGTAGAGAATTTCTTCCGCTACTGTATAAAATTGGTCAGGCCTTCTTGAAGAAAATGCTCTTTAACAATTTTTTTTTTAAATTATTAATTTTTTTTATGGGATTCACGTGTTTTTCACTATACATATTATATTACTGACGTGAAATATAGATAAAAACCATTATGGAGTTCGATTTTATATTTTATCAAAATTTGAGCTCAATTGGTACAGAATAAGGACCAACATGATATTTTTATATAATATAGAAGAAGATACCAATAAAACAGGCAATACGTACGTCGTACAATAGCCAGCCGCTATGCCAACATATTTTTTTTGTCATTTGTAAAAGATAAAAATGGTTCCTGTGGGTTATTCTTAGGAGATAGACATATAGCATCGCGGACTTTTTTATCAACCTTTTTAAGATATGCAATTTCGCCGCATATAAGTTTGATCTATATCGTAAGGTTTAGCCAGCGTTTGCAATGTAAGTGCACAAAAATATGTTTGTTATGACATCACGTTACAAATCTTAGAATTTCCCAACTTTTCTCTACTAAATTATGTATAAATTATAGCCATTATGTTACTCAGGACTAATAGCTATATAACAAAAAAAGTTTCATCAAAATCCGTTCAGTAGTTTTTGCGTTAAAGATGCATCCCAAGCAAATAGACAAAAATCTTCTACAGTTTTATTATATGTATAGATATCAGTGGCGTGCGGTGTCTTTTGAAACAGAGCGTGCAGTCAGAAGGGGGGGGGGATAATAACCATTTTTATTTATTTATTTGATAAGCATGGTATTATATGTACATTATAAATCGTTTATAACGACACCGGATATAATGAAGAACCGGTTGTAGCGTACAAAACCTTCGGGCCCCGCGATATGTCTTAGATAAGACGATACATGCGATACATATCGGTTATAGTGAATATCGCTTATAACGAACGAAATTTGACGGTGCCCTGAAGTTCGTTATAAACGATTTCTATTGTATTTATTTTTAAAAATTAGCCTTATTCAACGCTCCTTCTTACAAAAATCATCAGCAACCGCATCATATAATGTATTTAAAAACCACGAAAATAGTTCTTATCCTAACGAATAGAACATGTGTAGGGCCTCTGAGTAAATAAATCAAAATAAATCACGAATAGTATCAGTAACAATGCGTAGCCGTAGTAAATTCAAAACGTCAAACGCATCTATAAACGTCAACCGGCAATGTGAAACGCCAAGAGAGATAGTACACAACCGTAATAGTGCGCATGCGCGACCAGTTCTAGCCAATCAATCGCATGCGACGGTTGCTGCGCATTAATTCGGCTTTTTCCGTTCATTTGATGTGGTATTCTACCCCAATTTTATGAACGATACGTTTCTTAATATCGTAAATTAAGAAATGTATAAATGATAAAAATATGTAGTATTTGGTATTTTTAGAATCATTTTACAATACATGCAATTACGTAAATAAAAAAAAATGAATGAATCATAAAAAATATTTGGTTTTTTTAAATTGTCCTACAAGCCCAAGGCATGCGGCGCATCTACAGCATGCATGGACCGCTCACTACTGATAGATATATAGAATATTAGATAATATAGATAACCTTATATTATCTTATTATTATTTTTTTTTTTAGGTGAATATGAGATTAACATTCCCAGAAGCAGCTCGAGGAGTCAATAAAGAGATTGGCTTGAATGTGGTCGATACGTGTCAGAAGTGTAAAGGTGAAGGTGCCGAGCCGGGAACGAAGGCGATTCTATGTAAAACTTGTCATGGAAGTGGCGTTGAAACCGTGAGCACCGGGCCGTTTGTGATGCGCTCAACGTGTCGTACATGCCACGGAACGCGTAGATATATTAAATATAAATGTACTGAATGCGAAGGGAAAGGAAATACGGTGCAATATCGACGTGTAACAGTCCCAGTGCCGGCCGGTGTCGAGGACGGTCAAACCGTGCGAATGTCGGTCGGAAAACGAGAGGTTTTCATCACGTTTCGCGTTGATAAGTCCAACTATTTTCATCGCAGCGGCAACGACATTCACACCGAGGCTCCAATATCTTTATCTCAAGCCGTTTTAGGTGGCACAATACGAGTCAAAGGCCTTTATGAGGATCATAACGTTCAAATCATACCTGGCACATCATCCGGCACGAAAATTCGCCTCACCGGCAAAGGAATCAAAAAACTAAACGGCTACGGCCACGGCGATCATTATATCAACATTAAAATTGCAATTCCGACCAAGTTGAACGAGAAACAACGAGCCCTAATCCAAGCCTATGCGGAAATCGAAGACGATACTCCCGGACAAATTTTGGGCGTTACGACGAAAAAAGACGGTAAATATCGTTGATCGTTACCCTTTTTTTTTTTTTTTTGAATTTCACGTTTTTATTTAATCGATTAATCCGATCGAGAGTAATTTTTTTTTTCTTTTCGATTGTGACCAGGTCGGAAAATGTAGCAAAATGTCCACGATAAATAACTGCGTGAAATCTTGTTTCGCTTGTGGTTTGACGGAAATATGAACAATTTGCGTTGTGTTTTGTCCCAATTTATTTCTGCTAGTCAAATGTTGGTATTTTATTGTTACCCCCCTAATGCTTTGATGAGCAAAATTTATTTAAATTGAGATTGAAAAATTTTGTATGAGAGGAAATGTTAGACTAGGAAAGCGTCTAATAGCAAATAGAGAGAAAGTTGAGAGAGCCAAATTGCACGAATATACACGTGCTGCTCCCTACTCCAAAATTTGGAACTATTTCTTAGTCACTCATTTGCACATTTCTCCACTGTTCTACACTCGGAACGCATAAAGCACTATAGTAGGGGAGCCCACGATGCTAAGTCGGGATTTACTCGAGCGTTATCGAGACCTATTGGGTTGCGAAGCTTGGATGATGAAAAGAAAAAAATGTCATATAATATATACCTTTTCAGTGGTGGGGGGAGCGGCTATAGCTTTTCAAAAATGTAAAAAAAAAACTGTAACATGGACATCAGATATTGATAGCATCCATGTCCTACGTATTTTTAAAAATGTACATATGTTAATCTGATTGTATCCACGATGGGGGTGGTCGTACGTAAGGGTTGAAATGAAGAAAAAAAAATTTAACCGAGCGCGTTAGATTTTCTAAGAGAATGTTAAGTGAACCTAAGACACACAATTAGAATGTACAAAAAAAAAATCGCCATTTTGAAATATTCAAGCGCGTCAAATTAAGATATATATGGTTCATCTTTATGCCTTAGACATGCTGTCTCATAATTGACGATTATCAGGAGGGATTCACCTAATCTGAAAATAATTCAAAAATTATTTTTATATATATGCATACAGCCTTTATTCAAATTTTCCAAGGAAAAAGTTTCAAATAAAAGTTGTAGCCACTAATGAGTCTAAGAACTATAGTAAGTTTAAAGAAAATCGGTAGAGCCGTTTTCGACAAAAATTGAAAAAGCTCATAAACTACTAGAATAACGTGGAGCTTTCGGTTCACCGATTTCAACCAAAAGCTTCGCGGCACAACTAGTTATAATATGGAAGTCAAATTCCAAGTTTGGTGAAATTCGGATAAAGCTTTTTCGGATGACAGCCATATCGTATCGAAAGCTTTATCCGAATTTCACCAAACTTGGAATTTGACTTCCATATTATAACTAGTTATGCCGCGAAGCTTTTGGTTGAAATCGGTAAACCGAAAGCTCTACTATATTCTAGGAGTTTTTGAACTTTTTCATTTTTTTTCGAAAACGGCTCCAACGATTTTCTTTAAACTTACTATGGTTCTTAGACTCATTAATAGCTACAACTTTTATTTGAAACTTTTTCCTGGGAAAATTGGAATATATGCATCACGCAGCTGCACGCATTAAATTATATCGATGTTTTTTTGTTACTTCGACTTGTAGAAATCGTCAGATTATATATTTTTCGTAATCCTTGATTTATTCCCTTCAAAACAAAACAAAAATTAGCCACGCTCGAGAATGTCGAGATGACGTTTTTTTTTACAACTTTGTACCCCTCCCCCTTTTTTACGTCACTCTCAAATTGTCAGATTAGTGGAATATACACCTTTTAGCATGTTACTAACTCCCCCTATCTTAATCTGACGCGCTCGAGAATTTCAGATGATCAATTTTTTTTACTATTCTGATCCTTGATCCTTGACGGGCGGCCATATATATGGGTCTAATATTTGGTTGAAGTACTTAATTGGGTACAAGGTATCACCATGTATATTAATCTGCCGCGTTTTAGTAAATCCTGAAATCCCCGTTTGGGCTCCCTAGCTACTAAAGCCTCGACCGTTTCCTTATGGCTTTAGTCGTTCCGAGTGTAGAACAGTGGAGAAAAGTGCTAACGAGTGCTTAAAGAATAGTTCCAAATTTCGTAGTCGGAGTGTTAGGGGGCAGCACGTGGATTCGTGCGATTTGGCTCTCTTTTTTGATTTAAGTTAAATTTTGCTCGTCTATGTTGTAGTTAATTTGATAAAAACATTTTTTTTTTGTTAAAGTCAAGATTTGAATCATTCTCTATTTTTCTTTTCTCTCGTAGGCTTCGCCCGAAAGTCCACGGATGATTCAAACTATCAAACCCAAGCGAAAAAAGATGAAGATTCCGAGAGTCTTTTAACAAAAATTAAACGCAGTCTGTTCGGGTAGCTCTGTACACATGCTATGTTAATTTATTTCCAAGTTCAAATCTTATAACTAAATTAAATAAAACAATAAGTAAATTAAGTTGGGCAACGGGGGATTTGCTTTCTTTTTCGCACAGGCTCGAAAATCCATGTTGATCAGGCGTCGAAATATTTGGAACATTTGCGGGCGGCGTTGAAACAGGATCCGGCCGCCTATAAGCAAGCGATTAAAGAGATTGAGGACGCGGTTGATTCGATTAAAGTGGCGAAAAAGTTTGACGAGGAACAGACGACGGTGGAAAGTGCTAATAATACCAATGCTAGTTCGACGGCGAATGCCAAGAAATTATAGTAAGGAAACATCTTGTTCATATTTTTTTGAATATCTAGTTGAAGTTATAAATAAAAATATAAATACAAAGTGTTTTTTCTTGATTGTTTTAGAACCTATTTTCTACGTTTTTGTTCCGTCTAATTTCCATATAAGTTCTTCCAAAACCTAGGACATATTTCCTTCCAGTTTCATTTTTTAAATCCGTTTTTAACCGACTTCAAAAGAAAGTATGTTACCTCAGAAATTTTGTTTAGGTCAACCGATTTTGATGATTCATTTTTTATATAAAAGCCAGTGCTTCCTTTATGGTCCTATATTAATTTGAAGAAAAACTTTCACTTCTAAGGGGTTGAAAAATGAGGGATGAAATATTAACTTTTTACGGGCTAATCCTATTTCGGTTTTTTTTTTCAATTACCTGCAATATCCCTTGAAATTGTTCACATTACAATTTAAAGAAAACAATCCACCCTCTAAGTAGAAAAATAGGGGAATAAATAGTGATATTTAACTGAACCATCAGATTTTGGTGATTTTTTTCTATTAGAAAGCGTATCCGTTTTAGTTTCTTTTATTACATTTAAAAGCATCAAATTTCAACCCTTAAGAGCAAAATGGGGTGAAGTAGTAACTATCAATATTTAAACGGCGCTTTCTCATATGAACAGCGAGTTTAGTATAGGTTTACCCATATTCAAAGAAATAAAATCAATTATTAAACTTCAGATCACTAAAAATCGAGAAATAAATAAAAATTAATAAAAAAATAACAAAATGAACAACCAACTACAAAATAAATAAAGAAATCTTAAACAAAAAATGTACTGAAAAGTAGAAAAATCATTTCGTATCCATGCAGTATCTACAACTTACAAATTATTAGGATGATACAATAAACAACTATTGTTATTTTTGGAGTTGGTGTCAGCCAAGGAAATTAATATTAATGTTCATTTGTAAAAAGGTTTAATTAATTATTGGTAGTTTGTAGTTTAAAGGTCGCTAGATATTACCACAGAACCTACAAGTATATATTGTATAAAAGTTATATAATAAATGTATTGTCTTATAAGCAGTCTATACATATAGACCAGAGCCAAAGCCTTTGAAAATGGTAAAAAGCGAAAAAAATTGTAGTTGGATGAAACCCATTAGAAAAGGAAAAGAATATAACAAAAATGAAAGGAAAAATTAATTCCGGTCGATCTGAGGTGGGGAAGTGGAAAAGTGGGGCTGTTTTTAAGCGTAGAAACGGTTTATCTCGATTTCCGATAAAACTACAAGTCCTATGGAAAAAAGTTAAATGGCAAAGTTGTAGGTAATACGATCTACAACTTTTGTGCTAACACTTTTTTCACATAACCTTAAAATTTATGTGAAAAATTCCATTAACGAAGTTATTGGTTTTTTATTTTTATCTTTAAAAAAAAAAAATTTTCATATTTGTTAAAAACTTACTTTTTAATGTCCCAAACACACTGTAATTTTTTGATTTAAAATATTAATTTTTCATCTTATGATGACTTAATATTGAAAAAGCACCCTAATTTAGTAGTTGATGCAACCTTTAATAAATTAAAAAAAAAAATTAATTGCTTAGATGAACTCTAAATAAATATTTTGGCGATTGTTTGGAGTTGATAAATTGATTGTAAGTTGTAGACACAACGATACGCAATGATTTTTTTAATGGTACCAATATAAGTACTACTGATTGGGAACATCTGGTATAGAACAACAAGTTGTAATAAAAATTATTTATTTAGTGCCAATTTATTATAAGTTTTATTAGAAAATCAATGGTGACAAAATAAGCAACCGTTACACTTAATAATACATGTTAATTATTTTTAATTAAATTAGGAAAAAAATATTATCAAATCGTGTTTATTTCTTGGCGAATGAGAACAGCAAATAATGAGAGGTTTAAATGCAAATGAAATAGCAAAAAAAATGGATAGTATAAATTATGTAGGTAGTACGATGGAATTTAATAGCCAGCACCTTCAGCCGATGAACGAACATCGTCAATTTTCAAAATCATCTTTACAAGTTGCGTGGCCAGAATGAGCTGCTGTCGTTTAGATCTCAACGATTCGATAATGTGTTGCGAGCGCATATCATTATTTCCTGTACCCATACAGTCGATACCTAACGCATGATTTCCCGTAGCTACTTGTTTCGATTTGATTTCAGACAAAGCTTCAATCGGATTCAATCCACTATTTTCAGCTAGCGCTAACGGAATCGATTCAAGTGATTCGGCAAACGCACGGAACGCGTACTGTTCCAAACTGGCCAGTTGGTCGGCTTGTTTACTTACAGCCAAGCTGCAACTTATCTCAACAGCACCACCTCCATAAACAACGCGAGGTTCTTGTACTAAGCTACGAACCGCGCAGATTGCATCGTGTAAACTTCGTTTACCTTCGGCAATTAACATGGCGTTCCCCCCACGAATTAGTATGGTAACAGCTCGTGAATTCGCGCATTCTTCAATTACTAACATTTTATCTTTGGTTGTACCAAAGGAAATTTCACGCACGAGACCAGCCGAACCTAGTTTCGAGGGTTGGAGTTCTTCAAATCGAGGAACGATACGACCTCCGGTCGCGATCGCAATCAACTCGATTTCCGGTCCTCCGACCCAACGTACCGCTGGTAGTTGATGTTGCAACAATAAATGATTTGCCTCATCATCAAAACCCCACTGGCAAATCGCCAAAGTGGCTCCGGCATTTTTCACCTGAGACACCATCTCCGTGAACTTCTGCGCCTCAAACTCGCGCAACTCCCGATACTCTTCCGTGCTGGTCACATCCAACTTATGCTTAGTCTTCGGTTTTGGTGGTTCGAAGGGACAAGTTAAAATCGCCAATTTTACATTTCTTAATTCTTTAGGCATTTGAGGATGAGACATAGACTTATCGATGATAACCCCCTTGACCAACATTGTGTCCTCTAAACGACCACCGACTTTCGTTTCCATTTTGATCAGTTCGAAATTAACGTCTCGTTTTTCGAGATCAGCCACGGAAAGAACGGCGTCCACGGCAATTTCTGCCATTTGCCTGTGACACTTGTTAATGATTTTCGAACCTAAAGTGGTCATGGCGACTTTAATCAAGGGTTCTTTATCGTCCTTGCTGACCGGGAAATTTTCGGCGATCACCTCCAAGTGAGCGAGCGCGTGTTGGGCGGCCAACTCATAACCATCGGCGATTCGAATCGGATGAATTCCACGATCGAGCAGTTGACCGGCTTGTTCGAGCAGGGCTCCGGCTAAGACCACGACACCGGTAGTTCCATCGCCGACTTCGTCGTCCTGCGACTGCGATAGTTGTACCAGCAACTTGGCGATTTCATGATCGACTTCCATCATTTTTAAGATGGTCGCACCATCGTTGGTCACGGTCACGTCGCCATCAGGCGACACCATCATCTTATCCAAACCCTTCGGCCCCAACGACGTCTGAATCGTACTCGATATTTGTCTCGCAGCCAAAATATGAGACTAAAAACATAAAATTTACACCTTTACCCCATCCCCTCAATAAATTTCAACTTGACACATCAAATATTCCACCTTGAAAAAAATATAAATAAATCATGTGGTCCCCCAATCTTAGGTTATATCATCACATGACTAATTCCATAAATTTTTTTCCACTTAAAACTACTTTTAATCGATTCTAAACTGTTTTTTAGACTTTTTAAAAGTGAAATATTTGATTTTTTTATTATTATTTAGGGCGTAGAAAACTTACTTTAAGCGCTTCACTGCCTGTGAGCCGCTTTTGTTTTTCCTGATCCCGAATTATAATAAAAGGACGCCCATATTCGTCAAAGGCGACACTTCCCGGGAATGCAGCCATTGTATTGAATCAAATTCCTCTTTCCCAAACGTTATATTTAATTTTTTCCACAGTCTTTGTCAGAAATTGTCCCGACTCTAGACAGGATATCACACAAGAAAAATCACGTTGTCAAATTGGCCACAATGCGCATGCACCACACGAACCAATCACATTCGTGTATGAATAATGACGTAGTCCCTAGTCAAATGAGGTTCTACAATTTTGATTTGAAAAATTTTATTCATCCCAAATTTCATTACAAAAAAACGGACATTAAAGGAATGTTCTTTTCATAATAAAACCAAAAAAATTGTCAAACATTAATTCTTTTTATTTTAAGTCTTACTGCAATAATTGTTAGATGTGTGATATATTATATATGTTAAAAAAAAAGAATCAGAAACGCAAAGAATTGGTAAGTTTAACGAAGATTGCATTCAAGTGCCATTCACCGACACAGCATCTAAACTAGAAATAAAGAAAAAAAAAATAAAACTTAGAATAGACGGCTGCCAAGTTGAAAGAAGTAAACTGTAAACTAAAAAATCTCGAATTCTCGGAACAAACCAGCGAGGAATCTCTGAAAAAAAAATAGATGCTGCATGACGGAAGAGTCCATGGACGCCTTCAATTCTTGAGCAGAAGACTGAAATTTTAAAAATCAATCAATCGAAGAAGATCACCATCTGTAGTCTCGTACCAAACTGGACTCCAGGTATTTTCAACCATCTAAATTAAAAAAAAAAAAGATGCAAAAAACCATTGTATTTGACAGTGGTATAAGTCCATTTTATAACTATACCTACGTGTATACAAATTTTGATCTAGAAGTGGGTAAACTTTGAAAGATTCTTCTCAAAGAAAACTTGTAAATTGAAACGTTTCGTTCCCTTTATTTACTTCAGATGCAAATGACGTTACTAGAGCACTGCCCAATGTTCATGAAAATTTAAAATTAGGAGCCTTTAAGGTTTATTTCATCTATAGTTGAATAATTATAATCGTAGTTAAAATTAGGCCGCGTTCACACGGTTCAACTTGAGTTGAACAATAATTTTCAATCTTTTGAATCATAGCGGGGTAAGCGACGCGAGAAGTGAAGCACGAGCGATTCGAATTGGAAGCAGAATTGAAAGAAAACTGACCGGGGTCGACTCGATCGACAAAATGTTTGACTCCGTCAAACTTATATAAAAGAAAATCATGGTTTTGTCCAGCCCCCTGTCACTTAAATGCGAGAAACACTAAAAAAAGTGACCGTTTGTGTTGCATGTGTTAGTACATTTGGGTGGCGCTGGTAGCTTAGTTGTACGACAATTGTTAATTATTTGTGATGTTATTTTACAGTTCCTAATTATTCTCATATAATAACAATAACGATAATTTGCCTGGCATTTAAAGATTTTTTTTATTTCTAACCTCCATAAAAGTCTTTGTGCAACTCTACTACTAGCGCTATCTGCAAGCAGTGACAAAATAGGGCCATTTTCTGTAACATGGAGTTGTAGGGGGCTGATTGTCTTTGAAATTGCAATATTTATTCTCGATTAAAATAAAATTAGTGCATTGTACGGAACAAATCATTAACATTTTGTGCATAACTTAAACCGTACATAAACGGTTTTATTTTAATCGGGAACAATTCTACCGATTTAAGGACGGAAATTTAAAAAAATATTTATTAAGAAACCGCTGGTGGATAAAATTTAAATTTTTATATTTGAATTATAAGAACTACATACATACATGTAAGATTTGTTCCTGCTGAAAATAAAAACCGTACATTAAACAGTACAAATACTTGTACAAATTAAAATTATGATTATTTTCTATTGTGCATAATCTGTACTGTACAATGCACGGTTTTTATTTTTATCGGAAACAAATCAGTCGACTAGGACCAAGAATTTTTTTTTTTTTTTGAAATTGTTAGACTTGTACCACTATCAAATATGAACAGTTTAAATCTGAATCAAATTTTCACAATTATGATCAAATTTTAGATTAAGTTTAAAAATATCACACAATTGTTACATTCGATACAGACAAATCAAAATCGTTAAGTCTTCAGCTGTTCACTCTTCCTGCATTGGTCTAGAAAAAAAAATAAAAATAATCATTAGTAAATTCTCCGGAAACGGATTTTCTACATGACAATATACAATGTTTTAAATACTAATTAAATCCGTTTTTGATTAAAAATAAATTATTTGATTTTTCCAAAAATGAAATAATTTATTCTTGTTCCATTTACATTGGTACTATTTTGTGGACGATCACAAAATAGCTTCGATTTAAAAACTTTAAGAATTTGAATCATGCTATCGTCGAAATCATTTCTCATTAAGGTTTAACAATTTTTTTTGTATTTCTGATTTTCCTCGTTTTTAAATCATCTTGTCACACCATTTAAGTTTTTTTTAATTGGCAATTTTTTTTATTTAGTTAAAATGTTTTAGAGCTGGTGTGATTTTCTTCCTTCTCGTTTTTTTTTTAATATCGCCAATTTCGTGACGAGCCGCCACCACCTCGGTACGATTTGCCACCTCCTCGTGATGATCGTACACGCGGTCTTGAATCCGAAGGTCTACGATTATCGTAACCGGAGAGTTTCGTGCTATATTTCCCGCTAGGCGGCGTGTAAATCTTCTGCTGATCTCCACCAGGTGTCTTTCCATTCCCTTTATTTTGTTTGTTACTGGGCGAGTCGTTATCGAAAGTGATCGGAACGTGGCGCTTCTGTCGATTATTCACATTATTTTTTACGGTTCCATTCGTCTCCTGTGTGGTTTTAACGGCTGCTTTTGGCGAGTCCTTGCCCTCGATCCATGATAGTACAACAACGGCTTTGTATATAGGTGGCGTTCGGAACAAGTCCTTTATTAACATATTGATATTATTCGTCATTTTTAGTATCTCAATGGAAGTTTTATCCTTTTTTAACGTTTCATTCGCTGACATCTTTTCATGCAATGCCTTGATACACCCCTAAAAAAAAATAAATAAAATCTTTGTCGTTTTTTTTTTTAATTTTTAATTACTTGTACTCCACGAGCGAAATACTGAAGTCGCAACTTGAAATCTTTTTGCAAATTTTCATCGTCGCTTAAAAATTTGGGGCAGTGCCGGGCCAATTTATGGAAACTGTACAATAAACATTCAACGAACGTAAACTCTTGGGTGGGAAACGTTTCGATTTCACCACTCTCTGGTGGTAGGGGCATATATTCCAATAGGGTTTTAAATAGGGCTCCGATCGTATTTTCAATCTCATTATGCGCCGTCACATAGTTACACAACTCGGCTAATTGGCGCAGGAGTCTGACTTGTAGAGATTCGCCCTCTTCTAAATTTTGAATCGCCTCGAAATGAGGCAACACTTGCGTACATATGAAGTCTACGAATGCGTTTGAATTGATACTAACCTAAAACGAAAAAAAATAATTAAAACCCCATTTCAATCCCAAATTCTATATAGTTTAAGAGCTAGCAACGTTTTCGGGAGAGTATTTTAGGTCGGCCAGTTTTTATATATGTTAGCTCTCGCACTATCCCGGACATCATACTGGGGCTGTCTGGCTGTCGAGAAGGGTTGCGTTTATTAGTGCGCATCGCACCTATGACAGGTAAAATATTGAAATTTTCAGATGAAATTTATAGAAAATAATATTTTAAATAAAAAAATGTCCAGTGGCTAATTTTCGTAAATTTTGCTAGTTTGCCCGCTATAAGCTTGGAAAGGCTGGCTCGACCTGACGTCATTGGAGTAGCCGACCGTTCGGAGATACAGCCGTTGTACCGACATGTATACAATTAGTTTTACAAGCTTGTAGCGGGCAAACTAGCCTCTTTACGAAAATTAGTCACTGGACATTTTTTATAAAAAATGTTATTTTCTACAAATTTCATCTGAAACTTTTTCTTTTTTTTCTGAAAATTTCACGCAACCCCTCCCGACACCCTGTATAATGTCTGGGATAGTGCGAGATAACATATAAAAACTGTCCGACCTAAAATTCTTTTTTTTTTCGATGTCGCTAGCTCTCGTACTACTACTCTATATATTTACAGAGAAATATGGCATTGCTGTCGTGATTGCTAGAAGTAAAATATGAAGGTTGTAATTTTGGGAGTCATCGAGCGAAAATGGTTGATCGATTTCGGCATGTTTTTGAATCATCTGAACGATTTCAAGTTGACCAGCTGGCGTCTTCTGTAGATGGGTATTACTAATTAATTGCATTATGATCTTAAATTCTTCAACTGTGGCGCTCTAAAAATTACAAATTTTTAGTTTCACCCTGTATATATATTTTTTTTAAATTTACTTCTAGAAATTTACGACAATGTTCTATCATAATATCTTCAGCTTCCTTGTTGATGATTTCCTTTCCGAGAATTTTAAATTTGGTCGAGAGGAATTTAAAACAGCGCTCTTTCACTAGCTCATCGCCAATTTCCATTTGTTGGAAAATCCCCTTGAGGGCACTGGGTGCGTCGGAAGTCAACACAGCGATTAACGAGTTGGCTGTGATGTTTTGTTCTTGCGGGTCGTCACTCTGTAAGAGTTGCGCCAAAATGTCGGCAATTCTTTGTGTATTTTCTTTGGCGTCTTTACATAAATTGGGTAAGTCTTTAATACTTTGTTTACGAATCTAAAAACCCGTAAAAAAAAAATTAAGAGTTGATTTAAATTGTTTTAAAAAATGATTGTTACATTAACGTCATCGTCTTCGCATAAATCAAACACGGCCTCAAAAGCTAGGAAATGCAATGCTGGAAAGTGTTTAAAGAAGCGTCCGATAAGTTGTGACGCCAACTTTTTAACGCTTGCATCTTGACCAAATTTCGCCGCGTTTATTATATACTGAAACTTATCGGGATGCTGCAAAGAAAATCAATTAGTTTTATTGTTTAAGCGATCGTTTTTTTAAAAAACTAACCTCACTGATTTTCTCCTTAGCATCGGTCAAATCGTTGCAGTTGGCATATAATTGGTCCAACGTATAACTCATTTTTGGGAACGAGCTATTGCTTTAACTCGGGTTTTTTTTTAACTCTTAACGGGAAAATGCCAATAACGTTTTTGTTTATTTAACAATTTTCGTTAATTTTTTTCGATTTTAGGCGGACAAAATGGTTTCTCACTCACTCAAAACATGAAGTTCGGCTTCTTGGACATCGGCCATGTTAAGTTGGAATTCCGCTACTGCGCAATGGGTCGTTTTAGTGGAGATACACCGAAAATTTAGCGAAGACACGAACTTCAACGGTTTGATATGTTTTATCAATAGGTGGCATTAGGTAGGCCAACAAATTATTTCTCATTTAACAATTTAATTTAATATTTAAATTTCTCATAAATTATGGGGAAATATGCTCACTAAAATCACTGGAATATAAGGTTACCACCCCCATGAGGTTGAAAGCAGTCAGGAGATGTTATATAAATATAAATTTGCAACAAATTAACTCAATATACGGTATGTAAAATGAACAGTTCGAAGGCTCTTTTTAAAACTAGTTGTAGAATTATTGATCAATTAGAGAAAATTATTTTAAATCCAACTATACTTTTTTTTCCAAATTCGGGGAATTGAAATTAAAATCTGAAGTCGGGATAAATGCTATATGATTGCGGGAATCTTCCGATCATTTCGAGAAGAGTGGAGACCTTACTCAATCACTAGGGATATACCAAGCCAAGTAATTGAACAAATCTTTAACTTTGAAATAAAATTATTGACAAATGCAACTCCTAAGTTCAATTCATAATTAAATAACAAAATTTGACTTGAGTTTGACTTTATTTTTAACCCAAATTAAAGCCAAGTAGCCCAAAAATCAAGTCAAGTAATGCGTCCCTATAAATCACTATTTATATCTAGATAAATCTCAATACTTGAAATATGGGTCTGTCAATTGAAGGGGTGTGTAAACGTCTCTCTAAACTATATTGCATCGGTTAGTGTAATCAAATAGTACTTTACCAGCGACGAATCGTAAAGTGTTCGAGAGTTGTAATGACAGTATATATAGGTAAAGGTGAGAAATGCAGCATTTAAAAATTTTTGGTTTGTCAATGTTTAAATCAGTGGTTCTTAATTTTGTTGGAGGTACTAACTCCCACCAGTTTCATATGCGCATTTGCCGAGCCCTTGTTAACTAGAAAAAAAATTTTTTTTTTCAAGTTCAAATATAGGTAGGTAGGTACCTATATATATCCTTATAGGTACCTTATACTAATTTTCAGGTCTTAATAGTTTAATATTTTAAGCAATTATCAGGTGAACGACCACTGTTTTTTTATTTTAACAATTTATTTTTATTAATTTACACGGAAAATAAAAAAGTTGTATGAAAACAGTATGTAGGAACCTACCACCTACATATATAATAGACAAATAAAATAAAATTGTCATATTTTTTTCCAATTATTTCTCCTTCAGGTTTTGGAGAAATGCTTTATGTTTGACATAATGACTTCAAAATTGGGGCTTTTTGATTTAAGTTTAAAGAATGGTTTGTAAAAAGACTACTTAAAACGTTTATAAAATAGAAAAGTAGAAAAAATTCCGTTGTTACCCCCAAAAATTTCATTTTTACCCTATCTGGGGTAATTTAGCCCGGTTCCCCGACCACTAGTCTAAATTACAGTTAAATTTTTTCACAAAATTAGTGAATAATAAAAAAACGGTTTCGTAATAAAATAGGGTATAACAATTTTAACAGACTTTTCAAGATAACTGATGAAGTCGGAGTAACACCGACGAAACGTTGTGTAAAAATAAAATAAATGGTTAAAATAAAAAACAGTGTTCTTTTCACCTGATAATTGCTTAATACATATACCTATATGAGTCGGGTGTATATTTTTGACCTCCGTCGAACTCTTGGGGTTCGATCGAACGAAGTTTAAGAACCACTGGTTTAAATGATAACAGTATGTGGGTAATTCTCATGAAATCTTGAAATTACCTATTAATAAATTAATGAAAAATATTTAAATTAATTCATCATCATTTGCTCTTAAATATGTACTATTTATCTTAGTAGAAGTGAAAAATATCGTGGTCCCCAGAATAAATGAGTTTTGACGATTTAAATATGAGGGAATGATGAGTGAGGTGAGAAAATGATGATTATATTAATTTTTCATATGAAATCGTTTTATTTATTTTTTAAATATATTTTGAATTCTACTAGGTTATATAAACTTACAAATTAAAACGTTTCTGTAAGCAAAGATGTACGAAAACCGAGTCGATCTGGTCTGAAAGTCATTACCTCATAACTCATCATTCCCTCACTTTTAATCAAAGTGAGGGAATGACAAAACAAATCATAACCTAAAAAAATCTCGCAACATAACCGTTCGTTACCAGCTAGCTTTTTGCTAGGCTTTCTACCTCTAAAAACATACTTTCGTACGTCATCGAAATTGAAATATTATAATAATTTTTTTTATTCTTCACTGTGAGGGAATGATTGAATAAAATATAATCTTTAAAATATTGCACTGAAATCTTCTTCCAACAATTACTCTAACAAACTTGAAGTCAATTCGCCATTCCGAACAAGTAACCGTACTACCAACTGTCAAAAACTAATGAGAGTGTTACCAAAGTCCTCAAAAATATACCTACATATCGACCGTTGGTAATGCTGTGAGGGAATGATTATTTTTCATGGGACAAGTGTGGAGTTAGCATTAGACAAGTTGTTAATGACTTATGATCCTTAATTCAGAGAAGTTTTGAAAATTTGTTGTATTTACAATAGAAAAGGCATAGTTACAAACGGACTTTTTAAGGACTTCTCAATAAAAATTTGAGACAATGTTCTAATCTGGAGTTTGGGACATAGTGAGGGAATGATTTTCAGAGTACTATATATTTATTATTCCTCACAAATGCCCGTACAATCCCATAGTTATTACTAAGATTTTTAGCCTTGATGATGTTTTTTCGAAAAAAACATCCTAAATAGGTTTGGTTTATTTCCAAAAATTGCTAGGGCAGGAATTTGAAGATTTCATGAGAATTATCACAAATGATCATTCTATTATAAGAAAAACAATTGAAATAACCTCAAAACTTATACAGGACTGAAGTGAAGCGCTGTTGAAGGACTATAGAAAATTAAGGGTTGAAAATCTTTTGCAAAAAATAAAAACAATAACAATAAATCGCGACAAACATGAATAGATGATGATAATTCAGATTAAATAATAAAATGAGCGTGTAATGTGAATTGTTATGCGACTCTTGTCGCAAATAAAACACTTCATAAATCAACCCTGATGCGGTCGATGTAGACAAAACGAAGAAGAAGAAGAAGAAAAAAAAACAGACACACACCAACCCTCCCCGGTTAACGGGATGATAAATGCGTTGAAAAACGAACAGGAATCGAGAGCCAGTTACATATAGATATATAGAAGGCGAAAATCAGGCGTCGCGTATTAAATGCGGTTGATTGCCATCGAAAATAGCGACGTGGCGACGACAATTGGGAAGGGGAACGGGAATTGTTGAATATTATTATAGTCCTGTGGGATCAATTGTCGTTGCACATTGTCATCTCCTACTCGGATAACTGCACACATCACACATGACGATATCTGTATTTAAAAAAGATAATGCAAATCTAGGATGCAATTAAAGTTATATACATGTGCCAATTATTTCAATTTTTTTTTTATTCGAGGAAAATCGTAAAAAATATAAAATTTTAAAAATAATTTTCATTATCTTTTTTTCTGTATGGTTATACCATAAACCTGTTATATACATTTTTTTTTTTAAAACAAACTTCTTATCAAGTTTCTTGCTTATCAAAATTTTAATTTAATTTTTTTTCAAAAAAATTATCCTTTCATTAAAATTTCATCATTTCATCTTAATGCCGCTTAAATTAGCTCTCATACTAATTTTCTTAGTTTTCACGTATCAAAAACCTGTAAGTACTGATTTCAATATGAGAACGTTGAAAATTTGTCATCGAAATATAAGCCAGATAGAGAGAACGCGATGTGCGCGCTATCAGGTTGTCTTTACATAATAAAAAAGACAATAATAAAATGATAATTTATTATTTATTGTCAAGTGGGTTTCTTATCAGCAACGAACGTTGATAACAATATATTTTACATCAGCACAGACACACATCAAACAAAACGTTTCGTCTTTCGCTTTTATTATAATATAATGTATATAATTATTATTACGATAACAGCGTACCATTTTATCATCATCAGTAACAGCATTTTTATTAAAAAAAAAAAAAAAAAAATTAATTAAATTAATTTTATTTGGCCCCAATTGATAATCGATTATGTTTTAAAAAAAGCTTGATGCTTTCAACCAGGAGTTTGCATTAGAACCATTACATGTTTAAGCTTTAAATTGTTAAAGCTCCTGTAGCTTTACATTAATTCTTATGTTCATAAGAAAAACTCTAAAAAAGACTATCAAAAAATCCAAACTAAGATTTTCCGTCGGTAAGAATAGGAAGGTATAAGAAATTCTTATTGATATTTATAATTCAAGTATTGCATCTATGATAAAACCCACACGGAAAAAATAGTCGTGTAAAATTTACAACACTAAACTAGTAATAATTTAACTGCACTTTGTGTTCACTATAACCAAAAATGTAACAGCAGTTAACAAATGTATTCAGCTCTAACGTATAGTATTTTTTACTATCATAGTGTAGTAAATATATGTAGCTGTTACAACTGCTGAGTGTTGTACAATTAACAAATTTTGGCGTTTCTGTTACGCCACGAATTTGAACAAATTTGTAATCGTTACCATTTTTGATGTATAAAATACTAGATACAATGTAAAATTTACACCAATATGTTGTAAAACTTTGTAAAACGGCTGAGAAAAAAAAAACACCAGAGCCATCTTCACTTTTTTCTATAATTATATTTTTAAGATTTTTAATGGTGCGCATGCGGCGCGTACAACATAACCTATAATTTTGACAAATCAATTCAAGTGTCAAAAATTCAACCTCATTATATTATCATGGAGTCATTTTGACTAGTTCGTGTTGTAAATAATACTACAGTTTATTTAATTACACTTAACTGGTAAACGTTACCACACGTGGTCTCGTCCTATATATTAAAAATGGTGTTGTAACTTTAACAAGGATTGTAGTTAAATTTACAACACATATTTTTCCGTGCATTATAATGATTTTATTAAGTTAGGTCTTATCTACAACAAATCTACTTGAAATAAATTTCATCTCATAGTTTTACTCCTATTAGTCATTTTACTTTTTTTTACTACACAGAAAAAATGTGTTGTAGTTTTAACAACATTTCTTGTTAATTTTACTACATTAACTAGTATTATATATGATGACACCACGTGTGGTAACGTTTACCAGTTAAGTGTAATTAAATAAACTGTAGTATTATTTACAACACGAACTAGTAAAAATGTAGTTGAATTTTTGACACTTGCATTTATTTGTTAAAATTATTGGTTATGTTGTACGCGCCGCATGCGCAAATAGCCAAAATTTGTTAATTGTACAACATTCAGCAGTTGTAACAGCTACATATATTTTCTACACTGTGGTAGTAAAAAATACTACCACGTTAGAGCTGAATACATCACAGGGTGTTATCTAATGTTACATTTGTGGTTATAGTGAACACAAAGTGCAATAAAAATATTACTAGTTTAGTGTTGTAAATTTTACACCACAATTTTTTCCGTGTACTATAATATAGTAAAGGAAGTATTGCAATCGGGTCGAATTTTTGAATTTGAGCTTTCACCGGAAACACATGTTTTGGGGTTCCCTGAGTCCAAAATATCTGCTGCGAGGCGTCACAGTACTTGCTTTCTTTCATTTAGGAAACTCTGTTGATTAAAAATTCATAATATCTTTATAACTACATAAACAGAACTATATACATACAGCCTCTATACGAACTCCCAATCATAACCCCAGAACCTCCCTGATTTTATTTTCCCCAGAAAACGTTTCAAATTAAAGTTGTAGGTATCAATGAGTCTAAGAACTATAGTAAGTTTAAAGAAAATTGTTGGAGCCGTTTTCGAAAAGAAATTGAAAAGCTTAAAAAATTTCTTAAATAACGTGGAGCTTTCGGTTAACCAATTGCAACCAAAAGATTTTAGGCACAACTAGATGTAATAAGCAAACTAAATTCAAAGTTTGGTGGAAATCGGATAAAGCTTTCGATACGATATGGCTGTCACACACACACACACAACGGAGCCTGATGATACGTAAAGGTATTTTCCTTCCTCTCAATAAAAAAAACACACACACAGACATGTTTCTAAAAACCACTTTTTTGACTCAGGGGGACCTCAAAACATGTATTTCCGGTGAAAGCTCGAATTCGACAATTCGAGCCAATTGCAATACTTTCTTTATGTGCATGTGTATGTGTGTGACAGCCATATCGTATCGAAAGCTTTATCCGAATTTCACCAATCTTTGAATTTGGCCTCTATATTATCTATATCCAGTTGTGCCGCGAAGTTTTTGATTGAAATCAATTAAACGAAAATTCTCCTTTATTCTAGGAGTTTTTGAGTTTTTTCAATTTTTTTTGAAAAACGGCTCCAACAATTTTCTTTAAACTTTCTATAGTTTTAGACTCATTGATGTCTATAACTTTTATCTGAAACGTTTTTTTTGGGAAAATTCGTATAAGGATGGTTCTGCGGAGAAGGTTGGGAATTCGTATATCGTTATCTATACAAATAAATTATGTACAATTGGGTTGAAACTAATCTCTAATTTCTCTTCGAATCCTTGATTTGATGAATTTGTTTGCAAATAGTGAGGAATGCATTGAATGAGTTTGGAAGTATCTACGTATAAGTAACAAATATAGTTGCTTGATTAAATCATCCTTGCAAATCAAATCACAATCTTTTTATATTAAATTAAAGATTTGGAGTGAATCTAAAAATGCAGTTCTTCAAATAAGCGGTGCATACCCATTTGAAAGAAAAATCATTGTTGGTATATTGTTGATGAAGCTTCGTTACTATAGATAAGTATAGAGAAAAGATTTAGATAGATTTCTAATAGTACGAAGGGAAATGGAAAAAATTCCCGTTGTACCCCTCCGCATCTCGTTATCAATTTGATAATGTTATGTAAGGTATAAAACTTTACAAACTTTAAAACTCTACAAAATCACTCCCTTTTTAGCTGGATCATTAATTTGTTAAGTGTTGACAAATGTTTAAGTGAAATTTTTTTTTTCAATCAAAGAATAAAGGAAACATTGGTAGATCTTTAAAGGGATGCCAATCATTTATTGTGTTCATTCATTCTCACCCTCTTATAGTACATGAAAAATATCCAATTTTTATTCTCTATAAGTCAGATTTATGATTTTTTATTATATTTATCATTTTAATATTTTGTGCTTTATAGTTATGATCAATGATCAAGAAAGATGTTTCATTCATTAAAAAATTATTGTGTGGTTTTACGAAACCACGATGCAAGTGAAACTTTTTTTCGGATTTTAGGCACTTAGGTAACTGAAAATTTTCGGAAAATTATTTGATTTAGGGTATGAAAATAGAATAGAAAGAAAGGGATGTGGCACGAATTCACTGTCTGACGTACCGCGCACCGTTGTAACTATTTTTGAATTTCCATTATTGATGTTAATACGAAATCGAATGTTATTTTCATTATTGAATTTGTTGATTATTGTTAAATCGATCATCTGCCTGTTGTTATCTATTGTAACATCACCGTCGGATATTTTGGCACTTTTCTCACTAGCTGTATCTTTGTCTATCATGATCAAGTGAACAATAACATTTATATCAATACACTGATCAAAATACAATTGCCAATACAAATATCATCTTATCCAACGCCCAGTTGAATAAGAATAAAAATAAAAATAAGAACCCAATACAAATATGATTGACAATTAATGACAACTTATAATATAATAAAACGTTGTCATGGAGAGGAAAATAGCTCATTACATTCAGTAATAGCTCGCGCAACAGGCCTGGGAAAACGACATGGTATAAAGCTAACAATGTGTATACGAGTTCTGCCGAACACTTGCCGATTCCCTGCCGAGAATGTGTTACATTTAGCGACATGCTAAAGACAGGCCAAAAAATTTGAGATGATGTATAAAAAGTTTTACTTTAATAATAAAGAAGGTGGCATTACAACTAGTCTTAAATGTGTTATCTATACTATGTATAAATATTGTGAGGAATTAATTGATTTATCTCTGTTACAGTATTATGCAAAAGAGATTTTTTCCTCTGGTCTTTTTTAACTGTTTCTCTTAAACGATTTGTACGTTTTTAAAAAGAAATTTCTTTTGTCCACCATAAATCCATTTCATCCTCAATTTGTGTGTGAGGTTCGGGTCATAATATAATATGTACCTACGATCTCTTATAGGTATCTCTCTAGACCTTAGTGAGAGAGATTATATTATTAGCGACGAGCAACGACCCGCCCTTGAACATGCCATATTTAATACATACACAACAGAGCAATTTGGCACAGCTTGTCAAACATTCAGGCTTCCAATAAATCCATTTTGCCGCCCCCAAAAATGTAATAACCCAAACGACATTTCACTTGCCCGAAAATATCTATATCTTAGATCCCGATACCGAAAATATTTGTTGTAATCGCTTTCTGACGAGAATGGCCTTATTTGTCTTTTAAGTCGAGCCGACAAATTTTGCTCATAGAAAAAGAATGGGCGAGGATCGGCGATGACACGACCCCCAACTGTGCACGGAGACATTTCTCGGCTTCGGTTCTCATTTTCACCCCCATAGCGACAAACAATGCGATCGGGTTGCATTTATGATCTTATGTCTTGTATATTTTCAAACAGAGCAAACAAGACGTCTTCATTTTGGGTTTTGAAAATCATAAACTTAATTGTCCCCGGGGACATGCAAACTGGTCTAATGCCATTCACAAAATGCATATTTACCTGATGCAATTATTCTAACAAGATACATCCTTAAATATGTTATTCTGTATTGAAAATCTATTTACCACGTAATTTTTTTTATCGACAACAAAATCGCTTTAGAGGGATGACATTTTTCTTTAAAGTTAACCTCCTTTCGGAAGTGACACTTAGGATTAAACTACTTAAAAATATCTGCTGCGAGGCGTCTCAGTACTTTAGTACTTAGTACTTCAGTACGTTAAATTAACTATAAGCAGCACTTTATTAAGTTAACTATATCTACATATAACCTAAAAATTCAATTTTAGATGCAATACTCTTGTTATGAAAATATCAAGCGTTATGAAACGTCAAAATATTGGTGACTGCAATTTTTTATTCACCTACTTCGAAAATGCATTGTTCATTGTCTGATGATGAGGTTCGACTCAAAAATATGCATTTTTTTGATAGGCATTAACCTAATTAATTTGAATTTGACTACACAGTAAATCAAAAAAAAAAATGATTTTGGATTCTGTGTTCTTCTAAAACCAGCTTGGCGTTTATCGTTTATCTTAACGTTGATTATAATTTATCCCAACTTAAAGTCTGTGGTTTGTTTATTATATTGTACTAGCTGGTCCTCGCCCGCTTCGCTGAGCGTATCTAAGTTATACTGATTGAATAATGGAAACTTTCATCCCATCAACAAAAATAGATAGATATTTCTAGATTTTTGATTCATAGAAAGTTCATGAAAATCAGATCAACTAATTTTTCCAGGAAGATATTCTATATAGCTATCTAGAAGAGCTATCTTATTGGTTCTATACGTTTTTATGAATATTATAAAATACCTATAATTGTGTTCCTTAAGTAGCAATACAATAGTAATTTAACATGTTTATTTCTAAACATTATAGACATACAAAAATTAACAATGAAAGAAGTTTCAAAAGTTTTCATTTTTAATTTACCGATGTTATCGGATGTTAAATTAAAAATCATATTTTGCTGTAGAAATTGTAATTTTTATTGAAACTTGTTTGGAATGATTGTGTTAAAACGCTATTTCACGAACTTTAAGGAAAGTTTTTTTTAAAAACACGATTCCTGCAGGATAAGTACAATTGTTATGCTATCTTTTAAAAATCGTGCATTATTCTAACATACGAATTAATAATCTATATTATTCTCTGACGTCTCAACTACCCTATTGCAAAAAATCATGTCAATCTTTTGCTCTATGACAAACAAAAACATATCTATCCCACGGGAGTAGTACATTTTTCCTGGATAAAAAAGAAATCAGGCCTTCTTGAGGATAATGCGCTAGAACTCTATTTCACGTACTTTAACAAAACTTCTATTAAATACACGGTTCCTGTTAGATACAATTGTCTTGTTATCCCACGGGAAGAGTACAATTATGTCGATTTTTTGCTCTATGGAAAACAAAAACGTATCTATGGATAAAAGGTAGACCAATCCTTCTTGAGGAAAATTCGTTAAAACGCTTATCCATGAACTTTCACGAAACTCCTTTTAAATACTCAGTTCCTGAAGGATACCATTCTCATCCTATCCTACGGGAACCGTGCTATATTCTAACATAAAAGGTAGCCTAAATTTATTCTTTGACTCTCAATTAACCACCTCATTGTAAGAAATTATGGTAATCTTTTGCTCTGTGAAAAATAAAAACATATCTATCCTACGGGAACCGCACATTTTTCCTGCATAAAAATAAGACTGTAGGATATGAAAATTATTTTTTGCCTTGAGGACATTATTAGTTATTACTATTAATACATTATAATCAAACAACGTTTAGTTTCAGCATGATTTTTCTTTACACCAGTTTTTCTATTTTCCCGTTGAAATGAGAAATTTTTCCGAAATAAAACGTTATGTAGATAATAATTTCCATATTTAGCTATCATCATACTTAAATATCACCAATATTCATTTGCAAATAAAAATGTATAGTTTATGCATAATTTTTGTTCCAACCAGTTTTTCAATTTCCCGGATAAATGAGACATTTTCCCGTTATAAAAAGTATTCTATTTAATGACTCAGATTGTCATTTATCATCATACCAAATTTCATTAAAACCCGTATTTATTTGGGTAAGAATTAATAATATGTTTCTAAAAACAATTTCGCTAATAATGAATTATTTTTGAAACAACTTTAATAACTATTAAAAAAGTTATAGCGGGCCAACCTTAAAAGATTGACATATGTCGTCGCGGACTTTTTTTTAGAACTTTTTAAGAAGAACAATTTTGCTGCTTATGATTTTTGCGTAACTTTAACCATTTACGCAGGGCAGGCAACAAACGCTCTCAAAAGGAAAAAAATTTCCTGGTTTTTGCAACATTTTCCATTGATGCTCTGCTGCTATTGGTCGTTGAGTGATGTATTGTATAACCTAAAGCCTTCGTCAATAATGAAGCTATCCAACATAAAAATAATTTTTCAATTCGAACCAGTAGTTCCTGAGATTAGCGCGTTTAATCAAACAAACTCTTCAATTTTATATATTAGTATAGATAACAATGAATACAACACTGGTTATTTTAAATTTAAAAAACCGACAATGAAAATTCAAAATTACGTGCTATCATCATTATTAATTAGGAAACCAACTGAACACACTTTTTAAATAAATAAATAAAAAAATAGGAAACCGCAAGTGAACGCGTATTAATACTACTAAACATCATAATAACTTAAGACTTTAATAACTTCGTATTAAGGGATGATATTGTGATAATCCTTTTTTTCAGATAAGGGCCAAGTATTTATGACAAAAAGCAAGACTGACCTAACATTTTATTTATATATAGATTTTCTATAAAGAAGACATTTTCTATGAAGATACTTAATTTACCAAAAACTTTTTTCAGGTAACTTCGGAAATACTGGAAAACTACGTGGGGTTCATAATTGACGTAATTAAAAAATAATCGTTAAAAAATAATTTCTCGTTCTATCGTTAAAAACTACGCAAAAATTACTAATGAAAAACTACGAGGAGGTCACAATCGAAAAATTTGAATAGATACTTCATAAAGTGACCACTTTCGAAAAGAAAATGAGAAAATCACGCAAGAGTCATAATCGAAGAGGGCAGTATCGATAATCGAAAAACTACGCGCGAGTCACTATTTAAAAATGCGTCGATAACTATAGTGAAAAACTAGGCTATGGTCTTGATTGAAGAATTCTGGTGAAAACTAGGCGAGAGTGACAATTGACAAATTACATGTGGATTCAGATCTGCGAAAAACTGCAGAAATAGTCGCTATTATAAAATGATTGAAAAGCTACCTATGGAGATCACTATTGTAAAAAATGTTGACCCAAATAACGTTTGGGTCACTTAGCGAATCATTCGTAAAGCAAATGAAAACTTCGAAAATGTATTACCATAATGCATTTCAAGCTGTTCAGAATTAATTTTAACGATAAAATGCAGTCCCTCAACAAATGGAAGGATACATGACCCAATGTAAGTTTATACCAACTTAATACCATTGATTTAAAACCTAACTTATACCTACCTACGTTTACAGGTGCAACATTTTCAAAATGCATTTTTCACAATCTGAAGATGACCCGAGTCGAAATTTCAGACCTCTATTGGCCCTAAAATGGTACTTTTACCCTTTTTTGGACCTCCAAAAAGTAAAATGAGCCTAATATAGACCTAAACGATTCCATCGTCTTCATTTTAACCTACATGAAATTTTTAATACATTTTGTGAACATATCGTCTCGTCCTAAAAAAAGATTAATGATCATAAAACAAAATATGGTTGTAAATTTCTTTTTTTACAATACCTATTGCAAATATTATTTTACTTATAACCCAAATTTTTGATCTCTTTTTTTCTTATACTTAGATGCTTAGTATAATATTGTGTATGCTTGTATCCATTACTGGTTTGTCTCTTAATCCTGTTCACTCTGGTTTATTTTTACTCAGCTTTAGTCTCTTGTTAACCGTTCGAGTGCTACACGAGTTATTATACAACAATTGAATTAACTAATTTCACTATTTGATTATTTTTCAATATTGTCTATATCTATAAAGGCCTAAAAATGTAGGGGAGACCGGGGCAGGACGGGATAGCTAAGACAAAAATCGTCACAGAAAAAGAAATAAACTCTTTATTGAAATTCTTTTACAAAAGAAATAAAACGTATAGACTTATCTACTATAATTATACCTTCTAACATCTAAAATCACATAATTGTTTTGACAAATAGAATTTTTAAAAAAGTTGTTAAATTTTCCGTCTTGCCTCACGGGCGGGGTAAAATGGGAAACGCTGCGGGGCAAAACGAGAACATATTCATATTAATTTCATATAAAATATTATATTCAATCCGTCAGACATTGTTCACAAGTGTGCCCTTCTTCATCTTCTCCAACAACTCCAGCATAAGAATTATGTGCCCATACACGGCATACGTCGCAGATAACCCAACCTTCGATTGACTCTGAGTATAGGTACCCGCAATAGATGCAAGCACAGTTATCATTTTCTTCTTTGGATGAACTACTTTCCGTTTCAGTTTCTTTTATGTGACTTTTATTCAAATGCTTTTTTTCTGGTTTCTTTTCATTTTTCTTACTTTTTTATTATTTGTTGCAGTCCCATTATGCCCCGACCTTTTTGCCCCATTAGACATATTTTGTAAAAGTAACAACAGTTCCAACCTACAAAAATTATTTTGCAAAAATCCAATCTAAATTCATTAGTCTTACACCATTACTAAAAGTACGTCTTAAAATTTTACAATAGCACTGATATCTACCTCTGTGCACATCTTCTTAGAAACTATGCACTTGGTAAAAATTCTCCAAAAAGCTGTTTATTCTCGCCACGCAGTCAAAACAAGTAGTGACAAAGACGAGCCCCGATCAGACTCGTGTGACGTAACCGACATCGCTCGAATGCCACTTTGTTAGGCTCTGTTGTGTTCACCAGTCACGCAGAAAAACACTTTTCCCTTCCTGCCCCGAGTTTCGTCTCGCCCCGTTCTCCCCTAAATGTAAAAAATATAAAAGTAAAAAAACCGAGTTTCAAAGAAAAAGTGTGAAGAAATTTACTTTAATATATTATCTTGAAAGTAATCAGAGAGATGTTATAGAATTAAATAAAATTTCTAAAGAAATGCGCATGGTTGGGAATATTTTGGATTATAATAAACGGAAATCCTGGAAAATTATGAATAAAAAAAAAACAAAATATTAAAATAAAAATCTTATTCTTATTGAAAAAAAAAACCCTACCAATAAAACAATAAAAGAGAGTGACAAAGAAATAGTGAAGAAAAGAGAGATAGAGGCTCATTTGAATTTTTTGCTGTATCTTTGGGCCTTTGGGCCTAAAAATTTTGTCCGATAAATGCCACTTGTAGGTTCAAAAAAGGTCTAAAATTCAAATGCAAATGGTCATGTTTCAATCTACCCAGATTTTGAGGTCTAAAATTTCGACTCGGGGAGTTTCGACTAAAAAACTGCAATCCTAAACTCATTAAATTCAAATGGAAATAATGACTCAAGATAATATTGAACTTGGTTTATTTAAACGTAGGTAATTCTAGGTACCTATATGAAAATTTAATTTAAGACTAAATGTTCTTGCTGTAGACCAGCGAGGTACAGAAACATTTTTGTTTCGTAGACTATGAATGAGAATAAGTTTCGATTAAGAAATGCAATAATGGACACCTCAAATAGAAGAAAAGGATATAATAAACCTTTTTACAAGCCGTCGTCGAACCTTAGTAGACGATATAACCAATGACCTCAAGTATCACTCATGGAATATGCATTTTAAACTACTTCGTTCTACCCAAGGATGAGCTTAGACCTAAAAAATTTTAGACCACAATCTTATCAAATTGAACTGATGCAATGTAAGATTTAAGTAAATTAAATTGTTCTTAATTTCATATGAAAACTTGGTTTTAAATGCAGTGCTCTTGTTATAGAATCACATATCGATGACTTTAATCTTCTTCACTTCAAAAATAAATTTCTTTTTGTCTCCGGATGAGCTTCGACTAAAAGTCTAACAATAAGTAAGTTCCAAACAGGTTTATTTTTACTTAATTTTCCAATCTTCTAAAACTTTCGAAATACCATCTAAGACCTAAATCTTTCATGGATCATCTAATCGCACATCAATTCCTTAATTTAATCAGCCTCATAATAACATGCATGAGCATACACCAAGAACACAGACCATTAAACACTAAAATATTTGCTCATATTTATTACATAGATATATACACTCATAATTATAATACCATAAGGTAATATTAGCTTTGACTCCATATATTTTCATGTCATTCACAAAAACGACTCATCTACTATCAAATTTATATCGTATTAAACTATTTAGCTTGTCCTAACCTAATTTTTTAATAAAATGTGACAATATAACAATGATGACGTTAGCTGTGAATCGAATATCCTGTCTGAGATTAGCCATTTGATAAGTGGATTAGAGCGCGAAGTTTTTGAATTTTTCTCTATTTGTTCTATCTGCACTTCACACATCTGGGTTTTTTACAATACTCTGTGTGTGTGTATGTGTGTGTGTGTATACGGATAAAATAAATGTTTATGAACAATTAGGAGATAATAAACTGTATACACATATTTAGGGGGTTAGGAGGGGTGTTGACGGAACATAGGGGAGACAGGTAATTTACTCAATTTATGAACTCGATATAAATGCATACAAAACTCCCTAATATTGTTCGACGAAAAAATTTCAATTAAACCAGCTCCAGACGTTTTCATGCAAAATCAGCATGCGACATGTAATCCGATCGGTTTGAAAAAAACCTTTTGCTCTAACATACCTACCTATATAAACAAAAATTTTCAAATATTGTCTCTGGGTGTCCCATTGAGTGGTATACCTATTTCGATATTTTTCTTCAAGAATTATCAGTTATCCTGTCGTGACATAACCTCATAAAGATGTTTTTAATCGTTTCTGTTTAGCCCACTAAAAATGTAATTTTAACCCCAAACAAATAGTTTTGGTACAACAATTGCTTAATCCTCTTCCTTAAATACTAGGAATAACCCAAAAAAAGGTCTTTAAAAAAAAATACGAAATTTTACTATTTGATGCTAAATTGTTTTCAGTTCCCATTTATATCTATCTATAATTTGAAAAATTTTCACAGTGGAACTTAACCTTAAAAAAACATTTAGTGTTTGATTACGATTGAAAATTTAATTTTGAAACGATTTTATTAATGATCTTTTCTTAAATAACGTCCCACTTTTTGAGTAAATCACGAAAAACCTGAAAATCAACAAAACAAGTTTTATTATTTTTTTTAAATGTAGGTCCTTAATTGAAATAAAGTTATTTCAAAACTATTTTTTTTTTATCAAAATGGCTATGAAATGTTTTCATTGTTATTCGTTTGTTTTTTTTTTTTTAGTTCAGTGGTTCCGAAAAAGAAATGTGGAGAATTAATAGGGATGGAGTGATAGTAGGGCACTCTATATCTAATAATAATTACGATCTTATGAAAATTTCATGGGTATTGTGCTCTCTCAAAGCCCATCTTCAAATTTGGGTTTGATCAAAATTTTATTGAGTTCAATTGTTTTCTAGATTAAACGTGATATGTCAGGACCCCCCATATCTTATGGTATTCATTGGACTATTTCGCATTTTATCTCGTAAACGGTTATTTTAACAAAAATTTCTTCTTGACTTAACTTGTAGGATTTTTTCTGCTCTACACTTTAGCAAATAACAAAAAATCTCGTTTGTCGCTCAGAAACCGAGATATTCACAAAAATTCGATGCGTAACTCTAGGGGAAAACCTTACAAAAAATCCCCGTAAAACAAGCAAGTCGAAAGGGTTGCTTTTAACGGGAATATTAAGTTTTGAATCAGTTAAAGTGGGTATTAAACGCGACCAATTAGCGGTCGGATGAGCTGTGAACGCCAGTCTCGATTGGTCTATGGGCGGTACACAACGCGGCCATATTGCCGCGTTCACTTCAACCATTGGAGACTACAGTCAAAGCTCACTGCGTTTTATCTGGTAAATGTAGATTGAGACCCGTTATTTTCCAGGTTATTTGTGGTGGGGGACCAACACAAACCTAAATAGTTGACAATCAATTATATTTGTAATTACACGTTTCCACTGTGTTCTAGTAGGACCGAAACCGTTTGTTAAGTGAGTTGTTTCGTGTCACTATGTGATTGTGGGACAAATAACAACAGGGACCTGATACAAAGAGAGTGATTCTCGGCTTAATAAGGATTAATTTTGTTTTGTTTTATTTTTTGTGAGAAGTGTTTTTTTTTTTTTAAAAAACAAAAGGTTGACGTTTTTGTCGTGTTTCTTTCGTGATGGTGTCGTATTATAATCCGGTGGCAATGTATCGACAGCAGGCAAGTGTTGTCGGTGGACCGAGTGTTTCACCGTCGGGAACGCAGTTCCATCATTCGGGAAGTCCTCCGGTGGGACCGGCAGCGTGGTATACGGCCGGGTATCACCATCAAGCCGGAATGGTGAATCCGCACCATTCGCAGACACCGCCGCAATATTGTGCTACCCTGCAACAACAACAGCACCATCATCATCAGCAGCAGCAGTTGCAGCAGCAACAGCAGGAGATTGTTTTGGGGGTGGGTGGACATCAGCAATTGTCACCGTCGCCGGTCGGTTCTTCGGCATGGCACCACCACCATCATCATCACCATCCGATGTTCCATCAGGATTACACTGATTTTCCGGCGTTGAGTGTCGGTGGTGCAGCTGCGGCCGCCGCTGAACAAATGCTAGGCCAGGCATTGCCTTCACCCCCGATTACCGTGTCGGCGGGCAGCGACATGTCGAGTCCTAGTGGCGGTGCCGGCGGCGCCGGCAACGGTCTCGTCAACGGCTCCCTCTCACCCCATCACCACAAGTCGACCTCATCGACACCAACGGCCGCGATGATGTCCTCGAACGGCCGCAAAAGCCCCTACGACTGGATGCGAAAACCGTCCTACCAAAGCCAACCGAATCCAGGTGAGTTCAATGCGTCCAAAAAACGTTTGACCATCGGCCGCACCGACGGCGGAAGCAACAAACGATTTCATATTTAACTTTCTAATTAACCGAATGTTTGGTCGGTAAACATCCCCATCCGCCACCTGAAAAAAAAAGTTCTTCAAGACTTAAAAGTAACCAAGAGCATGTTGAAATAAACTTTAATTTTATGAATAAGATCCCAAAGAAATCTAAATAATTAAGAAAAAAATGTAGACCCTGAAGAAAATTGAAGTAAAATTCGTCTTAAGAGGCATAATTATTTAACAAATTTCTTATTGGTCCATATTATTATAATAAAAAGCAGGTAATTTGAAAGTATGACCGGAAGATCACTTGGGGAAGTTTTTTTCCACTTCTTCATTGAGACTATGTCAGCATACAATCAATTAATCGATTGTTTGATTCAGATCGTAGGTATTAGGTTAAGAAAAATTGAGGTTAGCTGTCATTAATTTGAAAAATTCCCAACTTTAAGCACCAAATTAGTTGATAATCGAGTCCAAATCTTACCGGTAATTTAATTTTAGTGAGTATATATGACTTAAGCTGTCCTTCTGTATAATATTTGTTCGAAATAAATTCATAATATGTCACACCGCTTGCGGAGTTCATAAAATCTCGAAGAGCACACGACGCTATATAACATATAATTTACATACTTACTTAATTGTTATGATTTGTATTATTTATTTATTAGTAATTTAGTTATGGGGGTCTTTCATTTACTCTATATATAACCTCTAAATATTATACCTACATATGCAGTGATATACTGGAGTGTTACATAACCTTAATATACTTAATAATAATATATGGATATTTATAATTATTTGTATATTACAGTAAATCTAAAAGCATATGTTATATTGCTTCGGTTAGTTAAATGATTTAAGATTTTATTGTTGTTATTATGTTTTTGTTTAGGTCTTCTTTAAGATGTACCCACGCAATATGGTTTATCCTATTTATTATATTATTATTGGCGGTTAACTTTGATATCGGAACTTGTTCAAATACTTTTTAATCATTACTTTTAGACTTTTTTAAAAGTGCTTACTAGTAGATAAGTTGGTGGTTTGCATTTGAGTGATTTCTTCTAAATGACCAAATTTCTTGAAAAATTTTTCTTTAAAAAAATTGAGGAAAATGATTTTTCTTAGTTATTACCCCTCATTTATTTTTAAATAGCAGTTCATCAAGATGTTTTATAAACTAGAATACAATTGGAACCTTGTTTATCCCCGTCGCCAAAACAATTGAACTGCGTATTTTTTATCTTTTTATGTTGAAGTTTTTCCTTTAAGACAAACTATGAAATATTTGCTGCTGAATAAAAAAAATTTCATCAAAATCGGACGATTCAGTAAAAAGTTATGCGTGGTCATACATTATAAAAAAATTAACATTTACTTGCTATTGTATGTTTGTACGCATACAACTTTTGATTGAATCATCCGATTTTGATGAAATTTTTTTTATTTGATAGGATTTAAATCATAGTTGGTCCAGTTGTATTGTAAAAAATGAACCCCCATTGTTGAGGGTTGGAAATAGGGGTTGAAATATAAACTTTTCCCAACCGATTTTTCTAAGAAATAGTTGTTTAAATTGTAGCTCCAATTTTAATTTAGAGAAACAAAATTTTACCCCTAAGTGTTGATACAACTATTTAAAAAAAAACAATCTTCGAGGTTTTTAATAAATTTGTTCGATTCCTCTAAACTTTCTTTCATTATCAGAAAGGCTTCTTTTAGAGACTTTTACTAGCTTTCATTTATCGTGAAAAGCTGAGATTTCTGAGATATTACCAAAATATGGCTCCGGTCTTTTATCGTAAAGGTCTTCAATTTTAGTAAGGTTATGTTTTCCATTTAAACTACTAGTGTGCGAGATAGAGGGCTACCGTTTTTTATCTCTTAGTTTTTCAAGGGGTGATATTTCCAAAAGTATAGGACTTAGAAAGAAAGGTTTTAAACGATTTTTGTCGAGATTTTTATGAACTTGAAGTCTTTACTCATAAAAATCTTTAATAAAGGAAATATTTGTAAAAAAAACAGTCAAATTTTAATTTTTTAAGATAATTTGATTAATTTTTGAAACGGTGCTTAAATTATCTAAAAGATTTAAGGTTTTTTTCAATTGAAAATTTAAGCAGGCTTAATTTTGGAAAGAACGCATTTTTCGAGAAAACCTCCGGTTTACCAGTTATTTCCGAAAGATGGCTCTTATATAATTTTTTTCGATTTTTGCTGCTAAATTTTTTCTTTTTAAAAGAAATCATTTGACTATTTTTATAGATTTTTGATAGATAGTTTTAAGACCTTTAATTTTGACATTGCTCATTTTTCATGAAAACGCTTAGTTTGTGAGATATAACCGAAAGAGGGCTCTCAATTTGAACCTAATTTTCAATGTCAACTATTTCCGAAACTATCAACTTTATGAAAAATAAAGCCCTTAACATTTTTGGCGAAAATTTCATGCTGTTTAATTTTGCCAAGAACAAAAATTTTCCCAAAACCTCCACTTTTCAAGATATTTAACCTAAAAGTGGGGCAAGTATTTAAATATGCTATAGGAACAGTTTTTCCGATCTCACACCAATTTTCACTCGATTCTTTGAATAATCCATCTACAAATTTACAATTTATGACTAATTGGCCGTGTAATTATGACTAATTAGTAGCTCAAGCAAATCCTATACTCTTACGATGTGTACTCACTTTTTTTTTTCTTTATCTCTTCATATCCAAATTGGAAGATAGAACGAAAAAATAAACTAATTAGCGATTTTTTTTAAAGAAACATTTTTTTCATGTCTCATCTATTTAATACATAGATAATAGCTTTAAATATAACTTATAAGTACTTTCTTCGATAGTAAATTTTTTTCGAGCTAATAAACTTTGAAGTTGAATATTCTCAGATCGTTTTTATGAAAAAAAAAAAAAAAACAAATAAAGACTGTGGGTTGCTTCAGAAAAAAAAATTAATGTTCTGTTAATGTTCGATTCGGTTTTAAAAACGTTTTTATTATAAGACCCCATTAATAATAATAATAAAAAAACAAATGCTGGTTCATTTAAAACAAGTGAATTAAAGTTAGGTTATGAGAAATGAATCATAAATATGAGATGAAAACGATTTTCTCTCAAGTTTTTCACATGAAAATTTTCCCGTTAGGCCAGAAAAATTAATTCATTTAAAGATAAGTAGATTTTTAAATGTTTGCCGCCGTCGTTAAAGAAACAAAATTTTTATAGCCTCGACGAATTAATAGACTTGTTTTAATTTCTGACTCCTTGACAACGAGGTCCTTTACCTTTTCAAAACTTGATCACTTAAATCATTCCATCAAATGCATTCGATCGAAATTTCGCACCGACAACATTTAACAGCTCTTCGTGGAAACATTTTTGATAGCCAGCCTCTTTTGTTGATTGCATCTTCATCGAACCGTCTCTAAAGTTTGTAAATTTTCTTTGTGTGTGTTTTCTGTCTCTCTGATTTTAGAATGTCATCCACCACCGCCGCCACTAACTTCGACACCTTCGCTTCTCGATTTCACCTCAACATCGTCCATAATCAGTTGTTCCGATTCAAATAGTTGCGGTATGCAAGCATTTTTTTTCAACAGTTTTCAATCGCATTTTGGCTTGCATCAAAGCTTTGGCTGCTATTTTCTATTTATTTTTTCGATTCTTATCACCAAAAATCCGGCTCGAAGGACCAAAATTGCATGATTTAAACCTCCATTCATGACCAAACCATTTATAACTATGTGTACAAACCCATTGTGAATTGATTTAAAATCGATGTGTAACCCCCCCCCCCAATGATTTCACACCACTCATGTTAAACACTTCAACAGGTCTATTTTAGTGATGCGTCATGCTTTGGCTGATATTTTCTATGTGTTTTCTCGATTTCTATAATTTCGACCAGAAATCCGGCACGAAGGACCATATTGCATGATCAAAACCTCTCCCAATATATAATAAATATTTGTAAAACCCATTTAGAATCGATCTGAACTAAATCTTTTTAAAGCCTTCCCCTCAAATGGGTGCACCTTTTGAGGGTCACAACCCCCATTTTCATGACCACTGATTTATAAGACTGGAACGTTTCAATTACGGGCTTTACATTATGCTTAAGTGTTTTTTTTTTCCGATTTTTATCATTTTCATACCAATAATCCGGCTCGAAGGACCAGTATTGCATAATTAAAACATCTTCCCGTGACCAAATCATTTATAATTATGTGCGAACCCCATTTAAAAGTGAGTAAAATCAATTTTTTTTATGACCCACCTCTAAAAAAACAAATGATTCGCAATCTTTTGATGCCACAACCCGTATTTTTCGAACTACTGGTCCTACAATGATTCAATTTCTGAATAACTCTTGTTTTTAGTGACCCATCAAAATTTAATGGCTATCTCTTATAAACCTGCAACAATTTTTGCAAACAATTGAAATTTGTTTTAAAAAAAAAGCGAATCGAAACATCTTATAGTTTTATAATTGAACTGGAGAAATCGACAAATTAATGACTCAATACTAAACAAAAGACAAACTACTTTTTTGGCCAATGACTAAAATGACAGGGCTATCTTGACTAGCCCTAATAAAGTGGGTATATGAAAGAGTGGAAAATCATAGTTTAGGAGTTGTTCTAAAGTCCTAAGATTTCTCAAACGTACACTTTACTCTTAAACCATTTGTTTTTTCGTTAGTCATTTGTTTCATTTAAACAAATCAAGATCTTGAGGCATCAATTAATTGTCTATCAAAATGGCTGATTTCCTTGGTCTTAAGCTTTATAAATGAATTTGCATGAAGTTTTCCTTCAATAAAATCGTTTATTGATTTTTTTAAATGTCGTTTTGGTCTACTTGTTTTTTGAAACAAATGAAGTCTTAGTTGACTATTTTGACTATTGCATGATGTGTTTTTTTTTTTTTTTTGGAGAATGAAAATGTCGAATGTTTAAAAAATGGCGGCTTGTGTGTGTTGTTTTATTAAAGGTTAATTTTATTCATCAAGATTATGTCGAGGGCTAGTCGTATGATGTAGCTTTTGTAATAAAAAAAAAAAAATGAAAATTGTGTTTTTGTTGTTTTGGTTGTGTGACGCACGCAAACCAAAACCATCACGATGATGATGATGATGATGATGTGAAATTCAACATGACACGAACAAGAAATTTTAATTTTATTATATAGTTTCTATAATTTACCCATAGCCGTACCTTGTCTGGCTCACTCTCTTATCGTACTTGTTTTTTTTTTTGTTTCTTATACTTTTATTTATGCCGGCTTAGATTAAAAATGTGAAAAGAGCCGAGCCGAGCCGCCATCTTCTTCTTCTTCTTTTTCGTTACTTTTTTGTTTTGACACGAACCAATGAGAATGAAGATTTTTTTGATTCGTTTTTTTTTTCTTATTTAATTGAAATAAATTATGCAGACTCGATCGTTGCTTTCAACGTAACAAACATTTTTATGACCACCGTATGTAGATATCTATGACCATATCGTCGGTCTGTTGTTCGTGCGTCCGTTCGGATCTTGTAACAACGTCCTTTTTTCACGTCGTCGGCGGCTTTCAGCTGCGAATGCTTTTTATATTAGATATTCAATTATTTCGATTCACATCTGTTATCTACGCCATCTTAGCGTTTGTATATATATATATAGAGAAAGTCTGAGAGGTTATTTTTTCGAGTTTCCTCAATTCTTAGAACGAAACATGCATCGTTTACTCAGACTTTGACTTCCTTCACGTTGGTCTTATCTTATCGCGTTCACGAAGAATAAAAATGTCCTTTTAGTATTCACACTATTCTCGCTAAGATTTTTAAGATTAAATCGTTTAAAGTTAAGTTAAAAATTAGGGAGAATGATTGGTTAAAGCAGAGACTTCTGATCTCTTACTATATACTTTTATTTGATATGAAGAACCAAGAAACCAAAAGATTTTTTTTCTATAATTATGGTACTTCAGCGGTTTGGAAACGTCATTTGTTTACTGGATTTAGCAAATAATTCATCATGTTGTAGTAGACTTCTGTAAAATTGTGTTTCAACGTTACTCCCGTTTTCCACGGGTCTGGTTTCGTAAAGAAAATCGTGAAAAACGTGAAAATTTTTGACTTTTTTCCAGGAAGACATGAAATGATGCATTTTTTGAGGATGATGGTAATATACAAAAATAAAGTACATTGAATTTCCAATCAAAAACACTTCTTACAAAAATGTTCCCAGTTGAATGGTTTGGCTGCTAGAGCGCGTTGAAGATCAGTTTAATTTAGCTATGCTCAGCGAAACGGGCGGGTATCAGCACTTATAATATGCAATACTCTTTATTGGTCTTACAATTTGCCAAAATAATAGTAGTTATAGGTTATACCTTTTATAGGTTAGATTTCATAGTTAGTTCATTAAAATTCTTAAAACTACTATCCCACAGGCTGCGTAGAATATTACTGCCATTCGGTGCCGCGATGCTTGGCGTTCATTAGTTCCCCATTGCAGAGGGAGCAAATTGAAGTCGGTAGGATGTCAATTCGATGCAAGTGCTAGCATAGGTAGTCGTGTCCCGTGGTAGTCCGGAAAGCTGCGACACCTAGCGGAGGAGAAGTCGTGCGATATTCGGGAATTCCAGTAAGGATTCCCATTTTTCCTTGTGTTTCATTTTTTTTATAGTGTTATCAGAATACCAATTGATAGTGCTTGCGATTTGGCTTTGAGCTGATGTTAGGGACACAAGAGTTAGCAGTTGATTTAGAGAAGTGCCCAACTTAGCGAGGATCTCAGTTTTTTTTATTTCCTCACCAACATGTCTGGGAATCCTTTGTAGTGACAGGTACTAACTCGTTTTAGCGAGACTGTCCAAGGCAACTCGACATTTCTTAGTACCGACGCAATCGGTAGGCTAGTTAGATGATAGTGCTGCTATTGTGACTTGAGAATCAATAAAGAAGACAGCTTTATGGTACGTCTTAAGTTCGTGAAGTATGGATGTAGCTTGTAAAACAGAAGACTGGAGCATCTCGGAAAGACGGACATGACGCCTGGCGAGATAGTAACGGCAGCTCCTAGGCAGGTGCTGGCTTTCTTTAAAAGTCTGGAGGTAAACCCAGAAGGTCACATCACGATAGACCTCTTTGGTCGCAGTGATAGAAGGAAGGAATATCCAAGGACCCGCAAAACGGAAAAAAAATCCTGTAAAACTGCCTCTACTTCCCTATCAACTTAGAGGTTCTCCAACTGCAGTACATCCTTTAAATATATCACTGTATTAACCAGGACTAGTCTTTCTGGATTCTGGAATGGATAAACTATTTGTATAGATGTGCAGGAACTCTGACCGTGGATACATGGAGTGAATATTTTGTAGAGAGGCTCGATATGATTTTCAAAAGTTTCGATCCATTAATCGAAGAGAGGGGTTTATTTTATTGACAAGATAACCTATCTTTAAACGATATTTATTAGTTCTTCTGCCTGTTAGACGAAAGGTCTACGTTTTAGGTCTATTTGAAACTTAACGATAGTGTCGCCATTGTTCGGGGTTCCTCCAGTTTAGACGTTCCCAATTTTAATGTGGTTTGTCAGCAACTTGAATTTGCATTTCTGTGATCGGCGTTGATTTTGCACCACTCGTGATGATTTTTAGTGCCATATTTTGAACTTGATCAAACTTCTGCAGTTGTGCCTGGCAGTAATCATTAAATTCGTTTTCATATTCCATTACAGGTAGGACAGGTAATTTGTGCGAAGTGTATCCTGGTTGGCTCCCCATTTGGTTGCCGTAAGTCGCTTCAGTATTCGGGATCACTTCTTTCCTTTTACCACGGCTTTTTCAATCTTTGTCAATCGCTTACTCGTTAAACCAACTATCAAATTCTGTACTATTAGTCGAGGTAATGAATCGAAAAAAAAATTTAAGAAAATTTTGGTTAAAAATACTAAGATATTGTGTTTTGTTGGTACGCTTGATTCTCTCCTCGAGGTTTTGGTAAAAGCTCGTAAATTTATCGGTTAGTGTGTTAATTTAACCGCACCCAAAAGAATTTGTATGGATATAATCGTAAGGTGTACTTACACTTGAAGTGTTGCCTTTGATCCGATGCCAAGTCGTTCATGTTTTGTATATGTGGTGTTTCTTCCCCTGTTGATGTTTGTTTCGGGTTTAGGAAAATCGTGACGGCGCCATGTCATAAAGAGACGCTTCATGGAGGCAAAAGCGACGCTTTATGACATGGCCCCGACGCGCGATTCTGATGCTGATGATGATGACTACAATCATTGGTCCGTTTTCGGTCGTAATGTCCATATATTTTATGTCTATTTAGTCCGGAATAGTCATAAAAGTCACGGGAAAAAAAGGAAGAAGTATTTTTGTTTTTCGTCGCTATGACAAATTGTCTATTGAAGCGTTTGTGTGACTTAAAATGTTTTCGGTAGTCAAATTTAAGACGATTTATCTTGTTATTGGGACAGAAGAACGAGCGAACACAACGAGAATGGTAATAAATTACATGGCGAAATAAAGAGGTTGATTTTTTTTGTGCTTCTGGTTGCCAAAATTGGTGGTCTCTATTTGGTGGTGTTATGTTGACAGGCGTAACGAAAGCAAATTGTTGTTGGCATGTAATTGTGTATGTATGAATGTGTCTTTGTGTTGGTATCCCATTGAATTGGTCCCGGGAATATTCGGGTTTTGACAAATGGGCCCCAGTGCGACCATTTGCGTGTCGTATCGCACAAACGTTGAATGCCAAACTATATACAGTCAGCGGGAATGTGTGTGGATGAGTTGGTGCTCCCCATTGGCATATTACAAGTGCATTTCATTCACACATGTTTAGTTTTTCGATTGAAACAGATTTAATTGGGGGGTGAAATTATGACGTTAATTTTTTCTTTTTTCAAGTCTACATCGATTCTTTTCGAGGACACAAAGCGTCGTTTTGACGTTGAAATAAATCCTCCGTTTTGTTGTTTATCAGAACATGTGAAATCCGTCGGCTTAGCGGCGGCGTTGTTTGTAAATTGATAACGCATTTGTCACTAATACGTGGCGGTAAAGAATAAAAACATGCCACATACACCTTACATAATACGTCGAGGAGGTTGTGCTGTGTGCTCGTACTTGCTGGGTGTGTGTCTGACTGGGATAACATTGGGGTGTAGGGGGGGGGGGGGGAGAGACAGGAACGGGACGATCTGTGTGTGTTTGGGGTTTTAAGAGAGCGAGTGATATCTAAAATGTTGAGTAAATAACACGTCGTTCATATACAAATATGATGCGGGGTTAAGGCAAATGGGTCGCAAATTTGACTTAATCGATATTAGTCGGCGCTTTGATTGATCTTTATAAAAGAAAGTTGTATCTAGGGAAAATCTTTGTAAAATTTACTCTAAAAAAATTTCTACCTGCACGGCAAAAAATAGTAGTGTAAAACTAAACTAGTAATATTTTTTCGTTCTGGTTACTTTTACCCTCTACCATTACCTGGATTTACCTTTAAGTGTCATTAGGATGATCCAATTAACTCTATTATTAACCCAAATTTTTTACATAACTTAAATTTTTTACCCCAGAAATAGTTTCTTTTTTTTCAGAAATATGTAATTCCCCTGGCAATTGATTTTCGCAAAATTGGAGTTGATATTTTCATCAAAACAAGTAAAATGCTTTCAATATAGCTTTAAAAGAACTAAATGTTTAAGTTTCTAGTCTTAAATTGGTTGTGAAAGTTTTTTTTTTTTATGGAAAATTAGTAAATTATTTAATTTCGATTGATGCAACGTTTGTCACAATGACAAGCTGTCAACTTATTCGAATGTACGAAAAAAACACTAATATTGAAACATTTTTTAGATCTTAAAATAAAAGAAAACGTGAATAAAAATAAGTATTTACGATATTAACTAGACATAGTCTTCAAAAATCAGAGATTTAATTAGAATTTTTGCAAAAATAAAACAAAATGTAATTCCCCTGGTTATTTTTTTTACGTTGCAATCAGCAACTTTTCAATGGCCTACGATTAGTTTTCCAACCTAAAGTCTTACTGTTACATGAAAAGAGTACATTTTTCCGATTGAGGGTCAGCTTGAATTTCCGTCGCTAAAATTTTAGAAAAACACGCTTTGAGACGGAGTAAAAATTTTGGTTGATATTATAGCGATGAAACCGTAGGATCAATGAAAATTTCGAAGAGTAAATTGTTGATGGAAAATTTTATTTGCTTCAAGTTTTGTTTGAAGCTATTTTCCATTAAATTTCTAGCGCTGCCTATATCTTATTGCACTTTCTTTTATATGAAACCCGCTGTTGGTTAAAAGAGCATTGAAACAAACGATTAGTTAATATAAGAAATTAAATAAAGGATTTAATAATTTTTATTGATAGCTTAGCATAAATTGCGTTACATGGAAAAAAAATAGTGGTGTAAAATTTACAACACTAAACTAGTAATATTTTTACTGCACTTTGTGTTCACTATAACCACAAATGTAACATTAGATAACACACTGTGTTGTATTCAGCTCTAACGTATAATATTTTTAACTACCATAGTGTAGTAAATATATGTAGCTGTTATAACTGCTGAGTGTTGTACAATTAACAAATTTTGGCGTTTGCGCATGCGGCGCGTACAACATTACCAATAATTTTGACAAATAAATGCAAGTGTCAAAAATTCAACTACATTTTTACTAGTTCGTGTTGTAAATAATACTAGTTTTTTAATTACACTTGACTGGTAAACGTAACCACACGTGGTGTCATCCTATATAATATTAGTTAATGTAGTTAAATTAACAAGGAATGTTGTTAAAACTACAACACATTTTTTTCCGCGTGGAAAGTTGACACCTGTCAATGACTGACGTTTGACAGAAAAAAAAGTGTTTTTAAGAATGAAAAACTGAATTAATTGTAAATGTTTAAGCTGTTAAATTGGTAGTTAGCGTTATTTTACGATTAAATCAGTGATTTAAACGAAAAAAAATCAATTTGAATTGAACAAATTGACATTGACACGTGCTGCACTCTGCCAGTGACAAGTAGCAATATAAACTACAAATTTTCATTTTTAAAACTAAAATTGTCCATTTCTAATGTTTAAACGATCAAATTATATTCATTGATCACTTCTTGGTGGACAACTACCAATATTTGGTCACTCGTTGGGTAGACTGCGTTCCACGGGGTGTCCGTTCCACAATGCGTTGATAACAATGACGCTCCCATGCTCGTTGTTTAGTCCTTTCTAGGTATCATGCTCTTCATAGGAAATTATCGTTTTTCAACTAGGATCAATGAATGCAATAGTGCTATGCACATTTTGATGATGCATGAACAGAGAGAGAACAACTTTATGCATTCAAACGTTAAATCAACAAGTTATTTCATTTCAAAGTTTGAATTTTAAGTTCAATTCATTGCACAAAATGTTCCAATATTTGATTTGATGGGTTGAAATACCAAAAATTGAACGATACTTTCGATATTAATGAAATTGCTGTTATGTACCTGGTTTACCCACTCTCCCCTAAAGTTTTTTTTTTTAAAATCAAATTTAAACCAGTCAGATTCATGACAATTGGGGCAACTTGAAAGATTAAAATTTCTTCTTCAATTCATTTATAATTTTACTTTTTTCAAAAAAAAAAAAACATTTTCCAACTTTTCCATACATTCAAATATTTGTTCAGAGCTCGGAAAAGACATTTAAAAACTATAAATATTTCAATATCTTTCCACTTTAATATTTGCTTTATTAAATATTCGAATTTTGTCACACTTAAAACAATTATCAGAGACTTTAAAAAGTTAAAAAAAAAATTTATTATATTTACTCAACAAGATGCCCCAATAACTTGGACTCGGGTCTTAAAACCCAACATTTTACGACTCTACTGTTGTTTTTATTCTTTACATTTTTTTTGTGTTTTTTGTTTCTAGTAAGATTTTTGTTTTTTTGTTTGCAGGAAAAACTCGAACTAAGGATAAATATCGGGTGGTTTATACGGATCATCAACGGTTGGAGTTGGAGAAAGAGTTTCACTATAGTAGATATATAACAATTAGACGTAAAGCCGAGTTGGCGGCCAATTTAGGACTGTCCGAGCGGCAGGTGAAGATTTGGTTCCAGAATCGGCGAGCCAAGGAACGGAAACAGGTTAAAAAGCGGGAAGAGTTGTCGCAGAAGGATTTCAAGCTGGAGTCGGGAAGTCATGCGGCCGCGGCGGCCCATGAGGCGATGATGGCGGCGGCGGCCGCGGCCGCAGCAGCCGCCCATCACGGCCTCCAACCGCAACAGCACCATCACCATCATCACCAACAAGTCGCGGCCGCCATCGCCGCCGCTAACAGCATGCAACAACAACAGCAACAGCACAGCATCCATCTGTCACAGCCTGGACCTCCCTCAGGACCACCAGCCGCCGCTTCGACACCCAACAGCGTCCCGCACCAGCTCTGCTCGCCCGATTGATCGCATCCCTGTTGCAACACCAACATTAAAAGTGCAATACCTCACACAAACTATTTACAAAGTGAAACATTTTTTACCTTCAACTAAGCCTTTTAACATTAATTTATCAAAAACATAAAAATTAAAAAAAAAAAGTTTTAAAAAAAATCACACACACACACTCACACCGCCGTGACTTAATTCTTGTGCAATTTTTACAATAAAAATTAAGTATAAAAAATATAATAATATATATTAATATAATATACAGGGTGATCACTGTTGTATACCTTAAGCCTTAAAATAAGTTGAGTATATTGTAACTAATTGATTTATTTGTTAAGTTTCCTCGACGTTTACAATTATTATTATTGGTAATGATACTATTAATTAATTAAATGCTAAAATGCTTGATATAAATTTTATTATTAATGTAATAGAAATAATAAAAGTACACAATATGATGCACTGAAATAATATTCGGGTTGTTTTTCTTGGTGACAAGTTGTGTTTCAGCATTGCGACGGTAACGGAAAAGTTTGTGATAAGACCATAATATTATGAAGGTAAGTGAAAACCTTTGCTAAAGCCAATGAAAATTTTATACAACTAGTTGTGCGTTGATTTCTGCTAATGATTTTAGGACTTTATGTTTGATTAATTGAAAGCAATTGATTTGCTTGTTCTTGAAGTGGAAGTGATAGAAAGAATTTCGTAGATTTATACCAAAAGTTTTTACCATAAATAACGTGGATGCCTTTAAGATACTTACCGACGCTAAGCTTAAATGACCTGATACAAACAAATTTCTTGTATTGAAAGCTTCACAAACAATGATCAGAATGACCTTAAAGCTGTTTTTAGAAACTCTACGTGTTTCCTTTTAGTTCAAACAACTTAAGTAAATTATTTCTTTAATCCTTATATGAGCCCCCTTTAACTTCTTCAAATCGAATCAAGTTGATTCATTGTCATCGTCCTGGTCACCTTTATCGTTACCTGTATTTACCCTTAAGTGTCATTAGGATGATCCAATTAACTCAATTTAACAAATTGCATTCATAACTTAAAGTTTTTACCCCAAAAATAGTTTCTTTTTAAGAAATATGTAATTCCCCTGGTAATTGGTTTTTGAAAATTGGAGTTGATATTTTCATCAATACACTTAACATTCTTTCAAAATAGCTTTAGAAGAACTAAATGTTTCTAGTTGCTAGTCTTAAATTGGTTGTGAAAGGTTTTTTTTTTTATGGAAACTTAGTAAATTATTTGATTTCGATTGATGCAACGTTTGTCACAATGACAAGCTGTCAACTTATTCGAATGTACGAAGAAAAAACTAATATTGAAACATTTTTTAGGTCTTAAAATAAAAGAAAACGTGAATAAAAATAATTATTAACGATATTAACTAGAAGCAGTCTTCAAAAACAGAGATTTAATTAAAATTTTTGCTAAAATAAAACAAAATGTAATTCCCCTGGTTATTTTTTTTTACGTTGCAATCAGCAACTTTTCAATGACCCACGATTAGTTTTCCAACCTAAAGTCTTACTGTTACATGAAAAGAGTAAATTTTTCCGATTGAGGATCGGCTTGTTTTACTGATCTTATTTTAATTCATTTGTCAATTAGTTTAAATACCAGTGGCTTGAATTTCCGTCGCTAAAATTTTAGAAAAATCCGCTTTGAGACGGAGTGAAAATTTTCCTTGATATTAGCGATGAAACCGTAGAATCAATGAAAATTTCGAAGAGTAAATTGTTGATGGAAAATTTTATTTGCTTCAAGTTTTGTTCGAGGCTTTTTTCCATTAAATTTCTAGCGCTACTTATTTCTTATCGCACTTTCTTTTATATGAAACCCGCTGTTGGTTAAAAGAGCATTTAAACGAACGATTGGTTAATATAAGAAATTAAATAAAGGATTTAATAATTTTTATTGATAGCTTAGCATAAATTGCGTTAAACGGAAAAAAAAAACTAGTAATATTTTTACTGCACTTTGTGTTCACTATAACCACAAATGTAACATTAGATAACACACTGTGTAATCAGCTCTAACGTATAGTATTTTTTACTACCATAGTGTAGTAAATATATGTAGCTGTTACAACTGCTGAGTGTTGTACAATTAACAAATTTTGGTGTTTGCGCATGCAACATAACCAATAATTTTGACAAATAAATGCAAGTGTCAAAAATGCAACTACATTTTTTAATAGTTTGTGTTGTAAATAATACTATACAGTTTTTTAATTACACTTGACTGGTAAACGTTATCACACGTGGTGTCATCCTATATAATACTAGCTAATGTAGTAAAACTAACAAGGAATGTTGTTAAAACTACAACACATTTTTTTCCGTGTATGCTTTTATTTTATACTAACTCCTAATTCCCTCTTTCTTTGAACCCTCTTTATTTGATTTTTTTCAGGGAAAAGTTTCAAATAAAAGTTATAGACCGTGATGAGTCTACTAGTTACAGGAAGTTTAAAGAACATCGTTAGAACAGTTATTAAAAAAAAAAAAATTTTAAAATCCCAAAAAAGTCCAAAAGCTTCGTGACACAACTAGATGAAGGCAAAATTTCAAGTTTGATGAATTTTTCAGTATGTTGTCAGACATTTTAATAAAAACCACTTTATCGGACTCAGAAGACTTCAAACCATGGTTTGTTTGTTTCTTCTTTTAAAGTAGAACTCTAAGTTGGCCTTCTACTTAATATTTGTGCTTACCTACCAACGACCAAGGAAGATCATTTCCTTTTTTCTAAACAGGACATCTTTGACCAAAAATGGCTTTCAAATACTTAGATTGTCTTTAATGACATCGAACCGAGACAACTGAAAGCAATTTCGAACCACCTAAGAACTAAGTTTGAAACCTCCATATGCCAGCTATTTAAGTTTCCACGTAGATTCGGCCCAACCAAATTTTTTTTTTCGAATTCCAAGGAAAATTCAGACCGTACATATAAAACGATTGCGACACTTTTTTAAACGAATCAAAATTATTTGAAGTGAAGGTTGAATGATAAGAAGACAACAGCTCGAAAAAATTCAAAAATTTGATAAAAAAAAAAGTTTCACAATTTAATAAAATTAAAATTGGACATAAGCCATAAAAGTGTGTTGAAGGCGTTCAAGTGAATTTCAATTTTCAAGATAAAAGCTGTCTATATAAATGATGAAAATAAAAAGACTTGATCCATTTCAAGTCGTTTTGAAAATAATCTCACTCTCTATATTAATATGTATCTATCTATGATTTGATTTAATGATCGCCTTAATGAATCCAAATAAAACATAGAGTAAATCAAAGTTAAGTATCACTAAATACAAACCGATTAAATTATATACATATATATACAAGGGCCTGATATTTTATAATATGTCGCTACTTTAAAGAATTGATTTATCAAATCCGATCATAAAAAATATTATGAGAATCGTTCATCAATAAAAATACACAGCTATAAAAATATTAATTGCGCATTATAACGTTCCTCGATCTGTGGTTGATTGAGACTTAGATAATAATATTTAATATAGCGTTTAATGAAATATCAAATGACAAAAACTTGGATAATTTTTAAAGTTTTTATTTCTTCTTTTTTTTCTTTTAATGTTTTAGAGTCGATGTGTGTCCTGGCTTCGAACAACATGTTTCCATCATAGAACCGATAGATGAGACCTTAAATATAGCCATAATTGTTTATTACTTTGGTCGTAATAATTGTTTATGCTCGCATTATATACGGATTTATTGTTGAATTATTTTAATATCACGATTTTAATGATTTCAAATTGTTACGATTTATTGACGATTAATTCAACTCATTTTAGTCACATAATTTCAATTCTATTACCTTTCAACAACTAATTTCCAAGAGAACCTTAGAGTCTTAATATTTCTTGATATAGTATAAAAGATCCGAACCTACATCGACCTTCACCGAGTTGATAATAGAATGAAACATATTTTATCATGAATCTAGTATATTAGAGAATATATTTGGCTAAAATAATCCGGGGCAGGCTATTTTTAAATATTTTTTTAAAAGTGATTTTTCATAAGATATTGCAACATCAAGAGAATAAGATAATTTTGTCCTGACTTAAAGTATAACACGTATAGAATGTGAAGCCGTTGGGTTGGCTATTATTATCCTGGGTTGGCAGGTCTCATTTTCTTCCATTTCAACAATGTCCTGGATTTCCCTACTACAAAAAATTTTAAGAACAAATATCTAAATTTGATGTGGCTTAATGCAACTGATTCTATATCTTACTTCTTACTTAGATTATAAACGTGAACGTTTGTAAGAACGGATGTTTGTTGCTCTTTCACTCAAAAAGTACTGAATGGATCTGGATGAAATTTGGCATAGATATAGATTATAATCCGGTTTAACATATAGTATACTTTATATCCAGAAAAAATGTACGGTTCCCATGGGATAGATATTTTTTTTGTTTTTTTTTACAGAGCAAAAAATTAACTTTTTTTTTGTAATGTGGTAGTTTAGGGGCCAGAAAATGATATAGATTACTTCTCATACCGAAATAATAAACGGTTCCCATGGGATAGTAAAACAAGTATTTATTCTATAAGAACTGTGTATTTAAAAGCAGTTTCATTAAAATCCACGAAATAGAGTTTTGACTCATTTTCCTTAAGAAGACTTGATCTACTTTTTACTTGGAAAAGATGTACTATTCCCGTGGGATAGATATGTTTTTTGTTTATCACATTGTAAAAGATTGATATGATTTTTGCAATGTGGTAGTTTGGGGGAGAATGATATAGCTTACTTTTAAGGCTAGAATAATGCATAGTTCCCATGGGATGGCAAAACAATTATATCCTACAGGAACCGTACATTTAAAAAGTTTCGGTATGTTCTTCCAATTTTACACAATAAAAAAAAAAATCTCTACAAAGTTGAAATTAAAAAATTGACAATTTTCACTGGAAAATAAATATGAATTTCAATTTAACACCCGATAAAATTAATAATGAAATTGTTTTAAATATTTGAATTTTTTCATTGTCCATTGTCGAAGATATTAATTAGAAATAAACGTATTAAAATAATAAACTAAAAATTTCAAAATTCAACAATTACTTAACGGAACGAATTTTAATGAAGTTTTGCTAAAGATGCTGTAGGATAGCTACTAGTCTATTCTTTTAAGGGAACATCCATTAATTACGTGAGCCGATGGGATCGAGCCGAAACTCATCTAATCTTACTTTGAGCAAAGGGAAGGTTTCCCAAATATCACGTATTTTTTTGTTTTGAAAAATATCACTTTAGATTGCGGGTTGTGGGAATGATATATACCAAATCTCATGACATCTTACCAGAGGGGAGTAGATGGGATTTCAAAAATTGCAAAAAACGCCTCGCGCAATTAATGGATGCCCCCTTAAATATCTGTACAGTTTTAATTGACATTTGGTATGAAAAATTTTCAAGTCCTAAAGAAAGAAATACAGGTACTTTTTTACTAAAAATCGTATAGAAGCTGATGTAAGACAGCTAACATGTCTTTCTTGAAAAGTAGTTTTACGAATTTTAATGAACTTTCTTTGGATCCAAAGTCTGAAAGTATCTATCATTTTTTTTTTTGTCAAAATACCTAGATTAATTTTTATATTTTGCTATGAACGTAGGAAATCTTTTAATCAATCAGTTAAATTTGGATACACTCAGCAAAGCGAGCGGGTAGGAGCTAGTAGTATAATACGTGCAAAGTCAAACCCTAAAAACTATGGTTGGTTTTTCGATGATTTTTTAAAACCAATAGGTTTTATCGGAGATCAAACTCTTTTGAAAATCCAGAACATTGTTGAAATGGAAGAAAATGAGAGAGAATCTAATAAATCAGAAGAATTCGAGAGTCAGAATGATAGTTCTGACGAATCAGATATTGAATAGAAAATATTTATTAAGTAGAATTTATTTTTCATTAATATTATTTTTGTATTCATGCTGTTCTGTAATAAAATTTTTAAACGTAGGCAATACAAAATGTTTAGACCATCTTTTTTGTTATTTTTTAATTTTTAATTTAAATCTATGACTGCTATGTTGGGTCCTTTATTATTACACAGTGTACTTACCTCGGATTTCTTTGTCACACATTTCCACGCGCATTAAAATTTTAATCTTTAAAATTCGCCAACCCCTAATAGGACCATACTTTTTCCAGCCAACCCTATATCAACGTGTTCGCAATAAAACAGCGCTTATGATGATATAATTTTTATTTCTATTATCAAATCAGTGAAAGTAACTCTTATCGACATACCTGTTTACACCTGCCAAACCCAGTAGTTCGTCCAGGATAATAATAGCCAACCCAACGGCTGCACATTCTATACGTGTTTAAGTCAGGACAAAATTATCTTATTATCTTGATGTTGCAATATCTTATTAAAAATCATTTTTTAAAAAATATTTAAAAATAGTCTGCCCCGGATTATTTTAACCAACCCATTTTAAATATATTCTCTAATATACTAAATTCATGATCAAATATGTTTCATTCTATTATCAACTCGGTGGAGATCGATGTAGGTTCGGATCTTAGACTAATAGGTCAGATAAAAATAATTTTTCCAATCAATTCTTTAGGTAGTTTGAATTAAATTTAGATAAAAAAATTTTGTTTTCAAGAAAAATTAATATTTATCAGTACAAAACTACCTGAATATATTCCGTATACAAATAAGTATAAAATCGACGAAATTATATTTATGAAAATTTCCATTTTTCTTTCGACTTTTGCTTTAAAAACTATCTCATAATATGATTGAAACTTAAAATTTACTTTTTAAAACATTTTCCATCCATAAAAATTAAGATTAATATGATTTTTATGACTTATCGGATACCTTGTTCAATAGCTTAAATACACGTTGATTACACGAACTACAATTTGTCATATTTCAAAATTTAATGGATATATATGAAAAAAAATCACATTGGTACATAGAAGAAAATCAAAACTTTGATTTAAGACTAATTTTGGTTGGTTACTTAAGCGAAAAATATGAATTTTTCTTCTTGTCGGAAATGTAAAATTCAAACGTCAATCTCGGAGGGAATGCTGAAATCAGGTGAATCTAAGATTTTCCACTGAAAAAACTTCAAACGTATAACGTGGAAGCTCCATAAGTACACCTGAAGGTAATTTACATGATTTTAGAAGTAAAACTTATTTTCCTACATGATCCAAGTAATATACAATCCAAGAAGTTGGCAAAACCTTACCACTTTCCGATAGCGGCTATATTGTTTTAATACCTTAATAAATTAGCCATAAAAATACAATGGTAAATAGGAAAAACGTCGTATTTTAATTTAAGAATAGTCTTTGGTTTTCCAAACTGTAAAAAATGTGATTTTCCTCTTTTTCCGGAACTGAGTTAGAAATCTTAGCCGATGAAATTATTTTATTTACAACATTTTCAATTTATTTTTCAGTCTATAACTAGGAAACCCCCCTTATTATACAAATTAGCCTTAAAATTTACTTTTCGAAACAGTTTTTACCCTTAAAAATTAAAACTAATATGATTTTTTAGACTTATCGGAAACGTTGATTGATCGCTTAAATACACGAATAACTATCTGTTATATATCAACATGAAAAGAAAAATAAGAAAAAAATGGCATTGGGATAGAGAAAAATATAAAAATTTTAATCATAGAATAGATTTAGCTCGTTACAGTTGCGAACAATATGATTTTTTCCTCTTGTCGGAAATGTAAAATTCAAACGTCAATCTCGGACGAAATGCTGAGATTAGTTAAATCTAAGATTTTTCATTAAGAAAACTTCACTAGTATCAAATGGAAGCTCCACAAGTACATCTTATTGTAATTTATTTGATTAAATATGTAAAAATGAGTTATTTTCCAACATGATCCGAATAACCAAACCTATATCTGCCAGGAAAAATCTACTTTCCGATAACGGCTATTTTGTGTTAATAACTTGATTAATCAGTCATTAAAACACATTTGTACGTATAAAAAACCTTATACTTTCATTTACAAATAGTTTACGCTTTTCCAAATTATTTAAAATATACTTTTCATTCGATGTCGGAACTGCGTTTGAAATATCCAAACCAGGGGAATTACATTTACTTCGAAAAATCTACTTTCCGATAACGGCTATTTTGTGTTAATAACTTGATTGATCAGTCATTAAAACACATTCGAACGTAGAAAAAACTTTATACTTTCATTTACAAATAGTTTACAGTTTTCCAAATTATTTAAAATATACTTTTCATTCGATATCGGAACTGCGTTTGAAATATCCAAACCAGGGGAATTACATTTACTTCTTTACGACATCAGTAACTTAAGCAAGTTTTAATTTTAATTTTTATTTAACTTATTACGATCAGAACTATTAAGCTAAGAAATTAACGATGAAAACCTATCATAAGTCATAAATTCTAACTTAATATCGTAGCAGAAAACGATGGACAGGTGTAAGCAACTATCATTAGATCGGTTTCGAATGAATCAATAAGTTTTGATGGGATATAAACACATAATTTTACAGGAAAAACTTCAATAGAAGCTAAAAAATTATTTTTTTTGGCTGAACTAATCGAAATTTTTAGTTTTTCGATTTGTAAGAAACGCGTTATTATGGACTATCAAAGACCTAAATAATTTCAATCTAAAACTCCGAATACTTAATGGTTTTATTATAAAAATTTTAAAAGCTGATTTGCACAAAGCTTTTCCTTTTAAGTAAAAGCCTGAAATTTAACTTTTAGTGATTTAAACAAGTAATAGAAAATTGATTCATTTTCGATGAAATTTAGTTTAGATACCCACAGAAATGGGATTTTAGGCGTTTAATTTGAATTCTTTTACGAAAAACTCGTTGATTAGAGTACAATTTATGATTTTTTACAGTTATTACATTTAATAATTATTTTTCGATTGTTAAAAATTACTCTCAATTTAAATTTTTTTAAAACTTTCATTATTGTCTTTTTCAGTTAAATAATCGAAACATAAACTATTGATAGGTCTTTTTAAAAATTATACTTTTATCTTAGCACGAAAAGATCGTGCAAATGAACGCTAATATTCAATATAATTTTTTAAAATTTTTTTTTTTGAAATTTTGAATTTCCTTCACTAATCCCTCATAGTCTCGAACCCAAATCCCTTCGACCTTATTGAAAAAAATTCAAAAACTTAAAGCCCTACCAATTTTTATTAGGAAAAAAAGTGGTTTTATGTTAAACATAAATTTTCATTTGATTTAAGATCAGTTTTTTTGAAATTCATCGATTTTTTATTGAAAATTTTATCGAATTAAAAAAGTCAGCCGTAGCCCTTGACAGTTTAGATTAGCATGGCGATTAGAAGTGAATTAAGTTGCATTGCTCAAACTTGATTGAGTGAATTAATCAAGAAAAAATCGGCAATCAAACTTAAAATAAGAATCAATCGATTCGGGAAGATGTCAATAAGCGATTGTGATAAAAAGTTTTGCTGGTAAAGAAAAAAAATGGCATAAATTAGGCTTGGGAAAAAAAGTGATCGATGCAAGTTGCAAGTGCAAGTTTACTTGCAAACAGTTAGTTAATGTTCGCTGCGATCGAACTTGTCAGATAAATTGCACACAGTCCAAATAGATTAAACATTTGTCTTCGGGAATGTTATCTATCGATAACTATATGAACATATGTGTAAATGTGTGTATAAACTATGTGTATGTGTGTGTGTGTGGATTCAAATAAAACAAATCGTGGATCCGGGATAGCTGGAAGCTGGATAGGGGACCGCGAGTATCCAGGGATTAAGAGATGGGTAAGTGAGAAAATGGCTCTCGTGGGATGATAAACTCAAACTCTCATTCCCTAAAAACCTCTGCACTCCCCTCGAATGTCTTTCATGAAAAACTTATCCTCAACTTGTTTCGTAACCAAGCCAAAAAAGGATACGAAAAAAAAAACCAACAAACTTTCCAATGTTGGCGTCTTTCTAATCTTATCTATTTCTTATTAAAAATTACAATGAACTTCGTGGTGAAGGGGGTGGGTGGTAAGAATTTTTTTTTTGAAGTTGTTAAAACGAACTAGGAAATGTGTGTCGGTGTTTGGGCCACTAATTTAGTTTGGGTTTTTAGTCGAGGATGAGCCCTGCAATAAAATTAAGTATCTCGAAGACGACGGTAATAAATACTCTAAGTACCATCATCTCTTTCTTCATCTCCCATATGCATCTTCTGTTGTTCGAAAAACGAGTGTCCTTAAAATTTTAACGAAAAACTTGCTAGAATTCATCAGAAGGATTTATTATTTTTTTCGTCAAAAATATTTTATGGAAAGGCGGCATTTTTTTGGGGAAAAAAAATTTAGAGAAAACTTTTCATGGCCACTGGTCGATTAATTAAAAATTAATGATTGAATTTTAAATTAAATCTACATAAGTTCTCACCAAATTTGAACTGAACTAAACTTTTTTTTTTCTTTGTCTTGTCTTCGTTCTTACATCATTTATGAGTCGTTTGAAATGATTTATTTTCCAAATTACTTCTACATTTTAACTATATTGTAAAATTGCTCGGTTAGGAAAGAACTTTTGGTCGCTCATTAAAATTACGAAAGAGGAACATTTGGTCTTTAACTGGATCATACATATAGATAGAGAGTGTAGACTGTAAATGTATCGGTCGAAGACAAAGCGGAGGAGATATCGAATAAAAATGATTGTTAACTAACATAAGTAGATGTGGATGAGGGAAGGTAAAAATTTGAGTATTTGAAAACAAGATTTATGTCTTCGGCCAAGATTTTAACATTCTATCATGCGCGGTCAACAAGTCAAAATAATTTATATTGCTCTCGACCTGCAATTTTATAGTCCATAAAACCATTAAAATAGAATTTATATCTACACATAGGTAAAGAGTTTTTTTTTTCTTTAAATATGTGCGGTATCAAAGTGGGGCCATGCCAACGTCGACAAAATGGTGGTTTTTCGTTTTATATAATTTTTTTTTTCGTATACCAAACTAGATTTCTTTTTAAGATATTTCCACATCGTGTTTCGTTTCGTTTCGATTCGTTTCATTTTATTATTTGTACCTCTTTTAATTTTTATGATTCTTATGCAAAATATATACGAGTTTTTTTTCCACCGAAATTAACAACTCGTTTATTAAAATAATTGCTAAGAAAATAATTAAAAAAAAAAAAATTTATTATCTTTTAAAAAAAAGATTATCTTCGAATTCTTAAAAGTTAAAAAAAAATAAGCCTATTTTTTAAAGTTTTATTAAATAATCGGATCTAGTTATTAAATTCTAACTAAATTAATAGAAACCGTAGAAACTTTTAATTAAGCATTTAGACGCATCTAGCGGTGAAAAGCTGAGCTAGCACAGTTTGCTACTAAATTGGTGGAGTTTTTCGCTAAAAAAATTTGTCTTCTTTTTTAGTATTATTAATCGAATCATTTCATTTGTGGGTTCAAAATTGATTAGTAATCAATTATTTCGAAGAACTGGTTATGTTTTATTTAATATTTGGAGCTTTAAACCTAAATTCATTTATTTTAGAGTCTTGAAATGTGGATGTTGCTTTGTATTCTTTATGTATAACTGAACTGTCAATTGGGTTGCCTATACTTTAACACAATAAAAATCTTAGGCTCTTGTGTATAGCGAATCTTGCTTATTTGTTTCAATCGCTCTTATTTAGGAACGACTCATTGATAAATTTTGTTTTTCATCTTTGACTTACACTTTAAGGGTTGGAATAATTACCAAAGACCTTGTGTGTTGTGATAATTAAAAATTCAAGTTGAAAATCAAGATAATACATTTTTCAATGTTCGTTTTAAACTAGATTTTGAAGCTACATTTCCTGCTATTAATCATAAGCCAAACAATTTGATAACTTCTTTAGATTACTGATGAAATTTTTAAAAGTTAGTTAGTGGCGGTTTATACCACCATATTTTGTTTCATTGGATTAATTTTATTTCAAAGCAGTGGTTCCAATTTTTTTTTCTTTGACGGGCCCTCAAAATGTACAACATATCGTGCAGACCCTTTTAAAACTACAAAACCAGGACTGGGATCCATTTCATGGATAAGCCTTTTGTCTTATAATACGAACCAATTAGCATCGTTTAAATTATGTTGGTACTAGGTGTAATTGCAGTTAGACATTGTATTGTGTTTGTAGCTTGATTTTCTCCTCAGGAGAAGAAGATAGAGTAAATACGAGTTGAGTGGTAGACCCCAACATTGGAGTCTATTGCGGTTTTTTTATGGTTTGGAACCAATATTCTAAACAGTTACTGATGATGAAAAAAAACTTAATAGCCTAAGAACCCGCTGCATGATTGCTATACACTCATAATATAGGTTAATCATTTATATATCAAATTAAAACTCTTTTTTTATGTGCATGATGGTATAAGGGTTCCAATTTAAAAGTGCCCGCAAATAAGTAAAAATAGCTGTTTAAGATGAGATAAAGTGAAGGAGAGCTAACGCTTGAGACATTTGTCAGAGGAGAACAGCGTGTCTCGGTCTAATTGAGACAGGCAAAGGGCTTAAAAACTCGCTAGACTAGTATTCGCCTTCTTTGTCTGAAAAACGTTTTTATGGACTCTCTCACTTTATCTTTTATTTACAGCATCTTTAACGTCTATTTTAGATTGGCACCCTTATATCATCTTGCACCGGAAAAAGAGCTTTAATCTATCTATGCCAATAATAAGATTGTACATTTTTGCTACTTGAATATCTATATAATAAAAATGTTTCATCTCACCTGCGCGAGCGAACGAAAAACGGAATTATTTTTCCCAGCTGAGATTTTTATCCAGTCTAGAAAATTTAGGGTGTTTTGTTGGATACTCTTTAGTGCCTACATTTTCATATATTTAATACAAAAAAAAAAACAAATGCCATTTACATTGTAATTTTCCCCCCAAAAAAATAGGGTAATAACAGGGTTTGTCTAGGGTAAACTTGAAAACAGCTGAGCCGATTTTAATGGAATTTTTACAAAAAAATATTAAATATTGTAACCTACATTATAGGCTACTTTTTATTTCGAATAGTTTTTCTTGTCTGTTTGTTTGTTCTTGGCAAACTTGAAAACGGCTGGTCCGATTTGGACGAGATTTTCACAAAAAGTAGTAAATATTACATAAAGTGCTTTAAAATACTTTTTATTCCGAAGAAATGTTGATTTTCTGAGAAATAAAAAATAAAAACTATAAAAACTGCACAACGAAAAACATACATCGGCAGGCAGCTGTAATACAATGTACATATACCATATCATATCGTAAAGAGGATATGATTTTAAACTATGTAGTTTGTTATTCTTATAAATTAATGTTCGCTTTGAACATTATAACCATGATAGAAGTATAGCGATAGGTTAAATTCCTAGAAACCATAACTCCATTGTGAATTTACGGGTAGTTAATATATTGTTAATTGTAAGGCTGAGTAAACGTTCGAATTGTCGAGGGAGGAGAAGGAAATCTTCTGCAGTAAATATGATTTCATTCATAAAAATATATATCTTTGTTCAAAAATGAGACCCGTAAGAATAAATAACAAAAACAGACAATTCGACTTAAGTGATCCCGATTTGGAGTTTGACTAAGAGAGGTGAAGCCGTTAGGTAGAGCCCCCAGAACAAAAAGGAATCCAGCCCAACTTATTTTTCAAGAGAAAATAGCAACTTAGATGTGACCATCGCGTTGTTTTTTTACCAAAAAACTATTTTCTTAATTTTAAATTTATTTTAGCAAGATCTATAAGAATTTGTTGTCTAATCTTGGACCTCGAGAAATAGCAGACTTGCCGATAAGACATAATGGACTTAATACTATATCCTAGAATTATGAATCTAAGGAAACCAAACCTAATACCTCAGATCTTAAGATTAGATCAGATCAGATCTTAGAACACATTAAATATAATTGATCCTAAAAAAGGTACACTTCCTAAAGGATAGCTACTAATCCATTCTACTAAAATTAATAAATTATTTCATATGACATTTGGTGTGAAAGGTTCTCAAGGCTTAAAATTTTCTTAATATTTTACAATATTCAAAAAAACGTAAAGATACTACTTATAAGATAGCTTATATCTGTTCCTGGAAAAGTAGTTTAACAGATTTTCATAAACTTTCTCTGAAATAAGGGTCTAGAAATATCTAATTATCTTTTTTTGTAAAAATAGCTGAATTTCTTATTTTGGGTAAAGTTTTCTATTATTCAGTCAGATTAATTTAGATACGCTCAGCGAAGCGGGCGGGTATCAGCTTAATCTTAGGCTATACCTTATTACAGTCTTTTTTTTATTGATGAAATCTCGTTGATCCCTTATTGGACACCTAAAAAGCTTAATTTTGTTTAGGATTGTATGAAGATTTACTTCTGGTTCGGGATTTTTTAAATTTTATTTGGGAATTTCATATAAATAAAAGTTCTGTGACGCGTCGCAGCAGATTTTTTCAATATTTTCATATTGATCACTAAATATTTTCAGTGACCAAAAAAAAAAAAAATGAGCCTTAATATTTTTATGAAAAAATATTTTATTAATACGTCTAACAGATAATTTTAATATAATACAATTTGTTAGGATCTTTTAATTTTTTTTTTTGGATATTATTAGGCATATGTATAGATATATAAATTATATCGTTAATAAGTAAGAAAACGGAGCACCAACTCGTCTAGGATCTACCTAGAATTCAATTGAAAATGGCAAGTTTTTATAAAAAATGAGAGAAAATTGTGCGTTATTATAATATAAATAGTACATAAATAAGTAATGTGAAGATTTTTCATTTTGATTAAAAGAAGACGGATTGGTTCTTATGTAAAAATAGTAAGCGATAAAAGTTTAAAACATTTAATAAAACAAATTGGATGGCTCAAAGGAGCACGCACGGTAAGGCGCAGCAGAGGGGTAAACAAACGGGCACCACAGCAGCCCCCGAGCTACTCTTGCTTTTGCTCTTACTCTTGCTCTCAGCCTCATATTTATATTTCCCAGATGCTTTCATATAACCACCTCCACCCTAAAAAAAAAAAATGATAATTACTTGTGATTAGCGAAGGTGTTTTTAACACTCGATACTTACGGAGGCGGCCATGGACGATTCTTCTTTTTTGGCAAAGAGTTCGTGTCCCGGTGGATAATAGACGGGTGGTCCGGCGACATTTTTACTTTTTGGCACATCTTTCAAATCTTTCTTCATCGTTTCCTGGATAGGTTGTGAGGGTGGTGGCGGTGGGTGCGGATGTTGGGTGTTGGATGCGGTGTGTCGATTCATATAGCTGCTGTTGTTGTTATTATAAACATTGGTAGTTGTTTGCGCGTTATAGTTGGAGTCATTGAACGAAGCCATTAGTTCGTTGAGGTGTTTGGGGGGTCCCGGTGAAACGGGACGTTGTGCGGTTGGTTCCGTCGGGAACGGGACGGGATGTAAATGGGAATCATCATCGGGACCACCGTGTGTACGATAGGTGTTAGACGAGGTGCGTTGCGAGGAGTATTCATAGGAGACGTTGTAGTTGTTAGGATCTGGTTGCCGATTACCTCCATAGTTTGGACGATAATCGTCGTCATAACTTCGGATTGTCGAAGTGGTGTTCGGAGCTAGTTTTCGTTGGGGTGATGGTGATCGACTATGCACGAAATCACCGTGTTTGCTGGTCGTGCGGATGTCTTCCCGATAGTGTACCTTTTGATTGTTTGAAATATTCGTCGGTGATGGCGAGACATTGTACGTATAATGTGTATCATTGGCACTGTTAACGATATTTTTTTGGGATTGCCACTGATACTGGTTCGTGGTGGTCACAGGAGCAGGAACCGTGCCGGGTACCTCATAGGTATAGGTTTTAATCGTGGTGGTGACTCTGGTATTTGGGTTTGGGTGTAAATTTGGATCGAGATCATGCAAAATTTCTGGCGGTAAAATCTCTTCTTTTGTGATGATCTCCCGATGAGAGGAGGGCGATGCGTGGCGTAGGCTACCATAGGAACCGTCATCGACATGATACGAGGTGGTGATCTCACGTGTCACGGAACCTTCACGTTCATTGCGCCGGAGTGCTGCCGGCGAGGCTTGCGTTCGGGAGCGGGACGACCGCGATGTACCCGGCGTCGTAACAACCTGATGCTGTTGTTGCGTGTCGTTCCCATAAACAAGTTCACGTTGCACCGACTTCTTGGTAATTTGCCGTGTCGTCTCGGCCGGCTCACTGAAAATAGAAATTTTTTTTATGCCTCGTTAATATGGAAAATGAAATTAATACTACGCACAGTAAGCCTGGATCGATGCCAGCATTAATGTTGGCGCCTATCAAAAAAAAAAAAAAAAATAAATGTTAAAAAATATAATTGTTTGATGAGTCAGATTGTGTACCTTTTCGAACTTGTTGCAAGTCATCCAATAAACTATCCAATTGATTGATGTTACTTTGCATTCGAAACTGTTCATTATTATCGATAGCCCCGGCACTATCGCTCACATCATACTCATATTTGATTGTTTTAAAAATGGTCTTTTCAGTGTTACCATCTCGTTCTTTAGCCTTTTAAAAAAAAAAAACAAAAGAATACGGGTTTGATTGTTTAAACAATTGACGTGTTTTCCATGACTTACTTCTTCCCGAATTACAGTGGACGATGACGTTTCGGAGGGTAAGACAATCGGATTGGCCGCCGAGAGATATTCGACATGGCGAGATTTACTTGTTTTATTGGTTCCGCTCGTGGTGGTCGTATCGAATTCCCGATAGTTACCGGAATGGAGGCCGGAGCCGTTTATGGCCAGCGAGCTGGACGGTCGTGAAACCGACTTCTGAAGGTCTTCCAATAGATTATCTGGATAATAAAAGTTGCGATGATTCCAATTTTTAATTTTTTTTTTTTCATATATACCTAGATTGTTGTCGAGTTGATGATCACTCGAGCCATAATGTGCGCCTCCTCCGCTCTGATTTACCGTCTGCACGACCCGTTCTGAATGGTATTGACGTGACATCTAAAAATATTAATGAACCGGTTTCGAAATTAATTTTTCGCGCGGTTTTATGATAAATAATGATGTCATCACGGCTCACTTTATATTTGTTTTTGTTTTTTTTTTAAGAAAAATCTTAGGTGGCACGTATTGGATTTAAAACAATGACGTAGTCATCTTTCAATGGTAACACGATCCTTATAATTACGCGCACGTACCAATTAACATAAATAAATCGTAATTGGATAATACAAAATAAGTATATATATAAATTCCCTGTTTAATTTTCAAAAAGTATAATTAGGTCAATTTTTTGTTGGAGGTAGAAGAAGGGGGGAAGAGGTTGTCTCCTGTGCTTTTTTTTTTTTTTTTGAGAAAATTTTATTTGGTGAGCAAGTTTTCGTGACCCAGATAAAACGAAGCATGTTTTTTTATTTTTATTATTAGTGTTTGAGAGAGAAGGAGAGTGTGAAAGCACGTGGGTGTATGCAAGAGGGCAGTTAAATGTTTATATATGCATGCTAATGATTGAACATAACACAGACAATTGCGAAATACTTGGTGTACATAGCTTACAAAATAAATGCATTTCGTGGAAAACCTTGAAAGTGCATCTGAATTTATATTCGTTGTAGTCAAAAAATAGACCTTACAAGTAGGCTTTGGAAAATTCAAATGTTTCACACCAAGGCTACTTGATTGAAGATATAGGCATTAAATGTTTTAGTCCTTTACGATCTTTTTTTTTTAAAGTAAATATTGATGCCTACATACTTGTGAAAATGACGTAATTTCTCTCTTGGTATAATCTGATTAATGTCAGCGACAAATTTCAGGTGAATTTTTACCATGTGGTAATTGCGACCATATGGTGGTATTTTTTTTTCCTTCGACACCCACACGCATACTTATACATAGTATGGTATGATGGTGGCCGGTCGTTTGGACTCAAGGCGTCAGACAAATGCAAGGTTTTATTGCTCTCTTATAATTCATTGACATTCCATGAAAACGCGAAATGGGAGATTTTTTCATGGGGTTTTAATTGGGAAATGGATGAAAATTTCATGGGTACCTATAATTGCTCTGATTAAGTGTTAGAGATATATAGGAATAAATTACGTAGGTTAACGATGATGAAAAATGTGACTAACGCAAATTTTCAAAATAGATTCCTTTTAGACTCCTATAGGTAAAAATTGATGTCAGTTCAATTGAAAAGTTAAACAAATATAAATTATGGCTCTTCTTTTACTCAAAATACTTGAAAAAGTCACCTATTCTTTCGTTAGGCACCCCATATGTACTTATCAGTGGCGTGCGGTAACTTTTAAAACAGGGCATGCGGTCAGAAGGAAGGGGGGGGGGGTGTAATTAAAATCAAAATTTTTAAATTTATTTTTTATTTGATAAACCTAGTATTATATGATGTATTTAATTTTTAAAAATTGGCCTTATTCAACGCTCCTTCTTACAAAAATCATTAATAACCGCATTATATAATGTATTTAAAAACCACGAAAATAGTTCTTGTCCTAAAGAATAGAACATTTGTATCGTCTCTGGGTAAATAAATCAAAATAAGTCACGAACAGTATCACTAACAATGAGTAGCAATTAGTAAATTCAAAACGTCAAACGCATCTGCAAGTGTCAATCGGCAATGTGAAACGCCAAGAGAGAGATAGTACTAAACCATACTAGTGCGCATGCGCGACCAATTCTAGCCAAGCCATTGCATGCAACGGTCGTTGCCCATTAAGTTCGGCTTGGTAGTATTGTATGCCAATTTTTTGAGCGATACGTTTCATAATTTCGTAAATTAAAAAATGTATAAGTGATAAAAATATTTAGTATTTAGTATTTTTAGAATCATTTTACAATACATCCAATTACGCAAATTAAAAAATGAATCCCAAGACATGCGGCGCATCTACAGCATGTATGGACCGCACGCCACTGGTACTTATATAATAAATCGATTTTTAATAAAATATTTTTTTTTGGTCTTAAAAAAGTAATCAAAAATAGTTTTAAATGATTTGATATTTGGAACACTTACAATCTAGCTATCGTTTATGTTTTAAGGCGGTATTCATAGTTTATTTTAGTTTTAGTTTTATTTTATTTAGTTTATTTTTATTCATAGTCACTCAAATGTGAGGAAACACTCAAGTGTGATAGCCATTTAAATTTTCTTTTCATAAAACTCTTCCATTACAAATTAAAGCATACACTCAAGTAAACACTTACTTCAAATATTTTTAAGTTGAGAAGAAGAGAGTCGACTATAGCGTACCGTCATTTAAATCATACCACCAAAATGTTTTAAAAAAACAGTTACATATATTTATTGACATAAACAATCTTTAACTATATTTAAAATTAAGACAGTTAGAGGTGCCACTTAAACATCATTTAGTGTTACCGACGTAGGAAAATAAATTTTTGTTTAGTGAATCTACAGGTGGTACGATTTAAAAGCCTGGACAATATAGTCGACTCTCCGCTACATGCTCAGCTTGAAATAATAAAGCTACTGAGGCTACTTAAAGTATTTGCTTATTGAATATTATACTGTAAATATCCAAAAAGCATTTGCTTGAGGAAGCTCTAGCCTTCATTTACGTTTTCTTGATTGTAAGTTGAGTCATTGTTTGAAAAATATTTGAGTTAAGTGTTTACTTGAGTGTATGCTTTATTTTTTAATGGAAGAGTTTCATGAAATGTAATTTAAATGGCCAACATTGATCACCATAGTGAAGTGTTTACTCAAATTTGAGTTGATCCTATTTTATAGATCCCATAGCAATTAAAGATTCACCAAATTCACTCAATATATATTTTTGTTAAATACGCACATTGATTAGAGGTGAAATTGGAAATATAGACTTGGCTGGAAGGGAAAGAGAAAAAACCTGGCGTATACTCTACAGATGATTACTTTTCATTATCAATGGCTATAGAAACTAAATATACACTTAAATTAATATCCTCACAATGCGTGTCTAATATTCAATATATTATTACCTAGAGTTAGCACCTTTAACCATGTGTTTGGTAGTTTTTAGGTGTAAGCCATTGTTAATAGTCCCTGATCGTTATATAGACATTAGGGGGATATTTTTTGGGTTAAACATAGTAGGTTCGTTCGCGGATGTGACACTGAATCGATAACGAATCAGTTCAAAACCGATTTAGGATCATCGCCAAGCGCATGCAAGTTTATGAGCCGAGTTACGATCCGATATTCGCGGTTCACACGAAATGCGTTTGTTACCGATTCATAATTGGTTCTAGCGATCTATAGCGATCTTCAAATTTTTGTTAGGATGAAAAATTCGATTCTCTTTTTTGTTAAATTGTGGCTAGTTCAGAATCCAGTTTCGCTGTCATGCTGCGTTTTTCATTCAACTTTTGATCGATTAACTAAAATCGGTCAACTAAAGTTGACTCGTGTGAACGAGGCATCAACGTCTGTTCAATTCAATTAACAATTTTCGTGGGTTCTCGTTAATTCTCGTCTTACTTCCGAACATTGTCAAACTTGTTCACGGGAAAATAACCCTTAATCGGCTCATAAGCGTGTATGCGTTTGGCGATTATTCTATCCACTTGGATTGATTCGTTATCAGTTCAGAATCACCTTCCGCGAACAAACCTAGTATTAACTATTCTTTGCCTATAGTATCAAGATTTAATAATATATTATTATAATAAAAGAATTGAATCTCATATTTACAAGAACTTTGCTCCAGTCGAAATAAGAACTTATAAATCATCCCTCTGTTGTTATTATTGTTGTTTTAATTTTTTTTTTTTAATTGAAATGAAAACGAGACTAATTAGTTGTAGAATTGTGGTTCGTCATTTAGACAAAAAAAAAAAAAAAAAAAAGAAACAGTGATCACATAGTCTGTCGGCTTAATTTATTTTGATGCACGTCGTTCCTTTCTGAAGAGACTCAAATTTATTTTCTTCGTCCAATTTGTCGCGCTTAAACTTTTCATCTTGTCAAACAGTTAGAACATAATTTATTTGAGAAAATTTAAAAAAAAAAAAAAAACCGTCTATAGTCTATAAAAGTGATGTTCACTTGTTTTATGAATAGAAGGCTTTGGAATTATTAATTGGTTCTCTACATTTCATAGACAACTAGATTTTTAATTATGTAGATATTCAATTTTTTGAACAAAACAAAAAAATGTCGTTTAACGCCGATCGAAAAAAAAAACATTCTTGTAAAGAACTTCTGTTGTGGGCGCCCTTGGAATTTAACTTGATACCCACGCGACTCAATCGGACTGACCATTTTTACAAATGGGTTTTATTATGCATATATTCTAAGAGGACAGTCATTAGTGCTTTTATGGTAAAATATAATAAAAAGAGATGGTCAACAAATTGTTTAAAGGACAAACAAAACATTATCGCACCATTCATAAAAAAGGGCCATAGGTACCATATAGTGGAAAGTTTCAAGGCAAAAGTTTTTTTGGGAGTTCCCCGTGGGAGGCTATATGATCTTTGATTTACCTCTGGTCACTTGTTTTAAACGAGAAAATCGTTTTAATACTTTCATTTGTTGAAATTTTGTTTTTTTTTTTTTAAATTATTTTTTTTTCTTGTATATTTCATAGTGAAATGCTTTGCGTTGCGCGAATCTCGCGGGCTTACCATTTTTGGTCAGTCTCTCCGATGCCGTAACAAAAACAACTTGGCCAAGGCTTTAAAACAATATCGATCGATTTGCATTTGTTTTGATTTGATAAAATTTGAATTTTTCAAATAATGGAAACTAGTTTCATTGAAAGAAAGAACAAAAAAAGAAAATCGAGAAAAAAAAAATCATTGATAAGCCGGTAATAAACGTGGGGTTTTCACTTGTTTTACGCACAGATGTTCAAGTGTTTTTCACTTTCTTTTTTTTATTTGAATGACAATGAAAGTAACCTTGAAATAATCAACAAGGACATGATTGAGAGTACAAATTATTGAGACTTACCTTTTTTTGAGATTTATCACTGTTCACTTGTTTTTTTTTTGTTGCTAAACTGAATGGTTTGATTTAAAAATCAATATTGATTGAAACATTCGCGACGCGAATCGGTTGTGTGTGCGTTCCGTGATCGAAATCGATCGATTTGAGGACGAACTGTCGCGGTTTACCGCCGTGGAGACGGCTCTAGAGTTGGAGATGACGACGACTACGACGTCGTCTTTGCCCACTACCATTTACTCTCACTCCTTCTATTCTCTACACTTATATTTCTCGTTTCGTCTATCGCCTTCATCTACTTTAATCATCTACCTTCCCGTTCTTCTCTTTCTCCTATCGAATTTAACGAGAAGAAATCAAATGAGTAGAAGGAAAAAAGAAGGCGAATAGAGAAGACTCCTCGGATGACATCATCCAAGTTCTCTTTGGCACCAAAACTTAAAACGGCGTCGTTATCGTCGCCGTCGTCGACGTCGCAACGACCGATTGTTGATTTTCCCTACGGCTGGCTATTTATAAAAATCTCGTATACATCGAATCGTCTGTTGTTTCGATCTAGATTTTATAGTCTAGGTGCACCAAATTTCGAATCTGAGTCAACACTGCGACCAAGATCGTAAAACTTTGAATGTACCTATGGGTACATAACGATTGCAAATGCGCTTATTATTTAAATTTCACTCAAGAATATTTATGAGAATGCAAGTCACATGATGAAGCAATGATCTATTTTTGGTCAATTTTATTTTCTGTTCATCTCGTTCAGTTGTTATAAATAAAAAAAATGAGTGAGTCGTTTAAAAACGGAAGTGTATTATGGGAGTGTGTCATTTGACGAAGTTCAAAGAGCATCTTCCATTTATAGATTGGTTACGTATAGTTTGTCGAATACCAATATGAATAATGGGTTGCATATACTATATCTAAAACAGTCTTGGATATTATTATGAAATACATATAGGTACATTAATTCTTCGTTTTCTTGGCTCTGATATTTGAAAGAAATTTGCCAAAGTTTTCCGAAACTTTGCCACCTCGTATCTTTGCCGCTCACGCCATCATATTGGAAAATACCACCTTCACGGAAAAAAATAGTGGTGTAAAAGGATCTAGCCCAATAGCCATAAGCAAAGTGCCCCAGGCGGTTTTTGAAAAATGCTTCCGTTTGCTGATTCCTCTCCATGAAAAACTTATTGTCGCGCAATTTTAACCCGCTACCTTCACTTGTATTGTGGAGTGACGGGGGAAATACCCCAGACGTTAAAATTTTTTTTCAAGAAAACTATTGAAGATATTTTCATGAAATTAAAACTGTACGTAGATATTGATAAAACGCATAATATATATTTTTTTCAGAATTTTTGTAAATCTATAAATGATGAAAAATATTATTTTTATTTTTTGAGGGTGGTTTTTTACATCAACCCTTAAAGTGACACTTTTTTTTTTAAAAATTTGATAAGTGCATTTATTATCTATCTTTCATTTTAAAAAAGTCGCTTTAAGAAATTAGTTGTCGCTCACCACCAAAATGAGGTCATCCAGGGACAAACCTGTCCAAACGGAAGCATTTTTCAAAAACCGCCTGGGGCACTTTGCTTATGGCTATTGAGCTAGATCCTTTACAACACTAAACTAGTAATATTTTCTGCACTTTGTGTTTACTATAACCACAAATGTAACAGCAGATAACACACTTTGATGTATTCAGCTCTAACGTATAGTATTTTTTACTACCATAGTGTAGTAAATATATGTAGCTGTTACAAACAACTGCTGAGTGTTGTACAATTAACAAATTTTGGGGTTTCTGTTACGCCACGAATTTTTACAAATCTGTAATCGTTACCATTTTTGGTGTATACTATACTAGATACAATGTACAATTTACTCCAATATGTTGTAAAACCTTGTAAAACGGCTGAGAAAAAAAAAACATCAGAGCCATCTTTACTTTTTTCTATAATTATATTCTTATGACTTTTAATGGTGCGCATGCGGCGCCTACAACATAACCTATAATTTTGACAAATAAATTCAAGTGTCAAAAATTCAACTACATTTATATTATCATGGAGTCATTTTTACAAGTTTATGTTGTAAAAAATACTACAGTTTATTTACCTACACTTAACTGGTAAACGTTACCGTACGTGGTGTCATCTTATATATTACTAGTGTATGTTGTAATTTTAACAAGGATTGTAGTTAAATCTACAACAGATTTTTTTTCGTGTATAAATGTGTTTCTTGCAATATCTCCTTTGCGGTCCATTTTATGACAAAAACACTTCGGTACAAAATGAAAGTAGAGGAAATTTCCTACAGTTTATATTATGACTTTTTTTGACGTACGAGCGCCTTAAAACTTTATACATCTACGCCTTTCGTTTCTTTCAATTTTAACTAAGCATTTGTGTATTGTATACAAGCGTGTGTTTTTTGTAAGGCTTGCGGCGCTCGTACGCCAAAACTGTTAATATTACAAAAGGTTATTATATAAGTTGTAGGAAATTTCCTCTACTTTCATTTTGTTCAGAAATGTTTTTGACTTAAAATGGGCCGCAAAGGAGATATTGCAAGACTGTTCTAGGCGGCATTTTCCAAAAAGGGTACGTCGCGACTTGGTCAATAAAAGTCTATACAACTTATACACGGTTGATGTCTTTATGGCTCGCTAATACTTCAGGAAACGCGGATTCTCTGAGTTTCGATTTATTGGAGGCAATATTTAGACCAAGCCACATCCCGTCAGGAGTCGGTTAGTGGTTCTGAAATATATCCAGCTAAAATTAAAATTCAATTGAAAATAGTTACCGAGAACAGCTTTAAACACGAACTGAAATTCTACTCCTATTCCACCAAAGTAGAAGGAAAAAACTTCAAAGGAAGTAATTTAATTTTAACTACGTTGACGATTAAAAAACGTCTACTGTCTACACATGGGTTGCGAAAATTGTAAGGGTTGCAAATGAAAATAGTTTGTGCACCACTGAAATAGAGGTCTCGATGCTTTTTTCAGTAGGAAGTTGTGCGTTAATTTTGTTATGCCCAGTTCTCAGGTGAATAAGGACCAACTCTCGTCTTCTGAGAACACCAAACTAGAGGCTTAAAGTATCTCAGGTGGTCGCGGGAAACTCCCCACTCGCTTTGCCAAATCCGTTGTAAACCCAGACACCATATTCTAGACCTGACGTCTCCCACTAAGTTCCTTGAACCCCCACATTTCAGTGAATTTATAGGACTAAGGAAGTCGGTGCAAATGTTAAAATTGTCCCCCGGCCGATCCGATATGTATTGTAGCGCTTCATGCTCCTGGCTCCGTTGTAGAAGATACGCTGTAACTAGGCAGCCTGATCCCCCGTTCTTCTTGATCAGCTACCAAGGCGCAGCCCGCTTAGTGTTCTGTTTTCGAATTTTTGTACTTATTCTCAGTCACTCTAAATGTTTGGATAAGTAGTTGGACCAAGGGGTGCTCACTTTCAAGGTTATTAGCTTACTCTGACGTCACTGGTTTGCTGTTTCTGACATAAGCCATTAGAGCCATTAGAGATCTGCTACAATTGGTTCTTATTAATTAAATTAATTATTGTCATATTGAAAGTTTAAATTTGTTGTTAAAGGGATTTAATAACCAAAATAAAAAGCATATTTTATTAAATATGGTAGTGCCAACCAAATGTAGTCACCAGGTGAAAGCCCCCACAAATCAACGATAGCCAATGGCCTTTAACGCCTCTACTGGCTTCAGAAACTACAAACCAGTGACGTCATTTTCAGAGATCAAAGAAACGCCGCCTAGCCAAATGAGCATACCTTATGTATCTAATAACCTTGTAGTTGGACAGGCCTTGTCCAAGTTTTCTAAAACCAAGTTTTTGGTATTAAAGCCTCCCACGGGGTGTTGGTGGTTCTTTCTAGATAAAGAGTGGTGGTAAGCGTATTTTATGATGGTTTTTAGTTAATTCCAGTCGTGTTTGTATTGGTCAGATTGAGGTTTAAGTTTTGTTTTGAGAGCAAATTTTATAGAGAGATATTTTCTTCGTAAATTGAGGTTGGGTTCATTAGCTTTGTGGCGACTGGAAATTCCGATTTTGCAGTTACTGTCTCTCGCATGTGTCCTGACGGAAATCCACTATAACTGCTGGCCTACGTAATTTGTATATAATATATATGTAAATAAACGTGGGTATCCACCCCCACCATTACATCTGGTGACCCCAACGTGATTTGAACACACAAGCAACAGCGAGGGCCATTCATTTTGCGTGGACCTGCAAGTTTGTCTCATTTATGAACGCCGCCAGTCGCCACATACATCCGGCCCCCTCACCGGGGAGCTCAACTATAGAGTAGCGGCATCCTGGTCTTCGGTTGAGCTACTCCATACTTGTCCCGCGTCGTTTTACGGACTCGAGCCCAGCAGCTCCCAGTGGCCCCTGCTCCACGACGGCTCCAGTAGCCCAGAGTCTCACGGCCCTACGACAATCGTGACCATCGTCACTAGGAGGGGAGTGATGTGGCGACTGGAAATTCCGATTTTGCAGTTACTGTCTCTCGCATGTGTCCTGACGAAAATCCACTATAACCTTTAAGCAATTCTATTTGTTCTGGGTCAGTGCTGGCCTATGTAATTTGTATATAATATATATGGAAATAAACGTGGGTATCCACCCCCACCATTACAGCTTCGACCAATAGACTGCTTCTGGGACATGTGTGGAATGCTCCTAAAGCCAGCCTGACTCCTAAGTTATGAACTGGGTCCAGTAGTTTTAAGATGTGGGATGAATGTACTACACTGTTTGTTTCCATGGTTACGAATATATTGTAAACTCAGTTATTTGGTTAAAGAAAAAAATTAGAGGTGCCTATGACTTGGTCGCCAGGAAAAATTTAATCAATTGTTCTTACTAGACGATGACTAGATACATTTTATTATGTTATTGTTAATTATTTAAATACAAAACTATTTTAATAAATTTTTATCTTTGAAGTACAACGTAATTCAGAGGACATAGAAAAGTAAAAGGGTGAGATAGAGAATGAAATTTTGACACCCTTTAAAACTTTTTTATATCTTCTAAGTTGTACTGTATATATAATATGTACAGTGTACATCCCCATTGAAGGATTTGAGTTTTACGTTTTCGCTATAAAATTGATTTGGGTGCTTCTTAATGGTATAAAAAATGTGGATGTTGGATGTTTTCATTTGCTGATCATTGAGCGGGATCGCGTCATTGGTTTCACTCGAGGTTCCTGGAAAGAGTTTCTTTTGTGAAATGGTTCGTTTTAGAGGATAGGTATATAGTTACGTCGTTGTTTCTGAGTGGGTATGCGGACGGGTTGCGTTTGAGCAGTTGACCATTTTCCGTGGTTGTCGTTAGGTTGTAGTGGACCTCACAGTCGGCCAGATTGGAGATGGTGGTGTGGTGTAGCGTGGGATGACTGGGATGGTGGTAACGTCGCGACATCATCGACGACGTATACATGAGCGTGTCGCCTCGATAGCTGCGATGAGCGGCGTCACCTTCGCCAAAACACCACCACCAATACTTACCACGACGAAACAGCACCGCTTTCAAGGTGCGTCGATATTTGTCCGACAGCGCACAATACAACAAAAAGTTGCACGCGGCATTGAGATTTACAAGCAAGTTGAACAGGTTGCCTAGACCTAAGATTAGTTCAACGTTAGTACAGTGGTTTTTCGAGATACGAGTGATTTTTTGCTTTGAGTTACGAGCGAAATTCGAGATACGAGTTCGGTTCGAAGGTCTCAAAAAGTTGCAACAGGTCGTGCATCTGATCATTTTAACAGAGATAAAAGATAAAATTCGAGATACGAGTAATTCAAGATACGAGCAATAGGTGGCGGAACGAATTAAACTCGTATGTCGAGGTACCACTCGAGGTACATCTGTCTTCGAATCGGTCGGAAATTTTGGGGACTTACCAAGGATAATATTTTCTTGACGCCTACCATTGACATCATGCAGTGTTCTGTATATCAACATACCAGCGGCTGGACTTTGACATATTAGAAATAGTATCACAACGGCGATTAGTATTACGGTAATGCGATTCTCTTGCGTTGCCGAATTACGTTCCTAAAAACAAAAACTGGCTCAGTGTCAAAATTTTCCAAAAATTCTCATATATATGAAAGTGGCCAAAAGACGATAAACATTTAGAAAAGTGGTCGAACACTTATTGATAACATAACAAGTGTGGTCTGGTGTGGACCACCCACCTGTGAATTGGTCATTTTGTGACGTTGCTTCTGGGAGCGGTGCACGGCACTGATGAGAAAACAATTGAACGTGGCTAGTAGTAAGAGTGGCACAAAGACGAAAATGATACATGTGAACCAGTAGAAAACGGTGCGGTACACCTCGTTCATGCCCAACTGAGTTGCCACGATCGTTATTGTTGCCAGAGTTGCGTTTTTCGTCTGTGTACAATTCGACTCGAACGTCTCAGACAATAGAATGGACGACATGCTAGACGTTTCGAGCAATGTTTGATTCGTCAAATCGTCCATATCTAAGTAAAATAGAAAAAAACAAGTCAATCGTAAAAAAAATACTTTTTACAGAATCTTAAGCCTTTTAAGCTTCACATCTGTGCATCATCAATACATTTTTTTACTTTTTTTATTACTTATTTTATTAGATCTATTGAAGTCTATTGAAATCTATAGAATCTATTGAAGACTATGAAATTTGTGGCGACGACATACATGCATAGTCCGCACATTACACATAGCGATCAGTAAGTGTAGAAAAGGCTTAAGAAAAATGTAGTCGAAATGGAGAGCAGTTATTGAAACTAGGTAGATCTTGTAAGAAAATCTACATATCTTGAACAATTGAATTACTTAAATGTGTATCTCACTAAATACACAGTCTTTTGTTTTTTTTTTCTCAAATTGATACAACAAATAAAGTTCATTTGTTTAAACAAGTGCAAATTTAATGAGTTGGTCAATAAATGAAGATCTTCAAAGATTTCATTGTTTACAACAAAAAAAAAAAAAAAAGAATTACCTTCCGGTTCGGAGGTGTTGCATGGCTCTGTATATTCTCTGGTTTCTGCGGAAAAAATGGGTATTTAAGTTTGTTTCTGGTCAGTTCAAAATAGCAATTACTCTGAATCAGTCAGATTGAAACCATGAAATAATTGGCTCTAGTTTTATATATACAGACTGAGCTTCTTGGTGGGGTTCTTTGATTCGATGGAAATTTTTATAAAACGTTTCATCAAACTTGATTTATTTTAATTTATTGAACAATTTATCACAAAAATCACTTTGTAAATACTTTTTGAATCGCTCGTATCACTATAGTAGGGGAGCCCACGATGCTAAATCGGGATTTACTCGAGCGTTATCGAGACCTGTTGGGTTGCGATGCTAGATGATAAAAAGAAAAAAAATGTCATATAATATTTTCTTTTTCAGCGGTGGGGGGAGGGACTATAGATTTTCAAAAATAAAAAAAAACTGTTATATGGACATACTCGAGCGCGTCAGATATTGATAGCATCCATGTCCTACGTATTTTTAAAAATGCACATATTTTAATCTGATTGTTTCCATGATGGGGGTGGTCGTATGTAAGGGTTGAAAATGAAGAAAAAAAAATTTAATCGAGCGCGTCAGATTTTCTAAAGGGATGTTAAGTGAACCTAAGACAAACCTCTGACGATTTGAATGTGACGCAAATGCGCTGCCATTATTTGAATGTGCAAAAAAAATCGCCATTTTGAAATATTCAAGCGTATCAGATTAAGATAAATATGGTTTATCTTTATGCCTTAGACATGCTGTCTCATAATCTGACGATTATCAGAAGGGATTCACCTAATCTGAAAATAATTCAAAATTTTTTTTTCTATATATGCATACAGCCTATATTCGAATTTTCCCAGGAAAAAGTTTCAAATAAAAGTTGTAGCCACTAATGAGTCTAAGAACTATAGTAAGTTTAAAGAAATTCGTTGGAGCCGTTTTCGAAACAAATTGAAAAAGCTCATAAACTACTAGAATAAAGTGGAGCTTTCGGTTCACTGATTTCAACCAAAAGCTTCGCGGCACAACTAGTTATAATATGGAAGTCAAATTTCAAGTTTGATGAAATTTGAATAATGCTTTCAATACGATATGTCTGTCACACACTCACACACAGACATGCGTGACAGCCATATCGTATCAAAAACCCAAAATAAGAAATTCAGCTATTTTAACAAAAAAAGATAATTAGGTATTTCTAGACCTTTATTTCAGAGAAAGTTCATGAAAATCCGTTAAACTACTTTTTCAGGAACAGATATAAGCTATCTTATAGGTAGGATCATTAGGTTTTTTGAATATTGTAAAATATTAAGAAAATTTTAAGCCTTGAAAACCTTTCACACCAAATGTCATATGAAATCATTTATTAATTTTAGTAGAATGGATTAGTAGCTATCCTTTAGGAAGTGTAGCTTTTTTAGGATCAATAATATTTAAGGTGTTATCTTAAGATCTGAGGTATCAGGTTTGGTTTCCTTAGATTCATAATTCTAGAATATAGTATTAAGTCCATTATGTCTTATCGGCAAGTCTGCTATTTCCCGGGATCCAAGATTAGACAACGAATTCTTATAGATTTTGCTAAAATAAATTGTAAATGAAGAACATAGTTTTTTGGTAAAAAAACAACGCGATGGTCACATATAAGTTGCTATTTTCTCTTGAAAAATAAGTTGGGCTGGATTTCTTTCTGTTCTGGGGGCTCTGCCTAACGGCTTTACCTCTCTTAGTCCAACTCCTAATCGGGATCACTGAAGTCGAACTGACTGTTTTTGGTATTTATTCTTACGGGTCTCATTTTTGAGCAAAGATATTTATTTTTATGAATGAAATCATATTACTGCAGAGAATTTCCTTCTCCTCCCTCGACAATTCGAACGTTTACTCAGCCGCACAATTAATAATATATTAACTACCCGTAAATTCACAATGGAGTTATGGTTTCTAGGAATTTAACCTGTCGCTATACTTCTATCATGGTTATAATGTTCAAATTTGCGAACATTAATTTATAAGAATAACAAATTACATAGTTTAAAATCATGTCGTCTCTGCGATATGTTAGTATATGTACTTTGTATCACAGCTGCCTGCTGATGTATGTTTTCGTTGCGCAATTTTTATAGTTTTTATTTTTATTCTCAGAAAATCAACATATTTTCGGAATAAAAAGTAATTTATAGCACTTTTTGTAATATTTACTACTTGTAGTGAAGAAATCGTCCAAATCGGAACAGTCGTTTTCAAGTTTGCCAAGAACAAACAAACAGACAGAGAAAACTATTCGAAATTTAAAGTAGCCTATAATGTAAGTTACGATATTTAATAACTTTTTGTGAAAATTCCATTGAAATCGGCTCAGCTGTTTTCAAGTTTACCCTGGACAAACCCTGTTATTACCCTGTTTTTTTGGGGAAAATTACAATGTAAATGGTATTTATTTTTTTGTATTAAATATATGAAAATGTAGGCAATAAAGAGTATTCAACAAAACACCTTAAATTTTTTGATTAGATTAAAATCTTAGCTGGGAAAAATGATTCTTTTTTTTGTTCTCTCGCGCAGGTGAGATGGAACATTTTTATTATATAGGTATTCAAGTAGCAAAAATCCTCAATCTTATTATTGGTATAGATAGCTAAAGAAAGGTTTAAAATGAAGGGTTTTTATTGAATGACTGATACACACATGAGGAAAAGTTCAGAGCCTTAATGACGCTCCATTGTCTTTTCACCGGAGTGTATCTTTTTTTGTGATAGTGTTATGGATTTTTCTAGTCAATTAATTTTGAATTTTCTATAATTATAAATAAAAACGTGTCACGTTTACCTACCAGTGTTGTATTGCATTTGGTATTCAAATGAAGTGGAGGCGGTCGACAGGAGACAGAGGACACAAACGGCGGCGATCACACGTTTCGCTCGATTTTCCGTGCACAATACTTTCCCCCTGATTGGATGACAAACGGCTATATAACGTTCAACCGTGAAACTCACCGTTAGCCATATTGAAACATAACCTATTTCATTAAAAAAAAAAAGTAAAAATATAAACAACAATAATGAAACAAAACAGGGAAGCGAGAAAGGGAAAGAAAACATAACTAAGAGTGATTCGAATTTTCATAAAGCTTTCAAAAAAAAGCTTAGATAATTGATATCAATGACATGAACGTTGGCTCGTTGCCAACAATTTAATAACGCGCTTATCATAATATTGAGTTAACTATAACGAAATTACCAAGTTAAAACGCTATCTAATTTGTGTTTTTTTTATCCACTCGTTAATAGGTGTAAACAAAACGTCGTATCCCCGTCAATATTTTCATCGTTCAATCACTCACAGTCCCGCACCAGCATTAGTTGGGAAATTAAAAAAAAAAAAACATTTTTGTCGAACCACATTAAAAATGATATTATTGATAAAAATAAATCCAGTTGGCACTGGTGAATTTGTGACGTCACAATGTTGTTTATGACGAATCAATTTTATTGTCGTGAAATATGTAATGCAATTAGTCAGTGTGGTCTTGAGAATTTATTTCTTATGACATTAGTCGTATATGTTCTGGGTACATTTTTCGCGGAAAATCGGGTGACTAAATGGGCGAGAAAATGATTTCCAGGAATATGAGGAAAGGTTCTCGTCTTACTTGCCGCGTCGACCAGCCAATGTGTGATGCCGTAAAAGCGCCAATAGAGCGAATATTTGACGCCATGTATCGCCTCGTAATGTTCAAACGATAAAATTAACACGAACAATAAATATATCAGGTCGGCTATGGCTAGCGCTGTCAAATATACATTTGTTGAACATTTCATTCGTTTCCTGTAGGAAAAACAAAAAATTAAAAAAAAAAACAAACAATCAAAACAAAAGTCAATAAACAAAAAAAGCTTTTGTTTATTGCTTTGTTGAAACAATTGAAAATTTTAAGTAGTTCGATTTGTTTGTTCCTAAAGCATTTGTTATTAATACCTCATAAACATTTAATCTTTTCTTAGCTTAACTCCATTTAAAAACCAAAAATGAAAAAAAAAACAATCAATAAACAATCCAGCTTTTGTTAATTTCTCATGGTAATGTTTAAATTTCAAGTGGCACGATTTGTTTATTCATACTAAAGATATTTTAAGAGTTTTATTTAAACTTTGATAGTGAAAATATTTTCTTTTGGCTATGTGACTAATTGGTGACTAACATATGTTATCAATAACTCATAGAAAATAGCTACTTCAATATTTAAGTCTCAGTTTTACTCCACTAATGAGCTTGTCATTTGTCTTCTATGTGAAAAATCAACAATCAAAACAAAAAATTAGTCATTAAACAACTAAGCTTTTGTTTAAACAATATTGAAAATGTTAAGTGGTTCGATTTATTTGTTTCTTATAGATATTTTGAGAGTTTCAATTCTAATTGAACAGTGAAAATATTTTTTTTTTGGCTATTTCGCGGTTTCTAATTGATGACTAAATTCTGATATCTATCTATAGACTTCATAGGATCTTCTTAAGTCTAACATAAGTTTTACTTGTTTGGAGTGTTCATCGTTCGTTTGTTATAAGAAAAATATCTGCTGCGAGGCGTCACAGTACTTTTTTTCACTTTCATTTATGAAACTCGCTTTTGGTTAAAAGAACTATAAGCACTTTATAACTATACATATAAACAGAACTATATTTATACAAAGATACAACCTATATGTTGATACGAATTCCCAACCTTCACCCCAGAATCATCCTTATTCAAATTTTCCCAGGAAAAAGTTTCAAATAAAAGTTGTAGCCATTAATGAGTCTAAGAACTTTTATAAGTTTAAAGAAAATCGTTAGAGCCGTTTTCAAAAAAAAATTGAAAAAGCTGAAGAACTCCTAGAATAAAGTGGAGCTTTTGGTTAATCGATTTCAACCAAAAGCTTCGCGGCACAACTAGGTACGATATGGCGGCCGAATTCCAAATTTGGTGAAATTTGGATAAAGCTTTCGATACGATATGGCTGTCACACACAGAAATGTTTCTAAAAACCACTTTTTTGGACTTAGGGGATCTCAAAACATGTATTTCCGGTGAAAGCTCGAATTCGACCCGATTGTAATACTTCCTTTACTATATTGTATAGTAGTCAAAGAAAGTAAATTTATTAATTTAACAAATATGTATTCTTTTGTTTAGGTCAAATAGCTTTGTTGAAACAATTGACTATCTTGAGTGCTTTTTTTTCTACCATTAGCAGAAAACCAGGTTAGGACTCTTTCCCCCGCACTGCAGCTTTAGACTTGTTGTACTCCTCTTCTGCTCATCTAGTCCTGTTGTACAAGGATTCTTGCTTATTCCAGGTTCAGTGTTCTACCTAGCAGAAGCGCAGTCTCTGTACTAAGCTTTTTGCGCGATTTGTGTTGACTACTTTAATTTATTTGTATTTGATGTATAGATGTTTTTAAAGTTTAATTCATGGATGTACCAAGTTGTTCTAAGGGAGTAAAATAAATCGATACCTTTTTGTTTTGTTGCTACTAAAAGACTTATCAGCTATCATTGGTATTGAAAGTTGTCCCAAATATCTAAGTCATACCTGTAGTAGTCAGTAACTTGATTAAGCTGCAGTAATGATCTACAGCAATGCTTCTAAAATTTTTTGAAGGCCCTTTGGAATCCAAGTCAATATCTCACAGCCTTCTTTTTTTAAAATTTTTTATATTCATATACATACTAGTAAATTAGAGGAATTTGATAATTACTTATTTGTTACATTTGTGACTCTTCGCGGCTCCCCTGTAGTTAGTCAACGGCCACCACTTTAAGAAGCATTGATTTAGAGGGACATGATGCCTGGTCGGATAGAAATACCAATCCTTAGGCAGGTATTGGCTTTCTCTAGAACCCTAAAGTCGCTAGTAACTCGCTAGTAGACATGTTGCGCGATTTTGGTCTTTGAGATGCGTCTCAGATTGTCTCCGTAGACATGTCTATAGACGAATCCCTGTCTAGGGCCGGCTGCGAGACTGAAAATCGCAGGTCTCCCGATTGGAATGGAAGACTGTATGAGACAGCATGTAACGTTAGACATGTTCCGCAACATTTTGACAGTGTATATACGTCACTATTGTCTAGAGGCGAGCCATGGCCAGTTCCGTTGTTTGTTTATTTTATTTTGTCTTCCATGATGTGGACTGCGAAGACGAGAAATTCTAATCGTAGTGTGGATGCTAGGCGAGACAGTAGAACAGTGCCTCTAGACCAGTGGTTCTTAACCTGGGTTTAATCGAACCCCAAGGTTCGGCGGACGTTAATATACATACCCGACTCATACAAGGTATATGGATATATATACCTGTGTTTTGAATTTGAAAATATGTATCATATTTTATTTTTCCAATTAAGAAGGGTTCGGTGAATGTGTATGTGAAATTGGTAAGGCGCAGTACCTCCAAGAAGGTTAAGAACCACTGCTCTAAGACAGTCTGTAGACGGTGTCTATAGACCATCTATAGACAAATCGCGCTACATGTCTACTAGTCAGTACTACGCTTAATACTCCCCTACACAGAACAGCGAGTCACGTCACAAAAAGTGATTAAGAGAAGAAAAATCCCTAAACCCATTAAACAAAAAGATCTACGAAGTACCCCGGGCTGGTAAAAATTTTAAATAAGCATCGATCAGCTTTTCATAAATAAACAAGTAGTGGTATAGTTAGTATAGTTGATGACAGGTCAAGGTGGAAGCTGTCACCACCACCACAACCCCACCCCACCCCCCGTTCGGTACATCCATGGTTTTCATTTAAACTTTCTCTTGGCTACATGATTTATACACGGAAAAAAATAGTGGTGTAAAATTTACAACACTAAACTAGTAATATTTTTACTGCACTTTGTGTTCACTATAACCACAAATGTAACATTAGATAACACACTGTGTTGTATTCAGCTCTAACGTATGGTATTTTTTACTACCATAGTGTAGAAAATATATGTAGCTCTTAACAACTGCTGAATGTTGTACAATTAACAAATTTTCACGTTTGCGCATGCGGCGCGTACAACATAACCAATAATTTTGACAAATAAATACAAGTGTCAAAAATTCAACTCCATTTTTACTAGTTCGTGTTGTAAATAATACTACAGTGTTTTAATTACACTTGACTGGTAAACGTTACCACACGTGGTGGCATCCTATATAATACTAGTTAATGTAGTAAAATTAACAAGGAATGTTGTTAAATCTACAACACATTTTTTTCCGTGTACCATTTATAATCTATACTTTTTTTTGACGTAATAACTTTTTATAAATTGATGAACTACGACAACAAGTCTGAAAAAGTTCGGCCATTTTGTCACGTTACCTACGTTTGAATCTGTGCTTGCAAGCGAGAACGCGATACAAGTGATAGAGAGGCACGATTTTATTGTTGAATCCTAGGCAACGTAGGGATGGGCAAATGTATAAAATATATCGATATATATCGTATCGATATTTACAAGCAATATCGATAGATGCAGAGTAAAAAATATCGATACTTTGATATATCGATGTTTTCATCTCAAAACGCGATTACTTGAAAAATTGTCAATAACTATAAGTGGAATAAATTATAATTATAATCAAATATAATAAAGCTCTTAAAAAAATATCGAATTTGATATTCGGAAATAAATATCAACTATCGATATTTTGTTATATCGATAGTTGGTGCCCTTACCTAAGACAACGTGTTTTGTGTTTTTCTTTTACAATTTACTTAATAAGACTTAATTGCTTCTTTCCTTCATAATTTTCAGTCTGATTTCATTTTGAAAAAATTGTTAATTTTCAATTAACTCCTTTGTATTATACAAAGTAATGATAATTCATAAAAGTACGCAATTTTTCATCAATTAGGTGTTCTAATTATGACGTTATCACGTAAAACTATCGCCCGTAAACCGACTTTACACACAACCATTTTTTTTATTGTGTCCAAAAATTGATACTAAGTACCTAAATACGTATTCTATCAAACTTTTGATTAAAATAAGGAAAAAAAATGTTTTGAAACACCCTTACTATTTACATTTAACTTAACCCCCTTCCCTCTTTCGGTACATCCATGGTTTTTATTTAAACTTTCTTTTGGCTATATAATTTATAGCATTTATAATCTATTATGTTGTTGCAAAAAAATTTTTTTTATTGTGTCCAAAAATTGATAATAAGTACCTAAATAACTTTTCCATAAAATTTTTGAACAAAATAAGGAAAAATTTTTTTTTTAAAATTCCTTACTATATATATTTCAAGAAATTGGAGACTTAATTTAACTTGTTTAAAGTGTTGATCTATAACAAAAATTTAGAAGAAAAAAAAACAGTCAAAACAAATGAATGATTCAATAATCAAATAGGCTTTTGTTTATTTAAAATAGCTTTATTAAAACACTTCTAAGTGCCTCGATTTGTTTGAAAATTTCGAAAATTTCATTTAAACTTAAACGATGGACGTATTTTCTTTTGACTATGTGACTAAAATTGTCATCTAATAGGTGACTAACATTTGTTAACTATCTATACCTCATAAAAGTCTCATTTATTTAATGTATTACTATGCAAACAAGAAAAAATTGTCAAGTCGACGCTCTTGATTTTGATAAACCAACAGGAATAAAATTTTGACTTATAAAATTTTTATTTTTATAATGAATTTTCATAACCTCTCACACAGTATATTTCAATTAATTAAAAGTCTATTTTTAAAAATATCTACTAATAATTTATGGCTTATCTGCATTCGTTTCATGAAATTTAAATGTTGCGCAACACAACTTGCCTCATCTCCATGTATCTGATAATAACCCAACTAATTAGTACAAATTATTCTGTATTTGGCAATCGAAATTCTACTTGAATTTTTTTTTTTTTTTTTTTGAACTGAGACATTCAACTTTTTAACGAGCAGTTTTCAATTGTTTGTTGGATATACCTTGTTAAGATGATGACTGTGATCAAGTTGCCGATGACGCCAACAACAACGACAATTGGTACGAGGACACTTTGTACCCAGAAACGGGACAGTTCCAGAAAGCGTTTGGACGCGTCGTCCTCATCCTCAGTCACGTTCATTGCATTCAGATCGAAGCCAGAAGCCACATGAAAATCAGGAACGATCTGAAAGAAAATATATAAATCAGTCATTTGTCAGTTGGAGGATACACGTTTTGCACATAGTGTGAATCACAGGTGCGTGCTTGCGTGCGAGAATATATAAATTCTCTATAGACCACACAATATATCTATAGATTTGTGTATAGTATATTAATTGGCAACGGGCCGAGTACAAATTTAGAGGAATTCGAAGCGAGTTTTGAACGAAGGAAAAACGAGCGGTATGCATTTTGAGCGAAGGGCATCTTATGGAGTTTTCTTTTTTTTTTTTCTTTTTTTTTTTTGGTGTAATCAATGACATTTGATCGATGAAATTAGAATAATTTTATCATTAATCTTAAGTTTGAAATTATTATGTAAATGTTGGTAGGCAAAAGGGCAATTGCATTTCCATAGTCCAAAAAAATTAATTAGATAAATGACCAATTAACTTTGGTGTAAGCCTTGTTTGAGTCTTGGAATTTTACAACAATTTTTGTTTTTTTATCCGGTCTCTCTAATCGGTTATATCTTTGATTTGTTGGAGTCTACTGTGCAATAACTGGGTCAGCGTTTTTTTTCGATTGATTGAAACGTAGGTTAAAGTTCATCCCTTGCACTGTAACTGCTGTTAGGCTTGCTGGGCTTCTGGTCTGTTCATAGATTTTTGTCTTCAGAGAAGAACTTTTCTAGTTATCTACGTTCAACAGTCTTTATTACAGCATATTTTTTTTGCCATTAGCAGAAAACTAGGTTAGGGCACGTTCCCCCCGCACTGCATCCTAATTGTACTCCTGTTCTGCTCATTCATCCCTGCTATGCAAGGATCCTTGCTTATTCCAGGTTCAGCATTCTGCCTAGCAGAAGCAGTCCCTGTACTAAGCTCGCGCGATTTGAACCTGTTTAGGCGTCATCTATTCCATACAGGTGTCGCCACTTTGTGAGGGCTTTGCAGTCAAAAATGACATGGGTCGCGTTTTCCTCCCCACACAATTTGCAATTGAGGTCTCGTTGAGACACCCCAATAGTCTGCAGATGCTTCCTCAGTCCACAGTGTCCGGTTATCAGTCCTGTTATTGTCCTGAGTTGATTCCTTCCCAGCCGTAATACCTCAGCTGTGAGCGAGGGGCAGATTTGCCCCATCATTCTCTTGCTGTGCCTCTGGCCAGGAATTTCTTGCCAGTATTTGTTTTGCTGCCGTCTCAGTCGACTTTTCATCGCCCTTTTGACAGCAGATTTGGTGATCCCCACTCCAGACTCCGGGCCCATGAGTGGGGTCATTGAAACAGCTCTTGCGCAAGCATCAACTTCTTTATTTCCTTCAACTCCCTTATACCCCGGCACCCAACCAAGTTTAACTCGGTTGTGCTTTGCCGGGTCCTCCAGGAGTTGCCGACACTCCAGCACCAGCTTTGAGCTGATCGCTGTATTGGCAATGGCTCTTAGCGCTCCCTAACTGTAAGAGAGAAAACGTATGTTCCTATTCCGATAGCCCATATCTCGGTTCTCTCTAGCACATATGGCAATGGCCGTGACCTCCGCTTGAAAAATAGTGGCCGAGTCCTCAAGCGGCACTGAAATGCGCCCCCATGGTTCTCCGCCCACTACCCCCGCGCCAGATCCACCGTCCATAACCGATCTTAGTTTGTAGCAAATTTAACGCTCTTAAAAAACGTACCGAATAGCTTTCGTAGAAAAATGCATGGATTAGGAAAAACCGAGCAGAATATGAAACAAGGTTAAAATTTTACCGGTTTTTCCTCTATAAAAACGTTTTCACAACTTTTTGAGATTTGCAAACTTGAGGATACATAGCCCCCTAATGAGTCCAAACAACATACTAGAAAAATCTTGTAGAGTCTTGCAGGCGCCAAGACCTAGCGCCTGGACGGTCACACGCTCGTCCAAGGTGTTGAAGAAGTTGTCCACAGTTTGCTTGATGCATACCTCCAGGTATGGCTTATTTAGTTCTTTGTGAACCCGAGGGGATCTGATTGCAATTTTGAGGATCTTATTTTGAAGCGTTTCAAGCTTTTTAAATGGGGTGTTCAACCAGATAGGAAAGGCGTAGGTAATTGGTATGATCATAGACCTATATATATAACATTAGAGAGCACTCAGCATTTAGTTTTGATCTTTTGACGACTGCCCGAAATGTACGTCTGCTAGCTTAGCTTTGATATAATTAAACCAAGTTAACCTTATACCTAGATAGACCACCAAATACCTGACAGCTTTGTCTTGTTGACTTCACGCTATATTTCCATCGAGGTGTAGGTACTTATATATATACTTATATATACTCAGTACTTCGGTTTCTATGTTTATAGTGAACATTTTGGCCACACTTTTTGCAGGATTGATTTTAATGTTTTGTTATTTTAGCCAAGTGGTTCATTTGTCTCCTGATCTTCTTGGATGGCTTGTATTATATTACTGTCTTGGCAAATAATGGCCGTGTCGTCAGCGTACATTGATAGTTTTTGGTCTGGAGCAGATCGGCGACGTATAGGTTGTCTAGTTTGGGGCCGAGGACGGAGACTTGGGGATCACCGATCATCGAGCCTTACAACATTCGAAGGATTATCTTAAAATTTTTATACGGAAATGACGATCCTTTAAGAAAGATGTTAAAAATTTTGAAGACATTCGGGGATCTTAATTCTTATATTTATGTATTTTGGTAAGCAACCCCTGGTGCCAGATCCTAACGAATACCTGAGTTGCGTCGAGAAATTTGACCACTGTATATATTTTTTCTCCTTGTAACCTTTTTCAATTGTTTCGACTAGTCTGAGTGTAGGGCGAGCCATGGCCAACTCCGTTTAATTTTGTTTTTCGTTTATTTTTATTAATTTTATTTTGTCCTCCATGGTAGTCTGTGTCAAGATGGGACTGAAAAATTCTCATCATAGTGTGGACGCTAGACGAAACAAAGGACTATGTCTCTAGACAGTCTACAGACCATCTCTAAACAAATCGCGCAATTTGTCTACTAGTGAATACTATATAGGTTTAACAGACCCTATTTGAACGGCACACTTAATTTAATCACTCACAAGAATAACTAATCGCTAATCACTCGCACTAATCAAAGTGTAAATGAGCTTTAAGTGCTTAAGACTGTTTAGCTGTCATTTATCCAACAATTGAATGACCATTAAAAATAAATTAAATTAATCAAATACACACGGAAAAAATGTGTTGTAGATTTAACAACATTCCTTGTTAATTTTACTACTTCAACTAGTATTATATAGGATGACACCACGTGTGGTAACGTTTACCAGTCAAGTGTAATTAAAAAACTGTAGTATTATTAACAACACCAACTAGTAAAAATGTAGTTGAATTTTTGACACTTGCATTTATTTGTCAAAATTATTGGTTATGTTGTACGCGCCGCATGCGCAAACGCCAAAATTTGTTTAATTGTACAACACTCAGCAGTTGTAACAGCTACATATATTTACTACACTATGGTAGTTAAAAATACTATACGTTAGAGCTGAATACATCAAAGTGTGTTATCTGCTGTTACATTTGTGGTTATAGTGAACACAAAGTGCAGTAAAAATATTACTAGTTTAGTGTTGTAAATTTTACACCACTATTTTTTCCCGTGCACAGTTTGTCTTTCTCTAACTCGGTAAATTTCTTACAAGTTGCACCGTTTTACACGACTTTTGTAATGCATATAGTTATTAGAATCATGAAAGCCTACAACTTTTATTTGAAACTTTTTCCCTGAAAAATTCAAATAAACGAGGTTCTAGGGAAGTGGGTGGAAGTTGGCATATACGTAAAGGCTGTATACAAAAAGTTCTATGTATATATATATAGATATTCATTTTTTAAAGTTATATTTCTTTAGGCTTAAAAATTATGGCAGTTTTCGGGGAACTGGGGTAAATTACCTCACATAGGGTAAAAATAAAATTTTTAGGGGTGATAAGGAAAATTTTTGGCATGGTTATTTTAAAAGCGTGTTATTATGGTCATAGACTGTAATCAAGTTATTGAAGTTTTACTTCTTTAGGCGCGTTATGAAAAAATGATGAGAGTGAAATTTTTAGATGGGCGGCCATCTTAAGACAAAAATTAACAAAATGAAGTTGATAAAGAAGAAGGCCGCAAAACCACTCGGTTTCTTTTAACTTGGCGCGCGTAATTTGAATTTTTGTTTTATTTATTTTCTAATTTATTTATTTTTATAATTAAATTAAAAATAATTATATATACAAATGACACATTATATTATTAAATAATAATATGAAATATAATATAAACGCTTATTATTAATAAATAAGTTATTACTTTTCTCGAGTTTTGCAGTAGCTGTTATACTATTTGGAGTTTAGTGATGAAAATAACGTCTGCATTCCATGCATATGCTTAGTTATCACGAAATCTGGGATTCTGAAATGATTCAACCATCTTAGAATAATAATTTAGTAACACAAGATATGAATAAGAGATTAAGACATTTACTTTGAAAAGTAGCTACTTACTTTATTTCGCAATTTCTATGAAGCCTCGTTTTCATGACATGCATGAATTGTTAACCAGAAAAATGATCCTGACAAATTTTATAAACGTCTTGTAGTTTTCTTTGGATATAATTTATTGATACAAATTAAAATATTATTCTCTTAATTTTATTTTTAATAATTATATCTTTAAATATATATATTATTATATATTAAATATTAAATTACAATTTTTAAAAATTGATTATTTGAGTAAAATTAATAAAAACTAATTTTTAATGATGCCAAAGAAGTATAACTTCTTACGCGCGTACATGAGTACACGCAACCACTTTATTTTTTTTTATTCTGGTGTTAAGTGGTTTAAAATAAAAGAAAAAAAATGTAGATAGGACGTATACCTACAGATACGCTAAGAAACAATTGAAATTTCAAATATCCCTACAATATGGTGTTTTGTTTAAACAATTAACATACAAATAGAGTAGGCAATATGCAATTGGTTCGTTCATGTTTAATTAAGCAATTGTTTAGCCACTAAAACGCAGATGAACTTGTGATCATTTGGATCATGCTTAATCTCATTTTCTCGGTGTCTTGTTATTTTTTTTGATTCATTTTATTGATATCAACGATTAAATTCAATTTAAATATTTGTTATGGACTGTTTTTTTGTGTATGTGTGTGTGTGTGTGTATGTGTGCAATATTGGCTTTATTTTATGGCCATCGTATAACAAAAGTAGGTTTACCTAAAATAATGATGGCGAAACAATTGTAGTAATTCTTTTATTTGTTTTGGTTTAAGGATTTGTTTTAACCACCAGAAATATTAATCATGTACCTACTGTTTATTATCAAAGACAAATGAGTCTAAAAGCGCGGGCTGAAAGCGCGCTTTTTCGTTGGGACATTTTTTGGATGGGTTAAAAATAAAATGAAATCTAATTTTCACTTGTTTTTCCTTGTCGTTTATAAGTAGGTATTATGTTGACGTAAATAAATAAAAAAAAAAGAAAATGGTGCGATGTGAACTTGTTTCGATTGTTGAGTTATTCATGTAACAATGAAAACAAATGACATACCTGTTAGATTACAATCAACATTTTCGTATGTTTTTGTTGGTTTTTCCAACAAAAAAAAAAAAGAAAAGCACTGAGTGTTTTTTTTATAGATATTGTCACTTTTTATTTTGAACACTAATTTGCATGTTACCCTTTTTCACACGTGTAATTTTAAGGTCACTTATTTTTATTTTTTTTTTTTTGATTTTTGATGAAATTTTCTCTCGCTATACGAAAAGTATGGATGTAGGGGCGACGAATGATGCGATAATCGGCGCGGCGGCGTCGCGCTCGCTTTTTGATCACTAAAGCGCGCTTTTAAATATAGACGAGTTTTATATTAACATTGAAAACTCTCTTGCCGAGAGAAAAGAGAGATTTAATGATGTTGATGTTGGTGATTATGATGATGATGATGCTACTGATGCTGACGATGCTACTGCTGTTGATGATGATGACGGTCAAAAACTATTGGAAACATTCACTTACTACCATATTGGTGGTACATTTAGGTATAGACCTATACAATTTCCCTTGTTTTGTTTTACACTTTGTTTTTTTTTTTAAATAACCTCTTTTTTTTATGAAGCACCTATCTATAAATATTGAAATTTATTATATACTCGCGAATGATGTGGATTTAAAGTGTTTATATTATAATAAAATCGTTTAGTTTATTTTGAATAATTTTATGTATAAAACAGTTCAACAGGAGAGTGCGGAGGGGGAGGGGGTGGCTGCACTGAAATTTGTATTGAAAATTTGAGTGAAATATTTTTACTCTTATGTGAAATAGCATCAATCAAACGTCCGCGTTTTTCTTCAAAATAAATTATATACAAGTATATTCATAGAGTCGATGGTCATTTTTTTTTTGTTAGCGCCGAATTTTTTACCTATTCGTGTAAAGTACGTCAATAAATGTTTTAGTTAATATGATTTAAAATAAATTATTTGGATCGATGTGAGTTGGCCATGAATGAGAGGGTATATTGTTGCAGCTTATATACTATATAGATACTATATTATATACATTGTTTCATCTGGTTTTCGGATAGTTTATAATGTTCAGGATTTATGAGTTTTATTTATTTATAAATAGTAAAAATAGATAGAGTAAGCTTTGGCGGTTGTTTTTTGTTTGTTTGTGAAGCAACAAAGGGAAATAAAAGAAGATCTCTAGAGACAATAGGAACTGATTTTATTATTATTTTTTTTGTATTTGTTCATTATTTATTTAGGATATTGTCAAATTTCATTCAATTAAAATGTCTGAGTGAAATAAATTTCATTATAGGGATGTGTAGTACACGGAAAAAATAGTGGTGTAAAATTTACAACACTAAACTAGTAATAATTTTACTGCACTTTGTGTTCACTATAACCACAAATGTAACATTAGATAATACACTGTGTTGTATTCAGCTCTAACGTATAGTATTTTTAACTACCATAGTGTAGTAAATATATGTAGCTGTTACAACTGCTGAGTGTTGTACTATTAACAAATTTTGGCCGCATGTACAACATTACCAATAAATTTGACAAATAAATACAAGTGTCAAAAATTCAACTACATTTTTACAAGTTCGTGTTGTTAATAATACTACAGTTTTTTAATTACTAGTTAAAAAATACTAGTTAATGTAGTAAAATTAACAAGGAATGTTGTTAAAACTACAACATATTTTTTTCCGTGCACGATACACTTTTGATCCAGAAAAAATTTACGGTTTCTGTAGGGTGTTTGGGATATATAGAGTATAAGTGAATATGATCCATGTACAGGCGGGGGGGGGCTTCTTAATGGGAAAGTTTTTAGTTTAATTTTTTTATTTGTTACACATTAGTATTTATTTTTAAAAATAAGCCTTATTCGACGCTCCTTCTTAGAAAAATCATAAATAACCGCATCATATAATGTATTTAAAAACAACGAAAATAGTTCTTATCCTAAAGAACAGAACATTTGTATGGCCTCTTGGTAAATAAATCAAAATAAGTCACGAACAGTATCAGTAACAAGTAAATTCATTGTATAGATTCAAAACGTCAAACGCATCTGCAAACCGTCAATCGGCAATGTGAAACGCCAAGAGAGTTAGTATTCGACCATACTAGTGCGCATGCGCAACCAATTCGAAGCAAACGGCCGCCTCAGGCCGCATGTTGTGGTCGTCTGCGCGTTTATTCGGCTTTTGCCGTTCATTTGATTTGGTGTTCTATGCCAATTTTATGAGCCATACCTTTTATAATTACGTAAATTAAAAAATTTATAAATGATACATATATTTTGTATTTTTAGAATCATTTTACAATGCATGCATTTACGTAAATTAAAAAATGAAATGAATAAAACATAAAAATATTTAATTTTTAAAATCGTCTTACAATCCCCAAGGCATGCGGCGCATCTATAGCATGTATGGACTGCACGCCACTGATATATACATATATTATTTGTGTTTTCTTAACCAACAGCAAGTTTCGTGTAAAAAAAAGTTTTGTGACGCGTCGCAGCAGATATCGTTTATCGGAAAGTTGTAAAAATCTAATAAAATTCTCAGTTTTTAAACTTGGTTTTTATTATCAAAATGTAACTATACATCAATAGAGTTTATTTTATGCTTAGCGTAGCGGGCAGGCCAAATGTTTATTTTTATAAAGATGTTCCTATATTATATAGTAATAGTATCTACTGTAACACGCTTGGACATTAGGGAATTTATACACTGACTAATAGGTTTTGACAGGTTTGTTCCACTTGTCCATTTGATGATGTTGAAACACGTCCATCGTATGACAAAGAGTAAGACACATTAACCAAGAGACTAGAGTGAGTGAAAATCATGAAGCAAGGGCTTCACCCTAATTTAAAACTGGTTTTGCGGTGTTTCAACACCTCCAAATCAGTGCCTGGGCGAGCTATAGTCATAAAAATGTACGTTCATAGATCGGCTCTCGGCCTGATGCGGCCAAACGGCCGAGGGCTGGGGCGTTTCTTCACTCACTCTTGTTTTTTGGTCAGTGTGCCTTGCTCTTTGTCTTCGTGGACGTGTTTTGCATCAACGTCTGGAACAAATCTGACGTCACATTATCATAAGAGAACCTCCTTTCAGAATACAGTAAAACATTTTATGGGTTTGAAAAATAAAAATTGCCATTCAATCAATGGAATATTTTCAAGTTATGATTACGAAAAAAAAATTACAGTTGATTTTCTTATTGAGACGAATTTTTTTTTTCCAACTACCAAATTATTGACACTTATCGTGTGTCTGCACCTCTTTCTGTTAGCATAACTACACAGAAAACTCAAATAGGAAATATTTGTGTAAGTAATTTGCACAATATAAAGAACATTTTGTGTATTGAATTACAATTACATTAGTCAATAGTATCGATATATAAATGGAATCGTGTTATTTTTATTCTTCATTTACGATACTTAAACGTACAATTTTTTTAGTACCTTAAACAAACTCAGATGTGAAACGAAGAGTTATCGTTATTTGAAACGAATAAATTTTCGTATAGATTCCTTGAACCATGTTTTCAAAACCATCTTCTAACGAACTTATGACGTAACATATTGGCAAAGCTTACTATGATCCATTAACATTTTTACCGTCAATTATATATTAAATTAATTAATTATTGATTTTTTCTCGTTTTTTTTTTGCAGATTTTCAAGGTATTCTATCGAGGAAAATGGTGAGGTGGCGACGTGTGTAATTAATCAAGAGCCAACGATCAGCTGAATCAATAAATCAATCGTTTGCGTTTGTTTTTAATGACTTTTCTTTTAGGTGAGTTGAAACGAGGAAAATTCGATCGTTGTGTTTTTTAATTTTAAATTTATTTACATTTTATTATTTTTTTTTATTGAGGAATTGGTGTTGGTTTTTGTGTAAACATTTGGAATATTTTCTGTGGCAGATGTTGGAAATATACCGGGTGTCTCATTATATATGTAGTTTACACCCCCCTCCAGATACTTAATTTTTTTCTGGGAAATAATATGTGGTTCCTGCAGGATAGGTACATATAGAAGAGATAAGTTGAATTATTGGTTCTCAATCAAATATCACGTAACAATTTGACATTGGAAAAATGCTTAATTTCCTAAACCAGCGGTCGGGGAACTTTTTTTTACCATAACCCCAAATATTATCCTTATATTCCCCCCCCCCCCCTTATGTAAAGGAGACAATCAATGTAAAATTAAATTAAACCCTATTTTTAAAAATAAATTTACACGGAAAGACAAGTTGCATGAAAGTACTAAGTATGTAATAGACAAACAATTGAAAACTTTCCCCCTTTAAATTTTAGGGTATAGATCTTGCTTCATGTTTGATACAATAATTTCAAAATTGGGGCGTTTTGATGTAAAAAAAAAAATAGTTGCTTGTACTAAATGTACGCGCGTGAGAAGTTTAGTTTTTTGGTATCATTAAAAATTAGTTTTTATTAATTGCATTCAAATAATCAATTTTTAAAAATTGTAAATTAATATTTATAATAATAATAATATATATATTTAAAGATATAATTATTAAAAATAAAATTAAGAGAATAATATTTTAATTTTAATCAATAAATTATATCCAAAGGAAGCTGTCAGACGTTTATAAAATTTGTCAGGATCATTTTTCTGGTTAACAATTCATGCATGTCATAAAAACGAAGCTTTATAGAAATTGCAAATTAAAGAAAGTAGCTACTTTTCAAAGTAAATGTCTTAATCTTATTCTTATCTTGTGTTACTAAATTATTATTCTTAGCTGGTTGAATCATTTTAGAATCCCAAATTTCGTGATAACTAAGAATATGCATGGAACGCAGACGTCATTTTCATCATTAAATTTCAAATAGTATAACAGTTACTGCAAAATTCGAGAAAAATAATAACTTATTTTTATATATAAATATTTTCTAAATAAAATATAAAAATAAATAAATAAGTAAATAACAAAAATTCAAATTACGCGCGTCTAGTTAAAAAAAAAACAAGCGGTTTTGCGGCCAACTTCATCTTGTTAATTTGTGATGATAAAATAGAACGCTATACTAATGCTTTTAAAACCGCGCCACGATGCAGACGTCATTTTCATCATTAAACTTTAAATAGTATAACAGCTACTGCAAAATTCGAGAAAAGTAATAACTTATTTATTAATAATATGTGTCATTTGTAAATATAAAAATTTTAATTTAAATATAAAAATAAGTAAATAAATAAAACAAAAATTCAAATTACGCGCGCCAAGAAACCCAGTGGTTTTGCGGCTAACTTCATTTTGTTAATTTTTGTCTCAAGATGGCCGCCCATCTAAAAATTTCACTCTCATCATTTTTTCATAACGCGCCTAAAGAAGTATAACTTCAATAACTTCAATATAGTCTTTGGTCATAATAACACGCTTATAAAATAATCATGACAAAAATTTTCCTTATTACCCCTAAAAATTTCATTTTTACCCTATGTGGGGTAATTTACCCTGGTTCCCCGAAAACTGATATTTTTTTTTCTTTATTATTTACTTCGCATTCTGACCCAAGACAATAAGTGAATCTAGTGAACGAATGGACGGCGGGGGGGAGGGGGCGGCGGTGGTAGATCCAGAAATGATACGCGTTTCGGTCTGGTGGAATCCTCACTGTTGTTGAGGAGATTAACATCAAGGTGGCTAGGATGTTCATTTAGGTGCCTGAGGTATTTATAACTGAACATGGAATATCCAGGTCCTTATGGATGTCTTTGTTGGTGATGTACCATGGGGCATCGATAATTAGTCGCAATACCTTGGACTGAACCCTCTGTATAAATGTCAATACTGGAGCTGCTGGTAGTTCCCTAACGTTGGATTCCATACGTCCAGACTGGAAACTGCCATAAATAATAGCTATAGATTAGATGCAAATTGACCTAACTTTTTACATAGATACAATGGTTCGAAGGGCGTAATTAATAAAAAGCATTGACCTGTAGAATATTTTCATCAAAATATAGTTGGACGTCTTGTATGCATATTTGAAAATTTATAAACAATTTCCGAAGAAACGAAATATCAATACGGATAGAGGCAGTTGGTTTTGAAGTGTGCATTCTGTATAGTGCATTTTATTATTAGATGTGCAATGTGTTGATATTCTAAATATTATGTTTTAAGTATTCAGTAAATAGTTATAGAAAGCATAAAATTTGTTTAAAATATAGTTTTTAAATGATTTTCAAATTGTGTATTTAATTTTAAAATTAATGTTTAATAGTTAACGGAAAATGTGAGAAGTTTAGGATTAATGCTATTGAATAATAGATGGCGTAAAGTTAACTCGGTCAGTTTAAATCCCTTTATATGAATGGAGAAATCAAAAATTCAGTAAGTATTAAATAAATAGTAACGATTTGCCACAATTAAATTTTATTTGCACGAAATTAATTTTGGTTTTAATAATTTTTTTTTAGTTACATAGATTTAAACTAATTTTTATATGAAACCATATGAAACTGTTGCGTAGTTGTATATTTAAATTTGATTTTTTAATCATAAATTTTTCTTCTTGTCTTGTCCACCATCTATAAAACACTCGGCAACTCTAATTAACTAATGAAATATATTTAACCAAAGTATTGATCATTATTTACGACTTATTCAGATGAAAAGTTCGGTCACTGATTTTAATAAAGTTTATTATCGTCGATTGGACGTACATTCGCGTATGCTGGGTTGCATATACTACGACTGAGCTGTTTAGTAACATTTAGTAACTATTAGGTTTTTCATGTATCAAGTTGGTCATTGGCTCGCCGAAAGTTCATAATATGTCACCAACTTCGCGTTAACATTGATAGTTGATTTTGGGAAATCGTTTATTTTTCTATTTATTACCGGTAAAAATCTTTTAATTTTTATACATTTATTTCGGGGGGCTCAACATGGCATCGGGATCCGGCTGTAAATCAATTTGCGCCAAAATTGGACTGCGCCCATTCACCACCAACAATCTTCTATATTACTACGCACCGATGCAAGGCTTGATTAGTTATACGGCATTATCAGTGAATGTTATGAATCCACCATTATTAGTTAGGTAATGTCCTTAATTAATAAAATAATGACCACATTTTATCCTTTATCAGTTGTTGAAAAGGGTAAAATGAAAATGCGGTTTTTTAACCTAGAAAACATGTTATGTAATATGTGGGCTTTTTTTATAGGGCTTTTCCAAAACGTGACTTAACAAATATCCTTTTATTCAATACGTTGGTTGGTTCCGGGCTGTATATTTACAATCGAGCACATTTACAGAAGGCGTCGAACCAGGAGCGTGCCGTGTACAGTGTGCTGGGGGCTTGTTTGTATTGTTTCGGATCGGTGTTGATTTGGGCGATTGGTCGCAGTGTGTTGCCCCGAAATCTTATGCTATGCACAGCGGCTGGAATTGGCAGTGGTCTCGTCATCACTAAACTTGGTCGTGATTATTTCAATTTCATCGATTCACAAGTGGACAGCAAGAACTAACGGGGGGGCGTCACATAGACTTGAAACTAGCGCAACTAAAATGAAAAAAAAATTTTGTTAATTTGAAACTCATCACGAACGATTTAAAGTCTATTTAATTGTTAAATCTATGTCGTTTTTATAATAATAATAATAATATATAAATAATCAATTTGGATATTGTCTTGATTTTTTTTTCATATCATTTAATCTTTTGTATGGATTAAATATTGAATGAGATTCGCGTTTTCTTCGTAGGTACTACGAGGTGTGCTTTCATTTTTGATTTGAAAAGGAGAAAATTTAAAATGAATGCATTAATTTATATGCACAAACGGAACGTCTTATCGTTGAATTTCTTCTGGAAGAAGACGAAGAAAAGATGAACGTAAAATTTTTCATTTTGTGACCTAAATTTTTAAGCTCTTATTGTGAGGATTAGATTGGTTGGAGATGAGGAAAATTTCTTGAAAAACTTGTCAAGGATACATTTTCTTCATATAAGTCACAGTTTCGGGCAAAAGTTTTGAACACCTCACATACAATTACGGTATCTGGGTGACTAAGCTTTCTTTGATTGAATTTTAAGATTATATTCTTAAAGACCATCCGTAAATAGTTTCATGATTTTTTTACTCCTTTCCCGGTACTCGTCACAAATTACCATTAATATTTATTTTCTTGACTGACACCAACTCCAAAAATAACAATAGTTGTACATTGTATCATCCTAATAATTTGTAAGTTGTAGATACTGCAAGGGTACGCCATTAATTTGTTACTTTTTAGTGCATTTTTTGTTTGAGATTTTTTTATTTATTTTGAAGTCGGTTTTTCATTTATTTATAATATTTATTTATTTCTCGCGTTTTAATGATCTGAAGTTTGATAACTGATTTTATTTTCTTGAAAATAGGTAAACCTTCTAAACGCGCTGCTCATATGAGGCAGCGCCGTTAATTATTAAAAGTTACTATATCATCCCTTTTTGCCCTTAAGGGTTGAAATTTTTTGCTTTTAAATGTAAAAACAAAACTAAGTGGATTACTCTTTTCAACAGAAAAAAAATTATCAAAATTCGGTTAAATGTCACTATTTCATCCCCTATTTTCATCCTTAAGGGGTGGATTTTTTTCTTCAAATTGAAATGTGAACAATTTAAAGGTACGTTGTACGTAATGGAAACAAAATTATCAAAATCGGGTTAGCCAGGAAAAATTTATATTATTATTTCATCTTTAATTTTTAACCCCTTATGAGTGGAGTTTTTTTTTTATATAAAAAATGAATATGAGATTAATTTAAAATTATGTTCTACCAATACAAAAAGAATTATCAAAATTGAGCTATTCAATAAGAAGTTAATATATCATCCCTTATTTTTCAACCTCTTAGAAGTGAATGATTTCCTCCAAATTAAAATATGACCACACGGAAAGCACCAGTTTTCAAATAAAAAAAGAATTTTCAAAATCGAGCTATCCAATAAGAAGTTAATATTTCATCCCTTAGTTTTCAACCCCTTAGAATAAAAAGATTTCCTTCAAATTAAAATGGGACCATTCGGGAAGCACCAGCTTTCAAATAAAAAAAGAATCATCAAAATCGCTTTACCCAGTCGGAAATGTTGAGGTAACAAACATAAAAAAAAAATACAGTCGAATTGAGAACCTCCTCCTTTTTTTGAAGTCGGTCAATTTTTATATTTGAATTTGTTTTAATAACGATTTAAATTTTGTTTCTTTGTGTAACTAATACAGTGTTGATGGATAGGCAATCCATTATTCATCAATGCATAAGCTTCGTTCGCGAGTCGCTTTCTGAACGGATTACGAATCACTTCAAGACAGATTTAGGATTATCGCCAGAGAGAATGATTCAGAGAGCCAGATCGTGCTGCCCCCTACTCCGAGTACGATATTTAGAACTATTCCTAGTCACTCATTTGTTCCTTTCTCCGCTGTGCTATACTCGGAACGCCTAAAGCCTTGATTTTTTCTCTAAGGCTTTAATCGTTCCGACTTCCGAGTGTAGAACAGTGCAAACGAGTGACTTATAAAAAGTTTCCAATTTTATAGTCGGAGTAGGGTGCAGCACGTGTATTCCTGCAATCTGGCTCTCTCAACTTTCTGTTATCGCCCAAGCGTATGCACGGTTATGAACCGATTCAGGATTTTTTTTCTGCGAACGACTTTAGAATTGTTCCGAACTAGACGAGGATTAACGAGAACCCATGAAAATTATTAATTTTCTTTCGGAACAATTTTTTAAGCCGTTCGTACGAAAAAATCCGCTAAATCGTTCCACGATAATTTTGAATTTATCTTGAACTGATTCGTAATCGGTTCCGAGTGAGACCCACAAACAAAGCTAATCATATCATGAAACCCGAAAATATGGAGAAATAATTTTAATTTAAATCTAATTTTTCTTAAAATAAAATCCAACTAGATGAGCCCCTCCCCCCTAATTGTAAATTTAAAATACAAAAAATAACATTTCATTTAAATTTCGACAAAACAACACTGTGGCCACACGGTGTGTCACACATTTTATTTGTAATTTCCTAAAATATTTATACCATAAATCAGGAAATTGTAATATAGTGGGAAGTTTGTAGTTCGAATCCTCGTCATTTCTATATAAAATCAACGCCCTCTTTTGGTGGGTTTAGTTACTAATTTCTTTTATATTAAATTTTGATTTTTTTTTTTTTTTTGATTAAATCGTAAATCTAATAATCGATTCATGGATTGTCATCGAAAACGTGTCGCTATACAAAATTTTAACTTGATAAGATATTGGGAAGGGGGTAAAATGTCAAGTCTAAAATTCCATCCATATAAAAGGGTAAAATTAAAAAGCATATAATCAGTTTTTTAAATGAAAAAGAGTGGTCTTAAAAAAGTTATTTTATGAAGGTTTGGGGACTTACCTCCTACCTCCTGTAAACCACCCTTCCACTGTTATTACTAATACTACTACTACTATAACATGCGTTGTCATAGTTACAACAAATGTTGCGCGTTTCACATGGAATATCCCCCTGATCTCATTCCCTTTGCATTCTTTCAGGAATTCGTCTATTATTATCGTTTTTATTACACAAAAATTCTTTTGATTAAAAAAAAATTTACTTCTTATTTATTACGAAGATAATATACGTGGTGAGTGTAAGTCATTAAATTGATGTTATTATGACCTCGTTCTGATTTGATACAGAGGTGAATTTAGTCTGCAATAAAAATTGCTTATTTTAAAAGGGATTTTAAGATATTTTCTTTCTACTGTTTGAATTAGAATCGAGAGAAATGTTGAAGATTGGTTTACTGTTTATTTTCTAAGAGTGTGTTTCGTGATGGGAGAGTCCGCACCTGTCGTTCCAGTGGGACGTCGACCGTTTCATTTTAGCATCGCGGGTCCAGCAGGAGGAGGATGCTGGCTGGTTGTAAAAGCATATAGAAAGCGAATCCTACTCAGTTGCGACACCTTTAGTCTTGAAAGTCTTTTACGGGTTTGGCGCAATCAAAGCGCACAGCTTATCGCTATACTATTACTAGTGAGCGGCAACAGCTCATGTTAGTACATTTTTCCGCGGCAGAACTAAAATGAATCGGAGTATAGTCCTGTTATAGATATATCAATTGTAGGTTTGTGTTTAATGCGCATTGAAGTTGCGCGAGTGCTGACAATGGCGATCAAAAGCTCCGAGTCGAACTTTGGAGTGTTGTCGATGTTATGTGGTGAAAGCACGAGAAAATGAGCTTTCAGTTCGCTGCAGACACCGCGTCCGTAACGAACGAGCACCTCGACGGCAGCTGTGTGTGAGAGAGGGTGAGTGCGGCGAGCAGCGGGCGACCGATCGACGCAAGCGTCGCCTCCCGATTCACCTGCATGTGCTGGCTTCGCGTGTCTATATTGTGATCCTGTCCACGGATGCTGGCTGCCGCCACTGCAGCTTCTGGCTGATGTTCCAGTGATGGTGTGACGGTGCGTGTTCGTTCGCAACACGGTTGGAACCTGTGTGTGTGTGTGTGTGTGTGTGCGTTCGCCTTTTTTCTCACTTCGTCTTCCTTCTCATCGACTCAACTTGTCGACACTCCACACACCGCATTTCCATCATTGCATCGCTCTAGTTTTCATTCAGGTCCACTCCACCACACTCTCCATATCACTGGCCAGTCAAATAGCGGGTGCTCTCCTCTCTCAATCACTGTGTGTGTGTGTTTTTGTGTTTGGGAAATTTGGCTCACATGCGTGCACGATCAATGCAGCAAAGATTCACCGAAGCACCATCATCATCAGCATCACTCTCGTCGCTTGTGTGCACCAATAAAATTTCCTGATCCTTCGTCCACCACGCAACCAATCGACTCGACCAACACTAAAAACATTCTCGCAACTCACATATCACATGTATGTATATATGTATTAAAATGATACATTTCCCCATATCACCCCACCACCCAATGAACCTTCAGAAAATTTAAAAGTAATCCTTTTGCCTGCATAATCCCACTTTTAAATCCGGGTTTTTCTCATTTAAACGATACAATCTCCGCATTACAATTTGCGTGTTATAGGCAACCAAAATACATTTGTGTCTACTCTTTGCCTATACATAAACATATGTAAAAATTAGAAAAATTTTAAATGTCAAAGATATTTAACAATGAAAACTTTTCTTCTTTAAATTTTCTCTCTTTCTCTCAATTGTCGGCTTAAACATTGATACTGTTATATAAAATGTAAATACACATAGATTGTTATATATATATATATATATATATATAGAGATGCTTTGATTGTGTTTGTCGCGGTTATATTATGGATAAATCCCCAGCTAAATGCAGCATTTTCTTTTCAATAGAAATATATATATATATATATATATATATAGAGCTTTTGTGAGATGAGATTTCAGTGCGAAAGCATGACATAATTATTATTACTATTAATAAATGTTCTACCCGTTGCCTATCCGTGTTTATTTATGTGAATTCGATCGAATCGTTAATTGATTTTATACAATAATATTTAAAGAAAATATTTTTTTCTGGTGTTCTTTGTTAGTTGAAATGGATAGAAACGCTTTTTGTTGTATTATGTTTTGTACGGTTGAATGCAGTGGAGTTTTTGTTTGTACAAAACACAAAAAGAACGAGAAGAATTTCTTCATTAAGTACAAACATTTCAATGGATGTTTGTGTTCTGCTTCTATAGCAATACAAGTATACTTATATGAGTGTATAATTGTACAAGTATGCATAGGTATATAAAAATACTCTGAATTTACACAAAAAAAAATCATCCCTGATGTTTTAGGCCAGGTTTTGAACTATTTAGAAGTAAATAACTTTTTAATTTGTAACTCTACTTATTCAAAGTCAAGCTTTTATTTGTCTACATAAAAAGACAACCTTAAAAAATTTTTATTCTTTAAGGCACTAATCTTAAATTTTTTTTATCATCTGTGACGATTCTAAGCATGCTTTAGGTTATTTAATAACAACGGATTAAAAATATTGCGCTAATTGTTATTTATTTACTTCAGTCTCTCCGTCTACTATATGTAAACCCTATATTCTACTTATATAAAAAAGTAAACTGATTGACTGACAGACAGGCTTAAGGGCCAAACCATTGAAGATAAAAACATGAATTTTTAAAGTGTTATTCTTGAGTGGACTTTGATTCCCACTATGGAAGAATTTTCCAAAATGTCACCCCTAAGTAATTGGAAAAGGTCATTGAAATTTTTGCATTTTATAAGTTTTCTTTCTAAAAAATCAATTTTTCAAAATTGTGTACTTTTAATTAGCAATCTTTTTTTTATTCGTTCATTCATGGGTTAAAAACATTTTTTTGAATTTCAAAAAAATCTCTAACAAATGACCTCACTGACTCAAAAATTTTTTTTTTAATTAACTTTATATTACGAGTATTTATTTACTTTCTTTTACTATTATATAGTAAAAGAAGTGTAATCGGGTCGCATTTTCGAATTCAAGTTTTCACCGGAAACGCATGTTTTGAGGTCCCCTGAACTCAAAAATGGTTTTTTTTAGAAATATATCTGTGTGTGTGTGACAGCCATATCGTATCGAAAGCTTTATCCGAATTGCACTAAACGACGAATTTAGCCTGTTTATTACTTCTTGTTCTGACTCAAAGCTTTTGATTGAAATTGTTTGACCCGAAAGCTCTACTTTATTCTAGAAGTTTACGAGCTTTTCAGTTTTTTTTTTTTTCGAAAACGGCTCTAACGATTTCCTTTAAACTTTCTATGGTTCTTAGACTCATTGATGCCTACAACTTTTATTTGAAATTTTTTCCTGGTAAAATTCAAATAAGGACGCTTTTGGGGTCAAGGGTGGGAATTCCAATGTACATACTACTTTTTTTACAATTATATAAGAGGAAGTATTCTAACCGGGTTGAATTTTCTATTTCAAGTTTTCACCGGAAAGACATGTTTTGAGGTCCTCTGAATCCAAAAAAAGTTTTAGAAACATTTCTGTGTGTATGTGAGTATGTGTGTGTGTGTATGTGTGAGACAGTGATATCGTATCGAAAGCTTTATCTGAATTTTACCAAACTTGGAAATTAGTCTGCATATGACATTCAGTTATGCTTCGAAGCTTTCGGTTGAAATCGGTTGTCCGAAAGCTCTACATTAATTTATGGGTTTTTGAGCTTTTTTTTTTTTTTTTTTGAAAACGGCTCCAACGATTTTCTGTAAACTTGCTACAGTTCTTAGACTCATCAATGCCTACAACTTTTATTTGAAACTTTTTTCTGGAAAAATTCTAATAAGGATTTATATAGTTATAAAGTGCTTAGAACTCTTAACAACAGCGAGTTTTATAAAAGAAAGTACTGTGACGCCTCGCAGCAGATATTTTGGTTTGATTTTGACATTAAAATTCTCGAAAAGTGTGGTTATGTTTACATTGAAAGATTTTTTCTAACCTATACTCTTCTGTTAAATTTAACGTGGACGCAGTCACGGGTAGCCACTACAATTTTTATATAAAGTTGAAGGCTTTCTTTGAACGGGTTAATCTCTAACAGTAAAATTTTTGGTTTATATGCGATCAGGTGGTTGAAAACGATGTGTAGTTCCATAACTATCCACACGGAAAAAAATGTGTTGTAGATTTAACAACATTCCTTGTCAATTTTACAATATTAACTAGTATTATATAGGATGACACCACGTGTGGTAACGTTTACCTGTTAAGTGTAATTAAAAAACTGTAGTATTATTTACAACAAAAACTAGTAAAAATGACTCCATGATAATTGAATTTTTGACACTTGCATTTATTTGTCAAAATTATAGGTTATGTTGTACGCATGCATGCGCCGCATGCGCACCATTAAAAATCTTAAAAATATAATTATGGAAAAAGGTAAAGACGGCTTTGATTTTTTTTTTCTCAGCCATTTTACAAGGTTTTACAACATATTGGTGTAAATTGTACATTGTATCTAGGTATTGTATACACCAAAAATGGTAATGATTACAGATTTTTTAAAATTCGTGGCGTAACAGAAACGCCAAATTTTGTTAATTGTACAACACTCAGCAGTTGTAACAGCTACATATATTTACTACACTATGGTAGTAAAAAATACTATACGTTAGAGCTGAATACATGTGTTAACTGCTGTTACATTTGTGGTTATAGTGAACACAAAGTGCAGTAAAATTATTACTAGTTTAGTGTTGTAAATTTTACACCACTATTTTTTTCCGTGCATGTATCTATATACCTACAATCTAATAATGTAGTCAGTCAATATTTGTAAACTAACTAAAACATCTTTTCAGTAATAATTGTTTAGTTATTACATCATCAGCACAATAAAATAACAGAAACTTATTTAAATAGTCTGGTTTTGGTCTGGTTAAAAATTTCATAAAATCTCATGTGCGTGTGTCGAATTATTTAATCTAAATACTGTCAAACTTGCATTCACATTTCTTGTGCTCTTTAGAACATTTTAGGTTACATGCAAAGTTGTAGAGCAGAACATCTACTAGACGTTTGGAACCTATCAAAAAGTTCATATACAGTTAACCGTTTTTGAGATAGAGAGCAGTATGTGAAAGTAGTTTAGTTGGATGTTAATCAATTGCACTATTTCTATAAAGTGGCTTATTTCCTAAGATTTATCAGTGGTCAAGTGGGACGGCTGCGTTTTTTAAGATGTAATTTCACTACTAATGTTGTGTATGTAACTTTAACGTCCTTTTTGAGCTACTCAGGAATGGAATTTTGAATAATCCGTCCTTAGTAGGGACCATGGTCTACTCAGGAGTAACGTTTTTAAAAATTCATCTTTAATTGTTTAGCCTTCATTGTGACCGCCAGTCAATCAGTTCAGCCTTTTTTATACTTAGATAAGATAGATAGTAGGCGGTGAGAGTATATAGAGAGTATATAGTATAGTACTACTATTACTACTAAGTAGTAATTTGGAAGATTTTTATTTTATTTTGTCTTGTTATAGGTTGGATGAGGAGATCAGTTAGGACATTTTCTAGACAAGAAATCAGCGGGGATTAATGGAATTTGCGCGTGTAGGGTGGGAAGATGGGTCCAGGTCCGCCGCCTCAGATATGGCACGACAATGTCAACAATCCGGCGACTGGAATTCTCGATCCGGACTTGACACACCATTTGCAACATTGCACATGTCCATGCAATCATCTTGGATATACACCCACGTCGACGATGCCACGCACTCGAAAAATCCCACCCGACACGGTGCTGCCACCGCCGCCACCATCGGCTGTGACTCCTCGTCGTCGCCAACACTACGCGGTCACGCGGACTCCACAACGTAAAGTCGCAACGTCGGCGACTCAAACACCCGATCCGCATCGGCGACAGTATGATTTGGTCACGCCACAAGTGCCACAGCCCGTCTACGTCGAGGTGAATCCTCTGGGACTTAAATCGGAGGTGCAACAACCGACACCACCACCACCACCGCCTCTGGCCCAAGTGCATCGACATCATACCAATCCTACGGCTACTCCAAGTCGAATTGCCCCCGCTGGGAGTTACATTTACGTGGACTACGAACCAATTCGTCGAACATCCCCAGTTCGATACTGGCAAGCGGCCTCGACACCAGCAGCCTCAGCACCGCGTACCTCACTGTCACACCATCTTTCGACCCATCCACGTCGTTATTTCGTTCAACAGGACGACTCGTTTTCGGCCAGCAGTGCTGAAGACGAGCCCAGCTATCATCGTCGCCCCTGGTGCTTGTGTGTGTTCCTTTGTTTTTTATTAACCGCCCTCAGTGCCGCCCTCATTGTTCCTATGCTCATCAATAAAACGTATTTGCCGGATAGCACGGCACGACAAAACGCCACGGCCACGTCCACGTCGACGTCGACCGCGTTGAACGCGACACAAGCCAATAAATATGCGCCGCTCAGTGCCAAGCAGCGACTCGAGGCCATCAAGCGGTTGTTGAAAGAATCGCCGTTGATCGACGCCCACAACGACTTGCCCTGGAACATTCGGAAGTTTGTTCACAATAAGTTGCGCGATTTGGATTTGAGTAAGGGGCTGAAGGACGCGTTGCCGTGGAAGTCGTCGCCCTGGTCACAAACGGACATTCCTCGAATGCGAGCTGGGCTGGTCGGTGCCCAGTTCTGGTCGGCCTATGTGCCATGTGAAACGCAGTATGTTGACGCGGTGCAAATGACTCTGGAGCAGATTGACGTTATCAAGCGGCTCGTTAATGTGTACAAGAAAGACTTACACTTGGTGTATAGTGCCAAGGAAATTCTCGACGTGCATCGTACCGGGAAAATTGCCTCGTTGATCGGAATCGAGGGCGGCCATTCGCTGGGCAGTTCAATGGGAGTCTTGCGAAGTTTTTATGATCTGGGAGCGAGGTAAATAATGAATCATTTTTTCATGTCATAAGAGAATAAGCGGAAAATATCACGAAGTCCCAGAAAGACATTTTTTTAAGTTACTTGTGTTTAATGGGGGTTTAATTGGGGTTTTAAACATCAGTGAGTTTCATTTAAAAGATAGCTCTGTGACGCGTCGCAGCAGTTGGTGTAAAGATAGTTTCATGTCATTCAAATAGATTGAGATTCTACGGATCTAAGGATATTTCTTCCTTTTATCACCGCGACCAATGAGGTTTGTTGTGATGTGACCCTCTGTGTTGCTTTTAAAGAAAGCCAGCACCTGCTTAGGGACTGCCATCGCTATCTCGCCAGGCTTCGTGTCCGTCTTTTCGAGATCCTGCAGTCTTCTTTTAAAAGCTGCCTCAAATGACTAAATGTCCTCCGCCGTTTCTACCGTTTTCCAGCAGAGACGATTTATGTTGGTATCGGCTTTTCCGATCTCGTGATATTTAGGGTAGATTGGCCCGTATAGAGGCTTGTTAGGAGCCTTACGTCCCTTTTGTCGAGTGACAACATATCAGGAGTTCTCTTCTTGGAGTACTTTATGAATTTATTAGCTTCTCTTTGCCCCAGAGTGTTCCTCCAGGGCGAGGCCTTGGTTTTGATCTCCCAACCCAGAAAAGCGGTTGTGATTTTACAAAAAGATTCAGGTCCTATGAGATCTGATGAGGCGCTATACTGTTCCCAACAGGACCTGGGGGTTTCCTTCCTTTAGATTGAAGTTGGTGACTTATTAAGTTTAGTTATGGTGCTTGTGTTTTTTTTATAATGGGCTTCAGAAGTTTTAGATATTTGATTTTCTCTGAGAATTTTTCTTGAGTACTTTCTAGGATCGGCTTAATTATATTGGGATTTCTACTTTTGGTATTGGTTTTATATTTTCCTTATTTGGGTTTTACAATAGGTGTACAATTGTTAATTCCAGGTATTTGAGCTATCAAGTACTGCAACAATTTTCTAAATTTTAAAATGGTGAAAATAACGAGATGGTGTTAATAAATTATGTAGTTTATCGTACAATTTATTACTTATCTTACACTATTGTTGCTTTTACACTATATGTTAACAATTAGTTTTGACAGTCACTTATTCACTATTACACTGTTATTTACAATGTTCACTTTATTTAACAATGCACTAATTATTTATTTAAGCACTGATCACTTTTCACTGATTACACTTTGAACACTGTCGAATATTTATATCGCACGTAATGTCGGTTTATTTACAACTGTTGATTCACAACTGTCGAAGATTTATTTTAATAGTGCTCGCCTTATACTTGTCCGGCCTTATATAGGGTTTCGGAATATTTTCTCGAATGTTCCGCCTATTGTTTTGCAACTTTCTATTTTTTCTCGGAATCTTTAATTGTCGACACCACTTTTTCGAATTCGTCGAATTCGGTCATTGTAGAATTTTAACTCCTTCTTAATTTATCCAGTAATCCTTTTCGGAACACCCTCTCTATGGGGGTCCCTCATCAGACCTGATCTGATAACAAGACCGCCTTCTCATTGGCCGGCTGATGGTTACGCCCACTCCCGCTGGACCGGGTAAGTGTAGGGCGTTAAAAATGGCGAAATCTCGCCATCTTGGGCTTGTGACACTTCAAGTGGTAGGTGATTAAGGAAAAATCTTAAACGCGTATTTTATTCTTTTAAACGTCGCCTCAATTTTTACTTTCTTTAACTACTGTATAGTAAAAGAAGTATTGTAATCAGGTCAAATTTTCGAATTTGACTCCGGAAGTACACGTTTTAAGGTCCCCTAAGTCCACGGTTTTTAGAAACATGTCCGAAAGCTTTATCCGAATTTGACCAAACTTGGAATTTGGCCTTCATATTATACCTAGTTGTGCCGCGAAGCTTTTGAAGGAAATCAGTTAACCGAAAGCTTCATTTTATTCTAGGAGTTTTTGAGTTTTTTCAATTTTTTTCGAAAACGGTTCTAACGATTTTATTTAAACTTACTACAGTTCTTAGACTCATTGATACCTACAACTTTTATTTGAAACTTTTTCCTGGGAAAATTCGAATAAGGGTGCTTCTGGGGTGAAAGTTGGGAGTTCTGTTTATATGTATAATTACAAATTAAAGTAAAAGAAAGTACTGTGACGCCTCGCAGCAGATATTTTTCAACACGTTTTTGTAAGAAAAAATTATAATTAATTTGTTGTATTTGGTTTAGATATGTGACGTTGACCCATACATGCGATACGCCATGGGCGGAAAGTTCGAGTGTCCATGAAAGTGGTTTTGTCGAGCCGCCGCCAAGTATCGAACAGGGTTTGACCAATTTTGGACTGAGTATCATTCGTGAGATGAATCGCCTGGGAATGATGGTCGATTTATCGCACACCTCGGTCGCAACAATTCGAGCCGCCCTCAATGTCACCAAAGCTCCCGTGATTTTTTCCCATTCGAGCGCCTATGCCGTGTGCAACTCGACACGCAACGTTCCCGACGATCTGCTCAAGTTGCTGGCGAAAAATCGTGGCATTGTCATGGTGAACTTCTACGCCAATCTGGTCAATTGTAACGGCTCGGAGACGGCAACAATGCGTGATGTGATCAGTCATATAAACCATATCCGGAAGACAGCCGGAGTGGATTATGTGGGACTGGGTGCTGGTTATGATGGCATCAATGCAACACCTAGTGGATTGAGCGATGTGTCCAAATATCCGCAGTTGTTGTCGACATTGTTGGCAGAGCCGGGTTGGTCGGAACGCGACATTCTCAAATTAGCCGGGTTGAATTTGTTGCGTGTTTTCGATGAGGTGGAAAAGGTGCGGGATGGCTGGAAATTGGCGGCTGTGCCGCCCGCCGAAGACGTGCACCCGCCGGTGAAGATGCCGCAAGACGCGCCCGAAGCTAAGTGTCCTCCACGTTACGCTGACGACGTTAATGTCGGCGTACGCAACAACGCCACGACGCCCTCCTGACGTTCACTTCATTGTTAGTCCCATTAAAACAATACAATACACTCGAGGACACTTGAAGTTCATCCCTTTCAATATCGCGCCAACCCCCCCCCCCTCCCCTCTCATTAACAATTATTACTCACTTGACAACAATTTTACAACCCCCACTCGTTTAAAACCTAATGAGTTGAGGCTGTTAAAAAGGAAAGGGGACAAGGACGTGACAAAATTAAAATTGCGTGAATGAGCCATCGGGGGACATAAAATGTTGAAACGAGGGACATGAAGGAAACGAGCAAACAATTTGTACCTTTTGACTTTAATATGTAATGGAAAAAAAAAAAAACATTTAGACATTTCACAATTAATTAATAATAGAAATCCAAAAAACGCAAGTCCATCGTTTTATATGTTTTCATTTTTTTTTTTTTGAAGTAGTTCGAGTATTTGATGATCTTTAAAAAGAATTATTTTAGTCCATATAACAACACCTCTGATTTGTTGAGGTTTTAATAATGAGATAATTTATAAAATTTAGTTACATTTCCCGTCCGTTAAACTTTTGAACGTATGTATGAAGGATGTAGAAAGAAGGAATATCTCTGTATTAAAAAGGAAGCATTGAAGTTGGTTCAATTAGAGAGTGTTGAGACTATGCAGTATCTTTGCATAGTATAAAATAAAGTCGCTCCCGCTGTCTGTTCGCTTAGATCTTTTAAACTATCAAACAGATTTTAATGCAGTTTTCAACAATTGATAGAGTGATTCAAGACGAAGGTTTATAGGTATAAAAAATGCATATTATAGTAGAGAAAAGTCGGAAAATTCAAAGTTTTATAATGTGGTGTCATAACAAAAATATTTTTGTGCACTTACATTGCAAACGCTGGCTAAACCTTACGAGATAGGCCAAACTTATAGCGGCAAAGTTGCGTATCTTAAAAAAATTGATAAAAAAGTCCGCGACGGTATATGTCTATCTCCCAAGGATAACCCACAGGAACCATTTTTATCTTCTACATATTAAAAAAAAATATTGCTTATTTACCAAGCTTTTTTAAACATTACAATATTATTTCTTATCCAATTAAATACATTAGATACGTTGTGCATTTCATGAAGATCAAAATTGCCCTTTACAACAAATCATAAAAATGAATATCTTAAAAGTTGTCAGAGATTTAAAAAGCGTTAGTAGAACGGCTGGCTATTTTCTATGGCGCGGCGTACGTAGTGGCTGTTTTATTGATATCTCTTTCTTATATATGTAGAAATATTATGTTGGTCCTTTTCTAGGACAAAACTCGAAAAATTCTGCATTAATTGTGCATTTTAACGCATTTTCCTCAAGAAGGCCTGATCAATTTTACACAGTAACGAAAGAAATCTCTACAAAGTTTAAATTAAAAAATTGACATTTTTTACTGGAAAATAAATATGAATTTCAATTTAACACCCGATAAAATTAATAATGAAATTTTAAAAAATATTTGAATTTCTTTATTGTTCATTGTCGGAAAATATTAATAAGAAATGAACGTATTAAAATAATATAATAAGTTTTTAAATAATTAACAATTACTTAACGGGAAGAACTTTAATGAAGTTTTGCTAATGATACCTCAGATCTTAATATATTGAATAGCATTTATCCGAAAAAAGGTACACGGCTCCTGTAGGATAGCTACGAATCTTTTCTACTTAAATAGCTGAACGGTTCTCAATGGCATTTGGTATGAAATATTTCCAAATTTTCTCAAAGGACCTTATTATACTTAAAATCGTATAGAACCTGTGAAATAGCTAGTATCTCTTATGGACTGCCTTGAGCTGGTGAGTTTGTAACTCAAGCGAACTTGTCACTTTATGATGGTCGTATCTAAACACATGCTAATCGATTCTAGTTTTTGATCGTTTAGGTCGACCCTCAGCTTAAGGGGGTATTCTAGTCTAGAGGCCCGAATTTCGAGGGTTTTTTGGTAATTGATAAAAAAAAGCATTTGATATTTTTACCATCCATGTTTTTATCATTTGTTTATTTATATTCAGAGAGTACACAAAATTAATTTCAAAAAAAAATTTTTCATTGAGTTTTGCGTCCTTAAAGTAGAGGGGGGGGGGGAAGTTCGTGTCCTTGTCGCCATGATTTCTACCCTTGTGGTTCTCTAAAAAATAAAACAATGATGGATTCTTGATGAGTACGAATGTCGCTATCTCATAAACTTTCTGAAAATTTTTTTTTTTCATAAAATGGCGGCTACTCAAAAATAAAGGTCGATTTTTTCACTCATTTTTTAACTTTGTCGAATTTTTTAAAAATATAACAAATTTAAAATTTGTATTTTTCTTTGGTTCATGCGATAGAGAGATATTTAAAGAATGTTCATGCCAAATTTCAAGTAAATCGGCTGATTAGAACTTGAGATATTATGGCTACCGCATCGAAAAAAGTTTCAAGTTTCGGGTAAGATTACGTGCATTGGCTATGCAATGGTATTTAATGCATACATTTTTTTAATCGGCGATTTCTGGTAAAAAAAAATAATTAAAATTTTGAAAGAAAAGAAAAATCGTTTTTTTTTCAATTTTTTAAACTAGAATATAATATCCCCTTAATAACCGTTCCTGACTGTTTTGAAGTTGCTTATGCACGAATGAACGGGTTTGAGTTTGTAACTCAAGCGAACTTGTCACTTTATGCTGGTTGGATTTAAACACATGCTAAGCAATTCTAGTTTTTGATGCGGCATCGTTTAGGTCGATCCTCAGTCTAAGCTGAAACAATTCTTTACTCACTCTTGTCAATGTTGATTAATGTTTGTGCATCGCCATAGCAGAATGGTTGGAACAAACCTGTGCATTTAGCAATTGGTTCTAGTTTAGTAAATTCTACTAAATGTCTCTCAAATTCAGAGGAAAGTTTAATTATTGCTTCATAATATTCCTCTTTGTTTAATGTACCCCCGTTTTTAACCAATTCGTCAAATTTTTTTAGTTCATTCTTCATCAACTGGGAAAGTCTTAGTTTTAACTTGCCTTTAAAAGTTGAATACGAAGACAACCTTAAGAAAATTTTTTTGGGAATCACTGATTTACACAATTTTTTGTGTTGTTTATATCAAATCTCTCGTTAATTTGAATTGTCTTATTTTTTGCGGCACATAGTTTGAGAATCAATGCATTACTTAATTCATGGCCAACTCTTAAGTACTTATTAAATAATTTTCTGTAACTTGTAACAAGCCAACAGTAGCGAGTATTTTTGAATTTTTTTCCTAATCTCAACACTAGACCAACTTTTAAATTTTTCCTCCATAAGAGATGTGCATTCTTATTTACTTAATAGTTGTATATGGTAAGTCTATATGAATGTGAAGGTATAGGTACATACTCGAACTACTTTAAAAAGGAGACAAAGAATATGGGAAAATAATCGTAGCGACCCATTAAAGTTTTAATGTTTAAAAAGAAAAACCTAGAAAAATTTATATATAAATGCATGAAGAAAAAAATCTAAAAAAAAAAATTATAAATATATTTACTAAATATTTTGCTAGTCATTTAAAAGAAAATAGTGAAAACATATTTGTCGTTTTAACGTTAATAATAATAATAATAATAATTTAAAAAGAAAAAAAATCAAAATATGTGATAAAAATAACAATATGTAAAAAAAAAATTGTAAAATTTACACTTAATGTGGGAAGAGATGCGTTTTTGTGCATCTGTTTTGGTGTGTTTGTATGACTTGTTATAGTGGCTAGGGATGCGCGTTTCATGAAGGGATGCACTTTGAAATAGTATGGTTGTATAGGATCTACTGGATATATAATATGTAAGTATGTTGGTCTGACCTGTTTGGAGATACCGAAGCAGGACGTTTTGGCGCCACTGTACCACTTATGTTGTAAATGGAAAACCGACAGTTGATAGAAAAAAAAACACCCCGCATAGTCTTCCCGTCGAGGAAAAACATCTGGCGCCAAAACGTCCCGCGCCAAAACGGCGGCGCCAAAATGTCACCGACCAGTGCGTAAAAGACAGATGTAAAAATATGTCTTAAAATATTTAATCGTTTATATCTGAAAAACGGCGGGTTGATGACAAAAAATTATTCTTAGTAAAATTAACCTAAAAAAAATTTCAACAAGTTTGCTTCTATACATTTTTTTTTTATAGTTTCTAGGATAAATACCCTCAAAAGTAAAAATCTCTATTCTACAAACCATTCATTTTATTTCGTTAGTACCCTTCTGTAATTGGTTGCTTTTATTTAATAAGTATATAATTAATAGGTCTAATTAATTTCATCCCTTATCCACCCTTTTAAGAAACTCCATGACTTTTTTGAAAAATAGGTTAGGGTGCTGCTCATGTATCCCTGTTGTTCAAAATCTCACAATTTCCGGATAAAATTTTTTTGAGCTCAAATCTCAATAACTAAGATTTTATCTATATATATTATAAAACTGTAGAAGGTTTTTGTCTATTTACGCAAAAACTATTACACTTACAAAAAAAGTCCGCGACGGTATAAGTCTATCTCCCAAGGATAACACAGGAACCATTTTTATCTTTTACAGATGACAAAAAATTATATTGGCATAGCGGCTGGCTATTGTACGACGTACATATTGCCTGTTTTATTGGTATCTTCTTTTTTTTTATATATATATGTTATGTTGGTTTTTATTCTGTACCAATTGAGCTTAAATTTTGATACAATCGGGCTCCAGAATGGTTTTTATCTATATTTTGTGTCAGTAATATATAGTGGAAAACACGTGAATCCCATAGGATAGTGTGGCGGCTGGAAATTGGCGGCTGAAAATCGGTGTTTATCTCTCGCAACTGACTTGGGAAAAATATATGATATACCTTTATGATGTGATCTGCTCTGGGCCAGCGCTGGCATATGTATTTCTATATATATTTATGTAAATAAAAGGTGGGTAACCACGCCCACCATTACATTCTGGTGACCCCGACGTGATCTAAACACGCAACAACAGCGAGGACCAGTCATTCTGCGTGGACCTGCCAGTTCGTCTCATCTATGGACACCTCCAGTACGCCACATACATCCGGCCCCTCACCAGGGAACTCAACGGTGGAGTAGCTGCATCCTGATCTTCGGTTGAGCTACTCCATACTCGTCCCGCGTCGTCTTACGGACTCGAGCCCAGCAGCTCGTCCAAGCGGTCTCTGCTCCACGACGGCCCCAGCAGCCTAGAGTCTCACGGCCCGACGACAATCGTGACCATCGTCACTAGGAGGGGAGTGATGTGGCGGCTGGAAATTGGCGGCTGAAAATCGGTGTTTATCTCTCGCAGCTGACTTGGGAAAAATATATGATATACCTTTATGATGTGATCTGCTCTGGGCCAGCGCTGGCATATGTATTTGTATATATATTTATGTAAATAAAAGGTGGGTAACCACGCCCACCATTACAGATAGCATAACAATTGTATCCTACAGGAACCGTTTATTTAAAAAAAAAGTTTTGGTAAAGTTCGCAAAATAGCATTTTAACGCATTTTCCTCAAGAAGGCCTGACCAATTTTACACAGAAGCAAAAGAAAAATTATCTACAAAGTTTAAATTAAACAATTGACAAAATTTAACTAAAAAATAAATAAGAATTTCAATTTAACACCCGATAAAATTAATAATGAAATTTTAAAAAATATTTAAATTTCTTTATTGTTCATTGTCGAAGAAATTAGTTAGAAATAAACGTATTAAAATAATATACGAAATTTTTTCATAAATAACAATTACTGAACGGATCGAATTTTAATGAAGTTTTGTTAAAGATACCTCAGGTCTTAACATATTATTGAATATCATTTATTCAAAAAAAAGGACGGTTCCTGTAGGAGAGCTCCTAATCTTTTCTACTAAAACAGCTGAACTGTTTTAAAAGACATTTGACAAAATCTTATAGAACCTGTAAGATAAGCTAATAACTCTTCCTAGAAAACTAGTTTTAAGGATTTTGATGAACTTACTTAGAATCTAAAATCTGGAAGTATCTATCATCTTTTTGTGAAAAAAGTCTGTTACGTAATGCCAAAGGGGTCCAGGGGTCCATAATAAATTATAGTCATTGTTCGTTTAGCCGATTTTCATTCATTGACTGAATGTGCACTTCTTGAGACCGCGAAGTTTTCCACAAAACTAAACGTTTTAACATCAAAATTATGCTGCAAGTACGATTTGCAGTTATTCTATGAGGATTTTTTTTTTGTTTATTTAAGGTCGCATCAACTGCTATGGTCAGCAGCGACCGTCGAATCCAAAAACCCAGAAAAAAAATCTGGACTTTCATTGGGATTCGAACCCAGGACCACTGGCGTATAAGGCAACTATCTAGTCCACCACGCCACTAAGTGACCTGAGGATATTTTGTGCGGGGATCAAAACGCCTGGAACCGTTTGAATGTCATCTATCCCATACAGGTGTCGCCACTTTGTGAGGGCTTTGCAGTCAAAAATGACATGGGTCACGTTTTCCTCCCCTTCCTCACACATTTGGGGTGTTATTGAGACACCCCAATAGTTTGCAGATGCTTTAGCAGTTCAGAGGAAATTTCTAGCCAGTATTTGTTTGGCTGCTATCACAGCCGACTTTTCATCGCCCTTTTGACGGTCGATTTGGTGATCCTCACTCCAGGCTCCGGACCCACGAGTAGGGTCATCGAACCAGCCCTCGAATCAGCTTCTTCATTGCCCTTAACTCTCTTATGCTCCGGCACGCAACCAAGTTTGACTCGGTTGTGCTTTGCTAAGTCCTCCAGGAATTTACGACATTTCAGCACCAACTTAGAGCTGATCGTTGTGTTGGCAAACTCCATGACTTACAAGATTTAATAATAATTCTGGTTCGGGGAAGAGTGCGTTCAAAGGAAGAGACTAACTACGGGATCTAACTTTTGAGGGCGTAAATCTCAGAAACTATTAGAAAAAGAGAAAAAATGTATAGAAGCAAATTTGTTACAAATTTTATTAGCTTTGATTTGACTACGAATAATTTTTTTTTTCTTAAGCCCACCGTTTTTGAGATATTAACGATAAAAATTTTGGGACCTATTTTTTGCACTTACTTGTTTAAATATCAAGTACCTAGATATTATTACAACAAATTTTTAATGTGTATATTCAAATACTCCATGAAACGTACGTCATTACCACGATATAGTACAATTCAGTATTTAGTAGAAGTGTTACATGAAATCAACAGGTAAGTTTTTTTTTATTTTTAACAGTCTAGTTTATGATCTAGAAGACAAATTTTGAAACATGTGAAAATTTTTATTTTATTTCTTAATTTTCTATTTGAAACTTGAGAACTTTTTGAATATTAAAAATAACATCGAAAATTTCGTTTCTGTCGGGGGTCTCCCAACTGCACTAGTTTTTTTCATAATTTTATCAGTGCTCTTGGTTAACACTAGATGGGGCAGTGGGCTAGAATTACAATTAACACTTACCAATTGTACTGAATTGTATTATGTTGTATATCCATGATAATTGTATCATTGATCTATATAGAAGACGATCCATGTAAAAAACCGCTTGTGTATTTACCGTAGGCGCTATCTATCTGTCCCATGATTGTAACAAATTTTGTTTTTCAAATCAACCGAGGGAAAATTTATTTTTCCATCGATTTTCCGCCCTTGCACGATTTGTGACAACACAATATGATAAGAGTATGATTGAAAGTGTGAAAGAGGAACAAACAAATTAAGTGTAAATTTTTTTTTAATACACGAAATATCGCTAAAAATTCAGATTTAAGAAAAGAAAAAAAAAATTTTTTAGACAATGAATTTGATTTTAATATTTTTGTGCTGGCACAAAGATTAATATTATATAGTTTATATATTTTGATATTTTATAAAGAAAAAGAGAGAAACAAAGTTGGGATTATAATATATCATGGATTATAATGGAATTTTTGTTTTGGGGGGCTTCCCCATTTTCTTTCTTTTTCTTGAGATTATTTTCAATTTTTTCCCTGTTAATTATTTACGGAGCGGTACATTTTAGACCCCGTTTTGGCGCAGGACGTTTTGGCGCCATTGACGTTTTAAATGGGAAACCAGAAGTTGATACAAAAAAAAAAAAAAAACACAGCCGCATAGTCTTAGGACCCCGGTACAATGGCGGGAAAACGTCCTGCGCCAAAACGTCCCGCGTCAAAACGGCGGCGCCAAAACGTCACGTTTACCGTAATTATTACATAGTACAATCATCTAAAAAAAATAATTTTAACAAGTCAAGTGCATTTGATTGGTCCAAAATCCAGTTGGCCAATTAAGTTAAAAATATCATTTTGTTTTTTTTCAAATAACAGAAACTGTGTAAAAATTTTGTTTATTAGTCAATCATTTATATATTGTGTATAAAAAATATTATAGAGAATTCGTAGAAACAAATCGCTATAGAGAAGAGAAATAATTTAAATAGCCAAAAATTTAAATAAAAAAAAAAATAGAAACTATTTCAAGTACCTACTAAAAGGTTAGTGAAAAAAATTGTATTTTCCAAAAAAAAAAAAAAATTGTAACAAATCTCTAAGATTTTTGAGAAAAGTTTTTAGATAAAACAAAAAAGAAAATTTTGTACCCTTATCAAACGAAAAAAAAATCAAACATTCGAATTACATTTAATCAAAAAGTTCATTCCATTTGTATCAAAAGGATGGAAAGAAAAATTTTAAAAATCGTCCCCTAAACGTTTAAATCAGGGATGTTTAACAATTTGATGCGTGCCTGGACTTGAGAACTGGACTTAATTATATCGAAAATGTTGATAAGGACGATAATGTGAAAGTTTGAGCTCTTAATATTATTATTATTTTTTATTATAACTCAAGTTGGGATTAATATTTTAGAATGACGAAAATTTGACAAAAATGGTATCATATTACCAAATGAATATTCCATCTTCTCCTGTGAAGCTTATGCCATCTTAAAGGCACTAGAAGCGGAAGTAAGCAAGTGGTCCTTGCCTAGGTTCCAGCGAAAATATTCTATAAAGTTTATGGTTGTGTCAAAAAAATGTAAAAAATTATAATCGATCTAACTTTAATCTTTAATAACTTTTAAAGGACCAAATATATCAAAAAATCGTAGGAGACCTTTTTCGTAGAGCGTTAAATTTTCTATTCGAATACATTTTGGTCATTTAAAAATATTGTCCCCAAAATGAGCTATTAAATTCCAAAGTGCAAGATAAGGTTTTCCATATGTTACTCCATATGATATGTTTGGCAACATATAGGCAACCAAACATACATGCATGCGTTTTTTCAATAGGAAGTATTTGCACATTTCCTAAAAATCCATCAAAATACAATGATGAAAATATAAGAAAGAATAATATACCACTTAACATTTATACCAGTGGTACTAAAACGGTGTACTACCTTACAATTTTTTTTAATCTCAAACAATTAAGGTGAGGAAAAAAATTGTTTATAGGATGATTTTTAAGATTATTCTTTTCTTTGATGTAGCCAAACGTTTTTTACCCTAAATAATATACATATAAGCTATAGCTAAACTTTTTATCGAATTCAATGCGAAAAGTTTTAGGTTTTAAAATAGACAAAGAAAAAATGCATTTAATTTAAATGAGCCGGGATTCTTGGCTTTGCTTCGCTCTCCCTTTTCCCCATTCCCAAATTTTTCAAAAAATTTGTCAAACCAAAAATAGAAAAGTAAAAAATTTGACGCCCCCCCCCTCCCCCCTCACCCATGTTATTCATTCTCTCGTTCGTCTAGAAAAAGTTCAAATTATCACTGCCATAATTTAATAAAAAAAAAAAGGAAAAAATTAAAAAAAAAATATTTATAATATTATAATGAATATAATAATGATTAGTGTGATTTTTACATTTCCATAAGACAAAACTACGAAGTAAAACTAATTATTTGGAGAAAAATTTTCTGTTTCGTGGATTTGTGGGAAATTACTGTGACTTAGAGCTTTCGATTTCCAGTCGCCTCCCCATCCTCGTCTTCTCCTTCCGTTTCTTAATCATTGAACAATTTTTTTTCCATGGTGCATGTTTTTAAATTTAGATGATTTGCGGTGATCCGGCTCGAAGGACCAATGTTTGGGAAAGAAAGTAATAACTGTACAAACTACTTAAATCTACAATCATTTTATTTCTATTTCTTCATACTTTGTTTCAATACACGTTTAGATTCATTTGTAGAGGTATTACGTTCTTTCCCAACCTTAAATACAGTCCACTTTAATCCACTCAAATCCATCCCCAAATATTGGTCCTTCGAGCCGGATCACCGCAAATCATCCAAATTTAATTATCATTCCTTTCAATTCGCATCATCAATGCATTCCAAAAGCCAGAGTAGTTGATCCCATAAAGTTTGAACAATGATTTAAAACAAATCATATAACAAAAAAAAATATAGTGTGATTTAAATTAAAAAAATCAAAAATATTTATTTAAATGAAGAAATACAGAATGAAAAATTTATAGAAGAGTTCTTGAAAACGCACAAATAAATACAATTTAAAAATACGAAGATTTAAATTTTACCCTCAAAACCTTTTAATTGTGTAGAATTTTTTTTTTACAGGAAAATCTAATTAAGGTAAGATTTAGTTTAATAGTGACAGAGGACTTGAAGACCACCACGTGGACCGCACATTTTTTCGACGAAATTCAGCCACACGTCCATGATGAAGTTGGCTCGTGGGTAGATATAGGGGTCGACTTTGACCCGCTTTGGAGTTTCTTCAAAAACAAAGAACATGATACGATGTGGATTCATTCGTTCACTAGGTTGGGGGGCCTCGTAACCTAAATAAAAATACAAAAAAAAATTGGAGGAAAGATAATGGAACTATGATTGATAAAAGTTTACTTGCTATAGTTTTTCCTTTTGATACCTTTCCAAGAGACAATGCATTTCCCTAAAAATAATTTTTTTTAAATTGCAGGTAGGTGATTTTTTTTTAAATGTTTCAAGACTTACTGGAATATTAGAAATGATCCAGTGCAGATAAAAAGTTCCATTACCACAAGTGGTACAGTCGGCATCGACCATCACCAACGTGTAATATTTGCCCTAAAACCAAAACAAAATTCATCACATTTGTATGCTTTTAGAACAGTGATCACCATCCACTAGTGATCACTGTCTTAATGTAGTCCAGTCAAATTGTATATTTAGAGATCTCTTTCAAAAAAAAAATTTTAAATCCAATTTTCTACTTGACTCCAGATATGGCTGTGGCCAAAATATGATTTGATTGAACGATAAAGCAAAAAAAAAACCTTTTGGGCGGTGAGTAAATGGACACGTCGGGGTTTCACGTGTAACCATGCTTTAGGTATCAGGATACTGCAATTGGAGCTGGACACCACTTTTTTGATTGAAAATTTCACTTCTAAATTCGGCTTGAAATCGCACGCGTTTTCAATGTAACCAGATTCGATTGGACGACAAATATCTTGAGCGCGGATCATTAAAAATAAAAACACCAAAAGTAGTAGAACTATCGAAACAAATTCTCGTAGACTGACCAACATTTTCGTAAAATTATTAAACGAAAAGATTTTGACATTTAATTTAGCAATTCCATAGTTTTGTTGATTTGTATGTTGGTGATTTTATTCAACAACGTGTTGTTCATTGTAAGTAAACTAAAAATGAAACCTTGTCCTATAATTAAAATTATTCAATCATACAAGGACTTGGAAACTGTTGCCTTTATTAAGTCTCTTATAAGAATACTAAGGGCTATAAAATGGGCTACAGCAAGATTGTAAACGGGAAATTTTCGATGCACTGGCATTGGGAGAAAATCCTAACGCATTATCCTAACATAAAATCGCAACACTTAAAAAAGTTCTGATAAAATCAAAATAGGTGACAAAATAATTTTTTTTTCGAATAAAAGATAAAAATAAATTGTATCAGTATTTTAAAGTGTCGCGAAATATATAATCAAAGTAATGGAAAGGTATGAGCGACTTTGTTTGAGAGTCACTGATCACGTGTAATTTAGTCGATATACAAACCAATTTTTAAATTAAGTCGATATTCAAACCAATTTTAGTCCCTATCCAACTTAACGTTAAAATTTGGTGACCATTTATAAATTTAATGTATTTTACCATTAATTCTAGTCTTTCAATAGAGTTGTAGAGTAATGTTTGATACTAGAGTGTCACATCTGTCAGTGTAAAGTTTGTTGATGTCCGAATTTATTTATTTTTTTATTTTCATTGAATTTTAATTAATTTTTAATATCAATAAGTAATATAAAAATGTAATTTTCGATACCAATAGAATAGAATAATTTTATATATCGCTATAGTCCACCGATTTTTTGACGAGAAATTTTTTGACACGGATTTCATTTAAACTTTGCACACACCCCTTGGTGGATGAGAATTAATTGTTAAACGCATTAAAAGTCATACAAAAAAAATCGTAATTGTTGCATTTTTTAATTATTTTATGAGAACATTATAAAAAATATTGCAGAAAAAGTTTAAATGCAAATAAATTTATCGATAAAAAGTGTCGATTTTCACAACAATAACAGAAGTTCTAGTTCTAATTATTCATTCATATCATAATTCATGTATTGTTTCGAATATCTTTTACATTAGAAATAATTGTAGGTACCTATTGGTTTATATTATTTAAAATAATATCTGTTATATTATAACTTATAGTCTTTATGTTTTGTGTACGTTATTAAATTTTAATAAAGATTTTATTTGTTGAAGTATCACTTTTTATTTATAGAACTGTCCCTTTTTATTTTGCAGATATTTTCGGATATAGATAGTTTCTTCCCTCTTTTCTACGAGCGATAATAATCGAGATATTCACTTTTATAAACTCGGAGATTTTGTAATGATGTATACAAAACTGTAACGTTGGTTGTCTATGCAAATCATACAATGCTCATTTAGAATTTGTAAGATCGAAAATTACGAATATCTCGATAAGGACAAGAAATTTAAAAAATCGGCAACGACAACTTTTTCGATCTTACTCTTGACTATCTTTATTCTGAGTTTCATCGAGAAAATCAATCAGGAAGTCTCGACTGAACTTTTTCCTGACCCAAGTTTGGAGTTGCATTAACACTTTGAAATTATATGGAGAATAAAAAATGGTTTAAATAGGAGTTTCAACGATCTTTTCTCAGTTCTCTTGTAGCCTAGGTGATAGAGATGTCGGCAGCCAAGCAGTGGATCCACGGTTCGATTCCAGCACCTGACCCCGGATTTTTTTCTAATATTAATGTATTTTTATATGTATTACAGCATGAATTTTCATATATTAACATTCATTCGAATTTTCCAGTTATCCTTCGATTTAATTCGGTCCTTCGATCGTTCAAGTCCTTCGTGACTTGAACGGTCGATGGATTGACGGAAGTTTTCTTTTTTCTCATTATTGCTTTTTTAAAATAAATTTTTTTTGGGAAATTTGGTCGGAAAATTTCGTTGTCAATTTTCCAATTTTCGATTATAGGAAAGCAAGGTTTGAATCGTGCTTCAATTTCCAGCCGATCGCCAAATTTTGAATGAGCTTTTTTTATTTTTTTGATGCGGCGCCGCAGCGGAACCGCATCAAAATCTGAGAAATTCCTGAAAAAGTGGCAAAATTGGCACTTTTTGCAACTTTAACGTCGAATATCTCGTTAACTATCGACCGTACGTTAACGATCGTAGCATCATTGGAATCAGCGTAAATTACTCTATCGATTGACACCAAGAAACTCCCGGAAAAGCTTAAGGAAACGATTTTAATTTTGCAACTTTTGAGATTTTTTGAATCCCTGATGAAACCATCGAAGAAAAAAGTTGAAATTCATGGACGAATTTTTCGATGAAATTCAGAATATAGATAGAGGATTGCGATATGGGGAAAATTGTCTTGTCAGATTTTGAAAATCTTTTTTCGTTTCGCAGATAATCGTGAATTTCGATTTGAAAATTTATCGTTAATGAAGTCAATTTTTCGTAGATTTTCACCCATGGGGCGGACATTTTTATGGCACATGCGGTTCTCCTGAATTTTAGTATGGTCGGTTGAACAGAGATGGCGGGGCAATGTCCAAAATGCATCTTTGCATTACGGACTTGCGCTGTGACGATATAAATAGCGCGACCCTAGCGCCTCTATAAACGAGCGACCTATACTAGACCCCAAGCTAACCTTACTTAACATGTTTTCTTCTAATCACCGTTTGTGTCAATTTGTGTAATAAATTAGTTTTTTATGGATAATTAATGGCTGAAAAAATACGGGTTGCAATGAAAATAACATCCAAAGAAA